>OW203763.1:47767774-47847774 GCA_934045905.1 Leuctra nigra
TGAGACAGTACGTAATGATATTTATCAAGACTTAAACAATACTGTTATGTGTCTTGCAAAATCTGTGTAAAAAGTAGAACTTATTTTCTTTTGAATGACATAGTAGTACTACATATTTGAATGCCACCATTCCTGTATTTCTGGTCAGCTAGAATTATCTCATTTCCATTTGATATTTCCAGACATCTCTTGTTCTAGAATACAGGTAGAACCTGTATTTCATTCACTTCAAACAAAGATAGGGTATTAGATGTCGGTTCTTCGGTAGAAGCTCCTTGAGTTGTTTGTGGTTTTGGCCCATACTAGGCCCATAGGTACATACTAGTTTTAGTTAGGTATTCAGTTTGTATTTTATTTTTTATTTGCCACGAATGTTTTTACAAATTGTAATTTTATATTATGTAGACCTAGTACCTAGGTATTTCATTATTTTGTTTTTATGGTTTTGTATGCTCATTCCATTTCCCACACAAGCATTCACATCTGGGGTAGCACCGCTTATTTGTATTGATATCATTTTGAAAAAGGAATTGAATTGAAAAATAGGTAATTTCTAAAACAGAAACCAGATTAAGATTAGTTTATAAGGCCCATCATATTGTGCACTGAGTTTGTAGTGGGGAGTACGGCATGAGGGGTGGATTAACAGTCTCGAGGGGGAACTCCATAACAAAATTCTGAAGATATCTAGTGGAGCGGTCGCTCCACCCAGCCAAGTCGTACTGTACACTCACACTCACTCAACATACCGTAAATGCCTAATAAACTGAGGAGCAGACCAAACACTTTTACTGTAAGCAACAACATGGCATTTTCGGCCTACTGGATCTTAAAATTGGAAAATCTCACATTGTTGTGAAATATCTTAATTTCGAGCTATGGCCCACCTGACAACATATAACAAATGTGGGAACAGTAGGTTATTTTATTTGCGAGCTAGAAGGCCGTGAAAACAGTGAAATTACACCCCTTTTTAAATGGTATCTTCTTCTTCTTCTTCTTCTTCTTCTTCAGATGTCAGAAAACACCGCTGTCACCCGCCACAGCCTATACGGCTAAACCGATCGATCTGAAATTTTTACCACATGTGCACTTTTGGCGTCTGAGGTGCCTTTTTATAAAATTAACCGGAAGCCGCCATTTTAAAACCGGAAGTGACGTCATATCTCGAAAACGGCTAGACCAATCGGAATGAAACTAGCGCCAAATGATTCAGACGGTCATCTTTATGGAATATCAATAGTTGAAGTAGAAATATTCTTTTACCGAAACCGGAAATGACGTCATAAATATAAATAATCATACTTTAATCACCTCTTACTACAATAACTACATATTCAGAAGGCTTATAATGATACATAACATTTGTAGAAATAACTTCTAGGTGGCAGTAATTTCAGCGGCCATTTTGAAATCCAGAAGTGATGCCATATCTCGAAAACGGCTGGACCGATTGGAACGATGCTTTCGAAATTCTCATGGAATATCTCTTTCAGCTTATATTTAGAACCACACACAATTTTTCTTACTAACCAATTCGGAATTCGGAATTTTAAAGGAATTAGTCATTGTTGCTCTGATATGTGTTACTAGTTGTGTAAATAAACTAAAAAATTAGTGATATCCCCATAAAAAAAACTCCGTGTAAAAATGCCAGCCAAGTCGAAGAGACTATAAAAACTAGAAGAAATCAAAAAAATTCAGCACTGTAAAGGGAGATATCAAAAAAGGAGCCAAGTCAACGAATTTTTCAAAAAATTTTATCGTACCATTGAAATAAAAATATAACCCACCGAGAAATACTTAAAAAAAGGACTTGGCGCATCGTTTTTTAAAGACACTTCCTAAAAGTAGGAAGAATTCTTTTCCTGGGTCAATCACATTCATTATCGATTAATCAAACTACCTTTCACAATACCTATAACACTTATGTACACTATTACACTATTACTATTACACTTAATGTCAATATTAAGAAGACAGATTTATTGGTGATGTCGTTGAAGAAATATAATTGCAGATGGTTTGTTTGACACGAAAGTGGCCTATTATATTCGTATATTACCACTATTTCTAGGGTCATTAGCAAGACCTCAACATTCCATCTTGACTGAGGGAAGCCACGAAAGTGCTCATTACAAGAAGGCCGTCAATGGGATATGTAGCTCGGGCCTCTGGAGTGCAAATTAAGAGACTAGTGCACTGAGCTCAAATAATCAACTAACAATCTAAAGTAACACGTTGCGTAATTTATGACATTTAGGACCAGTCTTTCAATACTCTGCTAACTTTTAAACGGTTTATTAGGACTGTATTGTCATGGCAACAACCAATGACATTCCTAGAATGCCTCTGTTAAGTAAATTACTTGTTTAAATGCACAGTATTGTTTAATATTTAATTTGACAGTTTTGTCCCAATTTTTCTAGAAATTTCTAAACGACGTAGTATGTGAGTGGCATAAGCTTATGAATTTAAAAGTGTCTTTAAAAAAAAACGATGCGCCAAGTCCTTTTTTTAAGTATTTCTCGGTGGGTTATATTTTTATTTCAATGGTACGATAAAAATTTTGAAAATTCGTTGACTTGGCTCCTTTTTTGATATCACTCCTTTTCAGTGCTGAATTTTTTGATTTCTTCTATTTTTTATAGTTGAAGAGACTTGGCTGGCATTTTTACACGGAGTGTTTTTTATGGGTTGTAGTTACTCAGACAACATACTTTTTACAAGGGAACAAATCAAATTAGGAAATTTGCCAAAGTCTACTACGTTCTAGGTATATGTGTTAAAAAAATGGAACAGAGGTAACTTGACTCCAGTCTGCACAGAGATTATTTCCTTTTTCTTTTTCAGCTTCAAGCTATTCAAAACATTCGCAATGAAATCATCAAATCCCTCTCGTTGTACTACTATACATTCGTTGATCTGTTGGACTTCAAGGACAATGTATGTGAACTTCTGACAACAATGGACGCTTGCCAAGTGTACTTGGACATAACACTCAACTTCGAGTTGACTAAAGCATATCTGGACTTGGTAACTACGTACACAACGCTGATGGTAGTGCTATCTCGCGTGGAAGATCGTAAAGCCGTGCTCGGGTTGTTCAACGCAGCCCACGAGATGATCCATGGTCAATGTGATCAGAGCTTCCCTCGGTTAGGGCAGATGATCGTCGACTACGATCCACCGGTCAAGAAGTTGTCGGAAGAATTTGTGCCACATGCCAAGCTGCTTCACTCTGCTCTCATGTCCCTCTGGCCGATTTACAACAATCGCAACTTGTCTGCGGAGAAGTGGCGATCCGATCAGAAGCTGAGCTTGGTGGGTAATCCTGGACAGTTGTTGAAGCCCTCGCAGACAGACACAATGTCCTGTGAATATCTCTCCTTGGACACAATGGAACGGTGGATTATCTTCGGCTTCATGCTCTGTCCGCAAGTGTTGGGTCAAGAGAAGCCTACCAAGCTTTGGACCAATGCGCTAGAATCCAGTTGGGTCATCGCTTTATTCCGAGATGAAGTTCTCTACATCCACGCCTACATCCAAGGCTATTTCGATGGGATGAAAGGTTTTGGTAAACGTATTTCCGAGGTTAAAGACTGCTATAACTTTGCGATACAGAAAGCGGCCTTGCGACATCGCGAGCGGAGAAAGTTCTTGCGCACGACCTTAAAAGAGTTGGGGTTGATTTTGACCGACCAACCGGGATTGCTTGGACCCAAAGCTCTGCTCATCTTCATCGGCATGTGCTTTGCGCGCGATGAAGTCTACTGGTTGTTGCGCCACAATGACAATCCTCCGCAACAGAAGAGCAAGTCCAAGACGGCAGAAGACCTTGTCGATCGGCAACTTCCTGAGCTTCTCTTTCACATGGAAGAGTTGAGAGTGTTGGTGAGGAAGTACAGCCAAGTGATGCAACGCTATTACGTGCAATATCTATCCGGCTTCGACGCCATTGCGTTGAACCAGATGATGCAGAACATGCCGGTGTGTCCGGAAGACGAAAGCATCATCTTGTCATCACTTTGCAACACAATCGCCAATCTGTCCGTCAAGCAAGTGGAGGAGAACGAGTTGTTTGACTTCCATGCGATCCGAATGGATTGGTTCCGCCTGCAAGCGTACACATCCGTTAGCAAGTCTCCACTGGCGCTTGCCGAGAACAGAGACCTCGCTTATCTCATTGACACAGTCATTTTCCACACCAAGATGGTGGACTATCTCGATGAGATCATGGTCGAGACGTCGGATCTCTCGATATTCTGCTTCTATAGCAAGATCTTTGAAGATCAATTCCACATGTGTCTGGAATTTCCTGCTCAGAATCGCTACATCGTTGCATTTCCGCTGATCTGCGGTCACTTCTTGAGCTGCACTCACGACCTCTGCCCTGAAGAAAGACATCACATTCGAGAGAGAAGTTTGTCGGTTGTAAACATGTTCCTCGATGAGATGGCCAAAGAGGCGAAGAACATCATCACGACAATCTGCGACGAACAATGTCTTCTCAGCGACAAGCTTCTGCCCAAACACTGCGCCATTCTCATATCGCAAGTGGTCAATCGAAAGAAGAAGGACAAGAATAAGAAGAATGTCATCGAGATCGCCAAGCCCGGCACGGAAAGCTTTCGGAAGACTCGCGAAGATTTGACCACGATGGATAAACTGCACATGGCGCTGACGGAGTTGTGTTTCGCCATCAACTACTGCTCCACTGTGAATGTCTGGGAATACACGTTTGCTCCTCGGGAATATCTCACCCAACACCTGGAGAACAGATTCGCCAGAGCTCTGCACGGAATGGTGATGTACAACGCAGACACCAGCGAGATTGCAAAGCCGTCAGAACTCTTGGCAAGTGTTCGGGCGTACATGAACGTCCTGCAAAGTGTGGAGAACTATGGTGAGAAGTAGAGATTACCTTATTCATCTTTTAACAACCTTATATACTACTTACTTTAAATAATCTCATATTTATGCAAAGCCAACTCTTGTGATGGAGCCAGCTGAGCCATCCCTGGGTTTATTTTGTATGTACACTCGGCACATTTAAAAATGATCGTTGATTTTTCTTCAGAGTCCTACGTTGTATACCCCTAATACCTACCGACCGGTTAGATCACGTGACTTCCTTATCAGTTCTCTCGGAACAGGGGGGGGGGGGGGGGGGTTGTTCGTCGTAAATAAACAAGTAATATTCTCTTTCAATATCTGATCGACATTGCATTACGAGGCCTTCATTCGAATCCCACTTCACTGTGTCGGATCGTGGTTTCACGTGATTTTGACGCAAAGTTGCCCTGGGGATATTTCTCGATAAGTTTACTCAATGTCATATGCCGGATGAAAAATTTGTTTCAAGCTTTTACTCAATTAATTTAGAGGTGCTTGCAACGCCATCCACAATAGAAATAATTGACATTACTTAATATGACAGTCATATCAAACAGTTATACATGTTAATACGTGGGGTCCGTGACCTCAGGACCCCCTTTTTGGAAATTTGGAATTCCGCCAACGGCATTCGTTTGTGCATTGTTTGTGCTCGTTTGTGCACTTAAAAGTTTCGTTTGTGCCTAACCCCTTCAACCCCTAAATAATAAATTAAATTTTTGGAAAACGTGATCTCAGCACCCCCATTCGTCCTTGGCCCATATTTAAGTGTTCGAGTGAGGCACAAACGAAATTTTTAGTGCACAAAAGAGCACAAACGAAGCACAAACGAATGCCGTTGGCGGATTTCAAAATTTCCGAAGTAGGGGTACTGGAGTAACGTTTAACAAAATATTGAATTTATTTATTAGGGGTGGAAGGGGTTAGGCACAAACAAAACTTTAAAGTGCACAAACGAGCACAAACGAATGCTGTTTGCGGAATTCCAAATTTCCAAAAAGGGGGTGCTGAAGACACGGACCTTAATACGTGCATTACTGATTGCGCTGAAAATTTTTAAAATAATAAGAAAAAATGATGGTGTAAACGGCGACGGCAAATTTAATCTTGATCTGACCATTTAAATTTTCGAACAATCAGACTTTTTTTAATTGTATTAATTATAATTATTTTGCTGACATTTATAGGTAACGATAAGACAGCCTCAACAACGGTGAACATTTTCTATTTGATACGTCAAATCGTGTGACTGAGCAACAGGTCATTTTAATTTTCTAAACAATCTTAGGACGGTGCATAAAACAGGTGTGTATGCAAAATTTAGGCTCGATCGGAAAATATTGTGACATGTGGCGTCGAGACAAACAAAATAAAAAACAGAGAAAATGTCTAAAAGTGCCCATTGGAAACGCAATAGCTACGCCCTCTCAATGAATTGAGTAAAAGTATGAAATGTAATGAAGACTTTTCAAATCATTCATCTGGCATGACATTGAGTAATTTTATCGAGAAATGTCCCAGAACTGGGGAGTTAATGGGCAACTTTGCGTCAAAATCACGTGAAACCACGATCCGACACAGTGAAGTGGGATTCGAATGAAGGCCTCATAATGCAATGTCGATCAGATATTGAAAGAGAATATTACTTGTTTATTTACGACGAACTACCCCCTCCCCTTGTTCCGAGAGAACTGGTAAGGAAGTCACGTGATCTAACCGGTCGGTAGGTATTAGGGGTATACAACGTGGGACTCTGAAGAAAAATCAACGATCATTTTTAAATGTGCCGAGTGTACCTAGTCTGTGTACGTACTTGTATAATTTGTTAATAATAATCCGTCCCTGATTCCAACATATCGTGAACACACTATTTACTTATCCAAATTATTCGTACAATTAATATAAAGTCTCATCATACCAATATAGGTAACTAATTAGGCTTGTAGGAACTATTTTGACCATGGGGGATGGGCTACCCTAATGCATGCCCCCGCATTGTTTTTTGGGGAATTTCAACAAAGTGAAAGTGATTCTGGAACGCTAAACTTTATTTTTTATGAATGGGGTGTTAAGACGAAGAATAAACATTGATTAGTACTCAATATAAACCAAATCTTTTTTTGCGAATATTACTGACTCACTTCCCTAAGTGACATTAGATTCTGATTGTGTTGCCTCTTTGTTTCAGTTCACATCGACATCACTCGAGTGTTCAACAACGCTTTACTGCAACAAACCCAAGCCATGGATAGTCATGGAGAGAAAACAGTAGCTGCTTTATACACACAATGGTATGTACACATTACATTACTGTAACAAACCCAACCAATGTACTAATGGAAATTCAATCTATGCTATGCTGTTTTCTTTGAAAAACTGTTTTGAACCCTTTGGTGATTGCATGGCATCTCTAACTCTCTTCAGTAATAAAAAAATCCTCATCATAAGAATTCTGAGGCAGTGTAAATTAGGGCTGTGCGGGTAGCATTTTTAAAGGTCGGGTCGGGTTTGAGTCGTGTAGTAAAAATACGTCGGGTATCAATCGGGTAATTTCGAGTATTTTTTTATTTTAAAAAAATCATTGTTAACTCTCTAGGGTAGTATTTAGTTTGATTTACCATGAACAAATGATGAAGAAGCCTTCCTACTGTTGTTGGTACCGTTGCTTGTACCATTTGTACCTGGTCTTGGACTATTACGTCGCAACAAATCATTGTCAAATACCTCGCCTTCCTCATCCCTATCCACAACAAACCGATTGGCACCGTCCGTTGCTTGTACCTGGTCTTGGACTATTACGTTGCAATAAATCATTGTCAACTACCTCGCCCTGCTCATCACTATCCACAACAAACCTATTCATTGCACTTGGCACTTTAACATAATTTAGAAACTCAACAACAAACTGTAAATTGGACGACGCACATATTTTCATCCATCAGTGTTTTCATCTCGTCAATTCCAAAATGGCGGACGACCGACTTCACGGCGCAGGCGCTTAGCGCATGCCGCGGACTAGTGCAACCTAGTGGGAAAGAGCGCAACTACGTTCTGGAGACTTTTGGCGGCAGTTTCAAACCATAGATAATTACCTACTTCAAACTACCCGAAAGAACCCATTTTTCGAGTTTTATTTTTTGTTTTCGAGTCGGGTTTCAACTACCCGTCCGAACCCGAAATTTCGATACCCGCACAGCCCTAGTGTAAATGATTGGTATAATCTGCACAATATTTTTTAATGTAACTGCAATTGTCATTGTAGCAGATATTGTTGGACAGTGTAGATCTATGATTTCAATAAACTGCACTTTCTGATTGTTTTCTAATGCCTAGGTATTCCGAAGTGCTACTTCGCCGCGTCAGCGCCGGCAACATCTGTTTCTCCAACATTCAGCGCGCGTTTGTCAGTTTGACGGCGGAAGGCGCGATTCCGTTCAACGCGGAGGAGTTCTCGGACATCAACGAGCTGAGAGCGTTGGCGGAACTCATCGGTCCGTATGGCATGAAGCTGCTCAACGAGACACTCATGTGGCACATCGCCAGTCAAGTGCAAGAGCTCAAGGTAGACCTGGGACTTTTACGTTTAACCTTTTGAGTGCTACTGACGTATATATACGTCACAGACAAATGTTCATAGTTCCCGCTTTTATTCCTGCTCTTCTATTGGTCCAATCAACTTCAAGCAAAAACTGTACTCTCCTGCGATCTATTGGCGATCTCTTTGAATTAACTCGGTGTTTAGACGGTAAGTGCAGTCTATGACATCGAAATAATGCAAATCTTGGCCTTGACCATGAGCCAACTGTCAAACTGAAAGATGACCGCGTCGACAAGACGAAATACAATCATATTTCAAAATGTGAAGAGTTGTAATAATTATATGACCTATATCAAGTAACATTCCTTCAAAAAATTAGACAATTCTACAAATATTCAACCAAGTTATGACTTTTCTAAGAAATTCAACAGTTTACCTGAAATAAACCCAGCACATAGAGGTAGAATACAGAAAATTAGCCTAGCATTAAAAAGGTTAAACCATTGGTTATCAATTTATACTGTTCGGGATAGGAAAGTGATCCTTGAGACTCGGATGAACGGTAGTTATCAATACGTGCCGCGCATCGACCCTGGTATCGATTCAATATATCTCGAAAATCGCAAGCGTTCTCGCTCGAGTCTAGCCAAGATGGTGTCCGACAAGAAATCCCAGATGAAGCGGCTGGATTTAGTGGGAGTTTTTCTGACGAGACAATTGTTAGTGATCAAATTGAAGACGATATTAATGTTAATGAATGCATTTTCAGTGGAGTCAGTGGTTTTACTAGTGTACACAAACAAGGTGCCTCGAAATCATAGACTTCAAGGTTAGTATAGCTGACAGGTTGATGATTTGTTAGGACTGAAGCAGGTCACACTGTATGTCACATAACTTTAACCAAAGGCACAAAAATAATTTGAAATTGTGATCTGTAAATTCTTCCATGTCGTACGAATATACCAACGTGAATAGTAGGTCATTTACTGGACATATGTAGCGGAAATAAGCTGAAATAGCAAGACCAAATCTGACAACCTGGAAAGAATGCTGGAGTTGATATGTCACTTCATCTCACCTGAACACATTAATGTAATGAACTTGTGCTTATAGTATTTTCAGATGTTAGAAAGAGATTAATGATACAGTAAACCCTCGTTATTACGAACTCCGATAATTCGAGTTTAGGGGTAAATTCGAACTAGGTGGGTGGTCCCAGGATTAAGTATAGGGTTTACTACATGCTTAATCATTTTGAATTTTGTTAAATCGAATTTTAGGTTATTTCGAAATGCAAACTGAATTTTGGTCGAAGCCCATGTTTTTACTTGCATACAGTTGCTTTAATTCGAACTTTTCAAAAGGATTGTGTTTGGAAAATAATGTAATTGCGTAATAACTTACGCATTAGTAGGGTAATATCTTACGAGCAAATGCCATGCGCCACGCCTACTCCCCTCTGAGCTACCCCTCTAGCTTCTCCCTCCCACTGCATGGCTCATAGTCATAGTGATGTAAATCTGTAAAGTACGGGCCGTAAATTACTCGGTAAATTACCAATTTATTGTAATTTACAACTTTCTTAAATTACGTAATTTAAGGCACATAGGAAGGAACTTTTCTTCTTGACACTCCCAATAACACCCCCAGATCACAGACTAGAAGGCTATATAACTAGTCTGTGCCCAGATATACATAAATAAAATGTTGATAAAGAGGTCCAAAATTTCACAGATTTGCTCCATTATGAGGTTAAATACTAAAAATTTTCCTAAGTTTTGCAAAACTAATGGAACAGAGATAGTACCTATCGTATCAAATCCAATGAGACAATATCTCATTTGTCTAATATGATCATCCTCAAGAATAATAATAATATCGCGACCCTGCTTCCAACTATTGTCGGGTCAGGGGGTGGGATGATCCCACCAATGTTCTAGGGCACTTGTGTTCTCAGAGCCGACTTGCCAAGTCCGACACTCCACACTTCTTCAATCTCTTCTTCCAGTTCTTCAGCCTCCTCTCTTTCCACCAGCTCCCTCCATCTCTCTCTGTCTTCCCACCACTTCTCTGTTGTAATTACTCCCCAACACTCTCCTCTTTCTTCTGCAGCTGCCTCTATTCCGTTGATCCATTTGGTTCTAGGTCTTCCTGCCTTTCTTCTGACACCCATGGCTGCACGCTCTGCCTCTCTACATGGTATCCTCTCTTTTCCCATCCTCTTCATATGTCCGTACCATCTTAGCCTCTCTTTTCCAAGTTTAAATCTAAGAGATTCCACTTCTAGGTCTTTTCTAATCTTTGCACTCCTCACCTTGTCCATCTTCGTCACTCCTGCCACACTTCTCAGGAACTTCATTTCTGCAGCCTGCATCTTCATTTCTTCTTTCCCTCCCATTGGCCAAGTTACTGCTGCATATATTAAGATTGGTACAAAGTAGGTTTTGTACAGTAATATCTTACACCTCTGTGGTACATCTTCATTCCATAGTAGCTTCCTTACACTCTGGTAAAACACTTCTGCACTTCAAGAATAAAATTCAATATTACGTCGTTAAACTATGATACCAAAACAAAATTATGCCTACAAATTTGTCTCATTGCTTATTGTGGTGTTGCTTATTGCAACCGTTTTCAGAGGAATTCCAAAATTGATTCATAATCGTCAAATCATTTTTTTTACTAGAAATTCAAAAAATTCCCTGTGGGGTGGGGACATTAGGGATTTTATCAAATAACACATTTACAGATTATATTGCATTTTGTTTAAAGTTTCCCCAAGAATATTGCATAATCACATTTTTAAATTTAAGCCAAAATAGCTTCAAATTCGATTCTTTTGAATGACTCAAATAATGACCTGCGGGGCCAATGGGGATTCTATAAAAACAAATAGTTATTATATTATATTAATGTCTAAAGTTTCCACAGAATATTGCATGATACATTGACCATTGTACATTTATTTGAAAAGAATGCCAAAATAGCTTCAAATTCGATTCTTTTGTATCAAAAATTCCAAAAAGGCCCTGGCGGCAAACTGGGTGCGGGCCCCCCAGACCAGACCCCCTTGTAACGGCGCTCTGCCTTTTCCTAATATTCATTGATCCCCGATAATGTTGACCCCCCCCCCCCCCCCTCTCAAAATAATGTTCCTACGCGCCTGTATCTGCTAATGCTATCTTATTCTAATAAATATTGGAATTAAAAGTGCTTATTCTTGTCACTGATTTTAATTTCCATTTTTCCTTGGAAGAATAACTGCTCTAATTTCAGGTGCAATTTTTTATTTTTAAATTACCGCACATTGGTAATTTACCCGGTAATTTACAGCGTAATTTACAAAATTATTAATTACCGGTAATTTCCCAACACTAATGGCTCACGCATCATTATTCACGGAACATTTCACTTTTACATCACACTTCATTGCTATAATATAAAGTAATTATCAAACTAAAAGACACACGAAGTTCACATTTCCTTTGTTTACAAAACCACCCAAGCAGATGGCTGGGGGTGTGTGCACCAAGTGACTGCGCAGATAACTGAAACAGCTGATTGCTTCGTGAGTAGAGGGGGTTCCACCCTGGCATGTTTCCCATATTCAAAACTGCATGAAGTTTTTGCCGCGTATATACTAGTGTGAGTTAGCTTTTGAAGGCAAAACATAATGAAAAAAACATTGCATTAAAATTCAGATCAATACAATATGTACTAATTAATTTTTTTTTAAATATATTTTGAACTTTTTTAATTTAAACTGGGATTTTTTGGATCCCCTTGAATTCGAATTAACGAGGGTTTACTGTAGCTGAAAGCTCATTTATAGGCTTACAAATCAAATAAACAGAAATAGTAACACTCATCAGTGTCGACTGGCGAAAA
The DNA here is from genome assembly GCA_934045905.1 of Leuctra nigra. NCBI lineage: Eukaryota > Metazoa > Arthropoda > Insecta > Plecoptera > Leuctridae > Leuctra > Leuctra nigra. The sequence continues at coordinate 47,780,097 of OW203763.1, forward strand.
TGACATAATCATTGCCGTTGCCATGGTAACTATATGACGTCATAGTTCTATCGCGGAACAATGCTGGGTCTACGGAATACATAGGTACAGGTGTGGGAGATGCATATCCCTGTGTAGTATTTGGTAATCAATGGTTAAACATGTCAGAGGAAGAGGCAACGGAGTGACATTTGCTACAAAATGGAAGGAGTTTTGAATACCTTTTTCCTCGTGAAGGTACACAGGTAGTAACACAAAATCGTTATAACGGTGTTCAATAACAATTGGACCTAAAATACCGGGTGGCGCAAAAAAATCCCCCCTGATAGAGAGGTCACTTTATTGAAACTAGGTAATATAGATAGGATTCTGAAATTTGTACATATATTAGAAAACATACCAAAATTTAATATGTGCAAGTTTTAAAAAACATTACTATATTGTAGGAAAAAAGTTACAGCTGTTCAAATTTGGTTGTCAAAAAATTGATTATACAGAGCTCAAATTGAGCGCGTTGAGAAAACTTCCAATGGCCGGGACGCTGTTTCTTCAAAACTACGTACCTGAAAATGTCAAATTATATTGAAAATATATTAAGATCGATTCTGTAAAAATTTCAATCAATTTGAATGAATAGAATGAAAATTATGGAATCTTGAAGTTGAGCGTAAAATCAGAATATGTAGATTATTTCTAAACTTTTGTTACACTCGTTATTCGCGTTTAACAGACCCTCTAGGCAGCGCTAGTGTCGACGGGGGCGTAGCTCAAGATGGTCGCTCAAAATCGTATGATTGCCTGCTTCTAACAGGTGTCACGTTGCGGTATAATGTTCTTTTATTTATTATCTCGAATTATGAAAGCATCGGCAGTAGAAATATACTCTGTTATGATGTTGCTAACAATTTTCAGCAGCTATTATATGAAGGTGGTGCCATATTAAATGCGAAACATTTAATAATGTGATGATATTACCGTGGTGTTAGAAGACAGTAGTTAGAATAGTGTTCCTCTGGCTGCAAACTTATATTTTGCATATTAGTTTGTATGTATTGTTTGTTTGTACATGAAGTCATTATAAATATTTATATAAATAATGTCTTGCTCAGAGGTAGAAGGGCGGAAGTCCATTTTAATTAATCTTCATATGAGCTCATACACCAGTATTTCTTGGCTCATCTAATCATATTTGTAGTGGTGACATGAACCATTATGTAAGAATAGAGCTTGATTAATGATTACATTGTTGACAATGTCCGTATGTTGTGTACTTTTTATGGCTGAATAAACAATACAATACAAAACAAAGTGTGCAACGCAAAATCGAGTAAGGGGACTTCCGCCATTTAACTTCTGATGTAGAGGTAGTACAGATGTGATCGACGGCAAGGATCGAGGGCGTTTCAATTGTCTAATATCCATGTAGACAATATCACATCACATGCTACAAAAATTTTGTAAAATCATACATGCAACACAACTGCTTTCTATGTGACTTTTGAGTTATGAAACAATGTATTTTGATATTTTTTGCTGGAACTCATGATTAAGGGGATTCTAGGGGGGTATGAGATTTTAATTTCAGGGCAAATATTGTAAGAAGATGTCATTTGAGATCGATATTTAGCGAAATCAGCCCATTTTGGAAAGTCAAAAAAATATCCGGGACGATCCAAACTGGTCAAAGACGATTCACAGAAAAAATCGGAACTAAATAACCGTTGAACATAGCGACCTGAAACTTGGCATGAATAATCATAATACATATACCTATGAAATGTCGACGTCCTTTTTCGGTATTTTAATTGCAATTTTGTTTAAATAAAGTCGGTATGTACCGGAAATTTTGCCTATTTATTGGTGCCTGTGGCCAGGTAAGATATCAAGTTATTAACAAAAAGAGCGTCGACGTTTTCTTCGCATTTTCATAACGAAGACAACGAGCCCACTTGCAAGTATGTAGAGTAAAAATTGCAGTCTGTGCGATTTTTTAATGAAACAGCAATATTTCGTAAAAAAAAATTCGGGACCAAAATATTGGTGTCGAAAAAGGTTCAGTGGGTTGTAGAATCACTACTAGAATGATGAAAATACATTATCTTCCTCTTAAGTGCAATAGTTTGGCCAATTTCGTGTTTTATAAGTTTAGTCACGTGGTACCACTGGAATAGCCTTAACTATTTACAGGGAGGCACCAATTATTATTTTTTTATTTATTATAAAAGTATTACCATCCCTTATTACAACAGATCTATCAAAAATTATTTAATTTTTGAAAGTAAAATTTAGAATTTAAAATAACATACTATAGAAACTATTGAAGAATAACAAGACTGAACATTCGAATTGAGAACTTAGAATTAATCCAGAATAATGTAACCTATATTTGCCATGATATTTGCCTATATTTGCCTTGTAACATTAATAGGAAGTGCACACGAACATTTACTTTGATGATTTCTTTCCAATATTGCAGGCATGTGTCCATTTGGACAGCATAACGGCATTCTTCGAAACAAGTGCATAAACAAATTATACTGAGCTTTATTTTTGCATTGCGGAACAGGGGAAAGATATATCTGTTATCAATCACACATGAAGATTGCGTTCTATTCGAATTGTTCTTTACAAACTATTGTAGAGTAAATACTGGTTGAAATTATACGAAACGCATGCTAAGCTGCCATCCTTGCTGTGCCAATACGGTTAAAAGCGTCTGGAGACAGCTTGTTTTAGTTGGGTGTATATGCGCGCGCAGCTGATATATAGAACGTTGAGTTATGAAGTCTAAAAGCGGAGTATTTCAGGAATGCCTCGGCAGCACAGTGGTAGTGCGCTAGAATGGTATGCAGCAGGCCGGCGTTCGATTCCCGTCCCATGCGAGTTTTTTTTATTTTGAATTTGTGCATGTTTGAATTTGTCTAGCCATAGAGTTATTTTTTTTAGGTTGCCCAGCTGTCACTTTCGCCAACAGAGTGAGATGTTCCTTCATTCTGAAGCGTGGACTTGTATTCAGTGAACTAAAGGGGCATGGTTATACTAAAACAAGCTGTCGCCAGACGTTACTAATACGGTTTTGCCTAGGTCAGTCGTCTACCGCCAGGTGCCACCCACTTCGCCGTTAAACGCGAATAAAAGTGATTCTTTTCCGACTATTCTGTTTTCAAGCTCAACTTCAAGATTCAATAACTTTCGTTCCATATAATGATATTGATTGAAATTTTTACACAATTGATCTTTTAATCTATTTTGAATATAATTTGAAATTTTCAGCTTGATATCGTACGTAGTTTTGAAGAAACAGCGTCCCGGCCATTGGAAGTTTTCTCGAAGCGTGCTATTTGAGCTCCGTATAATGAATTTTTTTACAACGAAATTTGAACAGCTGTTACTTTTTTCCTTCTATAGCAGGCTTCCCACTTCCTCCTACTATCCTACTTTTTCCTACTTTTTAGTAGGGAAGTAGGAATTGTCCTACTTTTGGCAAAAACCTCCTACTTCTCCTACTTTTATTAGATTTTGAGTCCCGAAACAAAAATTATGAGAAATTTAAACAAAATTGGAGGATTAACTAACTTGTTTGCATTTAAAACAATTTTTAAACTAACAAAACATGCCTGAAATCCCAAAAATTCGCTGCGCGGCAATTTTCTGCAATTTTTTTTTTATGAAATAACTTATTTATTGTTCTCTTTTCTTTCAATTAAAGTTTCTCTAAGAGCTGAAATTCAGAATTTCTGTGGGCAAGGTTTCGTTTGTTTAAATTTTCTCTCAAAATTGGGTGCTTCGACCAAATACATTTTGATAAAACCCAACCGAACATATTATTTTTCAATGAGAATTGAAATGAATTTGAATTATGGATACCAATATGCACCATAATGTGTGCACTGACATAAATTTAAACCAGGTATGGAGGTCTGAAACTCAAAAACTTAGCTGCGCAACATTTTTATGTGAACAATTTTTGCCAAAATTTAATGATTTAGGGCTGAAATTCATAATATTTACTGCCCGGCAATTATCTGTGTTTGAACCTCCCAGTCTCCTGTGGGGTGTGGCAGCGACACTATTGTTTCCTTCACATGGGCACATCCAGGGGGGGGATATGAGGTGCTTGTCCCCCCCCCCCCCTCCCCCGGCTGTCAGTAAAAAAATGTTTTGTAATATTTTATATATATAGTTGGAAACGTAAAAAATGCCAAAAATTGATTTCAAAGTGTAATAAAATCAAAAAATTACATGCGGGGCATGCAGGCGGCATGCCCCCCCCCCCACATGTAAGTGTAATTTTTGAACAACATACTAAACCAAAAAATGTCTAAAAATTGATTTAAAAGTCTCAAAAAACCAAGAAAACGCCCTGCAGGCAGGATGGAGTGTGCCAAATTTTAGAGCCACAGTTTTATTCGATTATTTCCAATTGATATTTTTGTCCTACTTTTTCCCACATTTAGTCCTACTTTTCCTACTTTTCAATTCATTAAATTGGCTGGGAGGCCTGTTCTATAGTAATGTTTTTGAAACTTGCACAAATTAAATTTTGGTATGTTTTCTAATATGTGTACAAATGTCAGAATCCTATCTATAATAGTTTTGATAGAGTGACCTCTCAATCAGGGGGATTTTTTTGCACCAGCCGGTATAAGTAATTTGACAGTCAAGTAGAGGTCAAACTCACAATCCTCATGGGGAGGTAAGATCGGTTGAAAGTGTAAACTGTTTTAAGTCGAGATGTGTGGATTGAATGAGGAGACTTCAAGAATAAGAGTTCAAATACAATGCTAACTACTAAGAATAAAGTACAAATGCAATGTTGTGTGCTCTTTTATTGCTACTACAAGATTTTCACTTAATGTTCTTTTTTTAATTGTCAGAAATTGGTTGCTGCGAACAAGGATGTCCTAGTTGCTCTGAGAACAAACTTCGACAAGCCAGACATTATGAAAGAACAATTCAAGAAACTACAACGTGAGTACAAACTTAATCTAATTATGTTACCAACCAGTTAGTCAGGTACCACACTGATATCACGTGGATCCATGCTATGCAAGTTAAGTTAATTTTTTAAGTTACCACCGTAGAGACTTATGTTGTACAAAAACAGAAACTTGTATGAAGACTGCCAAGCAGCATCTTCCCACTTAAAACAATTGAGATTTAAAAGAAAAGCCAAGCAATAATGTATTGTTTAAACATTTTCGCACTTAAAATTCGTCAAATCATTTCGCCCAGTTACTGCCGCCAAGCACACCACTATAAACCTAACGTTGTGTCCAAATTTGAAGAATAAAATCTAAGTGAACCATCATTGTAATCTTTAACAAAATTATAAAAATTAAAAACAACTTAAAAAAATAAGTTGAAAATCGAAATTAAAAAAATTAAAAATAAAACTGGTCGCATTGTGTCAAGAAGAAGGCAACGTAACATAAAGGTACGTTTACAGTTCAGCGTTCGACGCTCAGCGCTCGACGCTCTGGCGTTAGGCGTTAACACTGCCGTGTTGAAACTTCAAGGGCAAGCGTCGCGAGTGCATCTGACAGGTTGTAAAAATGGCCGTGTATGACACGTTGATACTTTATCACCTTCCATTAAATAAAATTGTGAAATGAAAATTGAAAAATGAACACAACAAACCCCCAAACCTGACGAGCAAAATAGCGGGAGAGAGGATTTGACACGGCCAAAACTCAGATACTGCATGTTCGGATTGTCCTAAACAAGGCCGTGACTCGGTAAAGTAGGCGGAGCCAACGCTGGTGTTCAAGGTCAACGCCGGAAAAGATGAACCAAGTTTATCTCGAGCGTGCCTGCGCTGGGCGCTCTGGCGCACGAGCATTCGCACTCCTGATTGGCCAACGCCGAGCGTCGAACGCCGAACTGTAAACGTAGGTACCTTAATAATAAGATGACAAAGAAGGAGACGACGAAAGAAAGAAGATGACGATAAAGGAGCCAAAGAACGACAGAAAGTAGGAAGAAGATTGAATAAGTCTACATGGTCAGTGCAAATTCAATGCGCCAAGCTCTTTTTTTAATTTTTTTAATTTTGATTAAGAATTTATTTTTTTAAGTCGTTTTTAATTTTTATAGTTTTATTAAAGTTTACAATGATGGTTCACTTAGATTTTATTCTTCAAATTTTGACACACCGATAGGTTTATAGTGTTGCGCTTGGCGGCAGTAACTGGGCGAAATGATTTCACGAATTTTAAGTGCGAAAATGTTTAAACAATATATTATTGCTTGGCCCTTCTTTTAGATCTCAATTGTGTTAAGTGGGAAGGTGCTTGGCAGTTTTTTTTTACAAGTTTTTGTTTTTGTACAACATGTCACATGGGGTAAAAGTTTATAGCAGCTTTCATTGATCATTGAGTGTTACCTATCATTACATTGTAATGCCAACAACCTCGCTTCTTGTCTAAAGTTTTATGTTATTCTTCCAATAGTTTCAAAGTTAGTATAACGATAGGGTCAATTTCTTTTGGTTGAATATGAGTTATCTCAACTTTTAAATTGTTAAAAGTTCACTTGAGACAATCTAGTCGGGCGCTAGCTCGACGCTGCCAAGCACCGCTCTAATACAACGTGCGAGCTACCACCACAGACTTAAGCCGCGTTTACAACAAAATTAACGTTCGAAAATTAAGAAAATTAACGCAATTTCAATTTTCAAGCCCATGTAAACTTATGGATTCGTTCACAACGAAATTTGGTAAATTAACGTACGCCAATTTCACCTCAAAGTAGACCTACTTCCTACTTTCAAGTCGAACGTTAAGTGGCGCATGCGCACAGTCACCCTCTCACTTCATCTCCACCTCGACTCCAGCTGGCGGCGCCATCTTGTTTTCAGTGTGATGCATTTACTATTTCGTAATGAATGACTCCAAATTAATTACAGAGACTCAGTTTCGAGAGTATTTTGTAAGAAAAGTGTATATTAGTGTACAAAGACAAGTTGTAGGTTATCAGATGTGTGTGAGGAGGTTGTGATATTATAATGTTATGTTAAATCCGATCGCGCTCTCAACAACATAACCTTACTTTACGATTTGTTACGTTTCGAAAGTGGTTGTGAACGAGATGAAATTGCGTTAATTTTGCAACGTTAATTTTAGAACGTTAATTTTGTTGTAAACGCGGCTTTATACCGCAACGGCTTAAGTGGTCGAAACGAGGTGTTGCATGGCATCCATGCAGTGAGAAATGAAAGTTAAAAACCATAGTTATCGGGTATTATTAACCACCTGACAACACATAACCAAAAATCAAAGTGCTGCGATCATCCCTTCGGGGTGAATTTTGGGCGTCAAACATGCAAGAATTGACTTTCATGTTAGTTAGTTAGTTAGTTAGTTAGTTAGTTAGTTAGTTAGTTAGGCACGGTCGGTTTGCTTGCCCTTTTCTACAGATTGCATGGTTTGGTATAGAGAGTTGAAATTTGGTAGACACATAGAGTCCCCCTTCTCACGCCTACTTTTGAAAGAAAATCGTTAGAATTTTGACCGGAAGTGAAGTTATTCTAATTTTAAATTTTAAATTTTTTAAAAAGTCGAACGGGTCCATTGAGAGTTTTGAAATTTGGCAACATTAAAGACAATGTATTGCTAGACACTCCACTTCAAGAAAAAACAAAATTTTCAAACCGGAAGTGGAAAAATTATCAATATTAAGCGTTCCGCTCTTCCCCTTCATCTACCAACCCAGCAGCTTCGCTGTCAACTCCACATACCCTGTCGGCCTGAATAGCTCAATTATCGGAGGCAGCTGGCTTGTATTCCTGCATAACAAGTTCGATTCCCGATCCTAGAAAAACTTTTTTTTCACATCATTCTTTTTTAATTTGTGTAAGCGATGATACCTTCCAGTATATATATTCAAATGAGAGGTCGAGGGATGCTGTGTAGATCATCAATAACCCGAAACATCGCCATCGCGGCACGCCGATTGCCATCGCGATCACAGATAGTATCAGGTTCGTAGATAATGCTGCAGGTATGACGAGCGACATTGCGTCTAGCATAAAAGTAAACAGGAGGATACAGAGGAATTACTGCATGTTGAAATCTTCGCCCATTTGCTAGTTAAGTGGTTACGAACGGCATTCAGTATCGCCGTCCTGGTGGCGCAATGGACAGTGCATTGGCTTACTGTGTTAGGGGTCGACGGTTCGATTCCGGCCGGGGTCGTCCTCTTTTATTTGAAATTTGTACAAGTTTTAATTCTGCCTAACCATAGAGTTATTTTTTTAAGTTGCCCAGTGTTAATTTTCGCCAGTTCGACTTTGTCTACCCATAGAGAGTTTTATTCCTTAGGCTGCCCAGTAAAACTTATGCGCGCGCCCAACGCCGCCTGGAGTAGGTACCTTCTGTCTCTAGCTGCTCGTAGAATTCTAGGTGAACTTCATAATTTTGTCACATTGAAAGATTCAAACCTCAAATATACCTCAATATGACGACAGAATATGACGTAGTATCAACCATTTGAGAAAACTCGTTTGGATAGTTATTATGGATATCCAAGTATTGAGACAATAATACAAACGAATAACAGACATCGATTCCGTTTCATAATGAAATCTTTATTTCTATTACTTCACATACCTATGAATATTATAATGGCTAAATTTATTTCAGTTTCGAGAGTATGGAAACTTCGTTTTGTGTAGAATAAAGAATAATAGGTTAACTACGCACAATGAACAATAGTATTGTATTCTGACTCCAATCGATTGCCTCATACGGCTTCCGTCGTTGTGTTGACAAACATGGTCAACTATAGGCAATGGCATTTTTAAAAGAATACCTAAATGCACGAAATAATTCATACTGTCTAAAATATCGAAACAAACAATAAATCAATTAGATGTATCAACAATATGCCATCATCATCAGGAATAAGGACCGGTAGACTAATTGATTGTATGATCTATGCGTAATAAACACATACACACCCCTCCTCCCCTCCCCCCCCCCCCCCCCACACACACACCATAATCAATAAATAAATAATAAAAGGTCAATTAATATCGTGAATCCATTGCTTGGAAAATACACAATTCACATTCAGATCTAGAGATAAACATTCAGTGGCTGATGGATGAGGGGTGGGGGTTGTGTTGTGATTATCAGAGGTTTGGTTTCCTATGTTGTCTTGACACAAAAGAAATACAAATGTACGTAGATGACACTTGTTTTGGAATGTAACATAATAGAATAATAGATTCTGCTGCAGTAGGAGGCTGTTTTCTAGCACAATTGTATTTTCAAATAACTTATTTTCACACTATTTATTGTAAAATTGTATACTTCAAGATAATGAGTAAGCACACAACCCGTTCGAAGAAGACTTCCCTAGGGTAAAATTAGTATTCGTAAAGGACTTTTCTTTAAAGCTATTTCATTCAAAATAAATTTAGTAAAATCTTATTCATAAATTACATTCATAACTATATTTGGTACATTTTAAAAGAAATTGAACATTTGCTTGTATATGACATGTGTTTTCCTTAAAGGAGAACAAAATACGTTAAATACGAGAAGTATGCAATGTAATATTTATTTCTATGAATTTTAGTGAAAACCCCATATTTTTAAAAAAATTCCTGATTTTTTTATGATTTATTTCATGTAGCGCGCAACGAATATTCATCTCATGCGTGACGTACGTGGTGCGCGGCCATGTGTTCTGAGTCATGAGTCGCAGCGCGGCCGAACACATGGCTATAAACAAAATCAAGTGTGACACTCATCTGTTCTTTACGCAACACACATGCAGTTCGTGTCCAACACGAGACGTAGAAACACTTCTGTGTCTCATATTGTGCATTTATTTTGTGAACTAATTTCTAATACGCTAACTGCATTATTCTTGCTGTGAATCGTTCACTATACAATAGGATAATGAGTAGAGACAACTATATTACCGCATCAGTTTGAACCAGAATATGCATAGACTGATCTAGACAGTGTTGTTTTAGTGGACGAGAACGATATCACTGTTCAGATTATATTCGGGACGAAAATATATAATAATTTATGGTGTAAACATGGAATGTGCAAACCAATGCCGAGTGATTTTGAATGTTTGTGTTCTCAGGAAAGTGAAACATTGGTATACGGTTAGACGGCAATTTGATTGTGTCACTAAAAACCCCTTTTTATTATTTTAATTATTTTGCGAGTAGGTACTGTACTTACTGTTTCTGTTCCATCCACACATTTTCAAGTTCGTTTTGAAAATACATTTTAATTTGTTGATCAAAAGTAGTGCGTGAAAAACAAATGCCTTTGGGTTGATTGCCCTTCATAGTCTGAGATTGCCAGTGTAATTTATGACCTGCTTCACACGTGGTCGTCACCCCTAGCATAGCCCCTCGACTCCACCTCTCAGTTTTTACAACGAGAGCCCCACATTCACGGCACAGTCTAAACAGGGTGGACAAACAGCACCAAAATACAAAATAAAATAAATGTTTAGTAGTTATCACTGTCACTGTCATTTTCACTGTCGGTTTGGAGTCCTCACTATCTGATGCTTCTTCTTCTGGGTCCAGTCTAAACTAAACATCCAAATCTTGCGTTCACTTTCCGATAGTAGAGGTGATCTATTTTTATTTGGGTTGCGGTATGATACCCGAGGCACTTACTTTTCTGTATTATTAACACCCTAAAACGAACACTGAGTCATTATTAAATCGGATTATACTAATATTATATATTTGAATTACACTTTCTTCACATCCTGAATCAGTGACTGCAGGAACTCGACTGATTTTCATGTGACGAAAAAACTTAGGCCTACAACTCATAAACATATCAGGGCCTCTTGGGTGCATTGCTTGGGTGAGGCGTCAAATTCCTGAGATTTACGCATGCAAGTTTCTCAAGTGTATAATGATCTCATCTAAATTTATTACCTACGAGCATTTTTATAGTTTAACTCGTAAAACATTCTGAAGATGGAATAATGAAACTAAAATAACGCAACCAATGTCGAGTGATTTGGAGTGTTTGTTGAGTAAATGTTTGTGTCGTCGGGAAAGTGAGACAATTGATGAGGTAAGACGGTAATAGAATGCGTATCTATAAACCCATCTATATGAACGTGATAATTTAATCATTAATATCATAAGATCAATCAGTTTGTATAACACTAATACTTTGAGACGAAGGAAGCTTTGAATGAGCTTTGGATTTAGCTTTCAAAACAGTGAATCGTTTCAACGCTTTCTTTCTATTAGGGAATCGGTGTTCGCGGCGATGGCATGCATGCCTTTTCCTTACTATTACAGCTGTAAACAAACACCTTGGCATTATGAAATAGTATGATACTATTATTTGATCTTTAAATTGCATTGTACATCATAAGTTAGTGCATGAATGAATATAGACTGACTTGCATGCATGCATACGAACTCACGCGGCACCCATATAACCAATGCATAGCCACCCGTGCGACGCCCCAGTGACGTCATCGTTCTCGTAGCGTTGCGCAAGAACGTCTGCCAAGGTGTGTTCCGATTTTTTTTCATAACCAACAAGCATGTCTATGTTATATGAACACATACAACATTCTGACACTGAAATATCACTAAACTTATTTTGTTCTCCTTTAAGAATGGATAAAGTGATATTTTATTACCTAAACAATGTTTTTTTCACTTGAGTCTTGACGAGCAACAGTTTTTTTTAAATGTATAGGTACGCACTGAATGAGACCGAGGAGATAAAAAAACGATTCGGGTTACTACTTTTTCTCATTGTTATCATATATATTTTTTTAAATCAATAGAGATTTTTTTAATGTTAATTGTCGTTTAGTGAGATTTAAACAAAATATGTGTAGGTACATTGATTTTTATTTAATTACATACCGTAAAACGGGGTAATGCTGAACACAGGGGTAATTCTGAACATCAAATAGGTATTTTTTTCAATAAGCTGTAACTTCTAAAATTCTCAACATATGAAGGTGGGAAAAATATGATAATTTATATAATAGAACAGTGTATAATAATATTGTATTTTGATAAAACTTTGACATGCACATAAAAAGAAAAAAAAATTAAAGAGAAAACTGAAATTTCTAGAAATTTTCATGGTCTAAAATCTTTCATATTGACCGCCAAAACTATTTTATCGACATGTATTTCGTGGCTGCTACATTGTTGCCTTATCTATTGGAGGAATATACAAAGCATCAAACATTGAATAAGTGAAAGCGTAGATGTCCGACAACACAAAATATAAATCGGGATCTTGCCTGGGGCAATTCTGAACATCAATAAATATCATAATCAGCGATAGAAACATTCATAAGTATTTTTTTCTGACATATGTAGACCTTGTTCTGTTATGTTTTTTAGTTCGTAGCTTTAGGAAATTAGTCTCAGATTTGTTTTTACTTCATATAGAAATATTGTCTAATTTAAGGAAGTGCTCGGCTTGTATCTCAGTTACTCGTAGTTTAAGAGCACACTTGATTTTGTATATCTCATGTAGCATATGCATTCTATTTAGAATTTCCTGCAGAATCTAGTAGTGTGTTCAGATTTAACCTTACATGTTCACGCCTCAAGTTATCATAGTAAATACATACATGTTCAGAATAACCCCAAGGTGGGGTAATTCTGAACAACAGGGTTTTTAATTTTTTTCTGGAACATGATAATTTTTTAACCATTTATTTCCAGCTTATGATGTAAACATACCTCCAATAATACTTTTAATAAAAAACATTTGAAAAAAAATGTACCCTGAAGTTTTTATTTGCAAAAGAAGTCAAATTTCGTTCAGCATTACCCCATTTTACGGTACTACCGATGGAAGCGGTAGACACCTTAGGGAATTTATAAGCGTGTGATCTAGGATTGTGTGACTGTTCTCCGGCAAAAATAGTGCTTTTAGCTTCTCTGGTATCATGGCAATCAGTCAGTACATTCAGGTTGACCGTTCTTTGTTGGTTTGTTCGTGTGTTGGTGTGTTTTGTGTTAATGATATACGTCCTACTCCTTCCCACCAGCACTATAAACACCAGGTGGCTCAGATAGTTAATCTTAAAGGAATTCTAGGTTGAAATCTTCAAAATCAATTTTCACAACAAGGCAGTATCAAATGGCCACATCCTTTGCCGTAATTCCTTTAAAATAAGTATAAGTGTCTCGATGTATAAACTAGGAAAACGCTCCTTGGTATGAACATTCTTTCTTATATACTCCATATACACCCTTTGACCGATCTCAAACAAAATTTGATATACACATTCTATTTGAAATAACCCATACCGTACGGTACTTACACCCTTACGCAAACATCCCCAAATTTTAAGAAACCACCCCTATGTAATAGAAAATTAAATATAAATAATATTCTGCATAAACCCATTTTTGGTACGTTTTCAAACTGCTGGATGAAGAAATTGCGGTATAATCCATGGTGGGACTATAACTAAACAGCAGTGTTGGGTAAGTTCCTCAAACAAGGAACTTGTTCTAGTTCCATTGAACAAAAAGGAACTAGTTTCAGTTCCTAGTTCCGTTCAAATAAAGAACTAGAAAGTTACCTGAAAGTTTCCAGGAACTGGAAAGTTTAGTAACTAAGTTCTTTTAAGTTACATTGCCTTCCAAAAACCATTCTCATTTTATTTAAAATGTGTTGTAAACATCTGCACGCATTACCAATTGAGTTATATGACATAAAAAAGTGAACCTGGAAGAATTTAAAATTGAGGAAAACGCATTTACAATCCTTTCGTGAACCTTTCAGTTTACCAATTGGCAACAAATATGCGTAGTACGAGATGACGCACAAATTCCGGTCTACACCGGAACAATACACCTACAATTTACGTTATTCACATGACTCAAAGTTTTGAACTTTTAACAATTTAAAAGTTGAGATAACTCATATTCAACCAAAAGAAATTGACCCTTTCGTTATACTATCTTTGGAACTATTGGAAGAAAAACAGAAAACTTTAGACAAGAAGTGACGTTGTTGGCGTTAACAATGCAATGACAGGTAACACTCAATCATCAATGAAAGCTGCTATAAACTTTTACCTCATGTGACATGTTGTACAAAAACAAAAACTTGTATATAGACTGCCAAGCACCTTTCCCCCTAAAAGGATTTTTTTTTTTTTAACTTCTTTATTTTTTAATACACATACACACAAACATCACACAATCCACAAAGCTCAGGGAGCTCATCTGTGGGAAATAACAATATGAAAAGAAAGAACAGATAATGTTTTAGGAGCGTAAGAGAAAAATACAAAAAAAGAATTAATGAAGTAACTTAAGAATAATAAGATAAAGAATAAATATTACATAATAATCACATAGCATGAACATTCAAACACTTGCTATATACTATCAAATAAGGGTGAAATATTCTTAGGTTCTAAAGTGGTTCTATAGTAAACAACCATCAAAGAGAATTAATAAAAATAACTCTTGAATAATAAGAAAAAGTGAATACAATAACACAAAAAAGAATGTATAAATTAACTCAAGATAAAGAAAAGTGAATGTATAATAATTCCTAATAATGACATAAATAATCAAAAAAATAACATTCACCATACATTATAAAACTTTCATACAAGGTTGAGAAAAGCATAGGTTCAAAAGTGGTTCTTAAGTGAACACCCATCGAAAAGAATGAATACATAACCTAAATAAGAACATAAATAATAACAATATGAGCATTCAACCTTCAGACAAGGTTGAGAGAAGCCAATGTTTCAACGCAATTTTAAGGATAGAAAATGATTCTAAATTTCTGCAATTACTGGTAACAATAAAATCCTGTCTTCGTTTACCATTTTTGTTACGCCAGGCCGGGATGGAAAAATTGCTGAGTAAAGACAATCTAGTTTGAACTGGGTGATTTTGAAGAATTTTATGCTCATCAGAAAAATAAAATTTTAATATTAACCGATATTTATAAAGAAGAGAAATTAGTAAACATTTACAAAGTTCATAAGGACTTCTGGAATCGCAATTCAAATTATTTTTTGAGTGTTCAGGAATTAAATTTTTGATTATTCTGTCTTGCAAGTAAACAATTTTTTGTATAAGATATGGAGAGGCATTCCCCCAAGCTAATAATCCATATCCCAGAAAAAAACACTCCGTGTAAAAAAGGCAGCCAAGTCTCTTTACTTTAAAAAAATTCAACACCGAAAAGGAGTGATATCAAAAAAGAAGCCAAGTCAATGACATTTCCAAATATTTAATCGTATCTTTGAAATAAAAGTATAAACACCGAGAAATACTTTACAAAAGGACTTGGCGCATCGTTTTTTTAAAGACATCATTCTATCCTATAAGTGGAAAGAAATTTACAATTAGGTACATTTTCCTCTTTTTTTTAGAGCCAGTATCTATGAATCAAGCTACTTTTAGTAATGGCTATTTTATAGTTTTGTCAATGGCGATAGAAGAAAGATTTCATGTTGTAATAGATAAGTAATGTAAGGGTGGAAGAATTAAATAACAATTGGAAGTGGGCTCATTTATATTCTTATAGCACTGTTAATATGGTGATATTAGAAGGGTATGTTTTCATAATTTGATCTTGATTGAGGGAAATCATGAAACGTTGTAAAATAATTACTAACTATCTATGGAACACTATTATATATTTTTGAAGTGTCAAGTGTATAAAGTTAAAAAATTTAAAGAAATTCTATGTGCCGTCTCTGTGTACTTTGTGAAATGTATTGTTATAAAATGCGGATTAATAGAAATGTATTTCATGATGCGAAGGTATAACGCATGAGACTTAATTATGTTGACCACGAAACAATATTACGAAGATAACTATTGTGTATTTATAGAAAACATAGGCAACAAGTTTCATAGCGTATATATTCAAATAGAAAATATTTTACAGTAGGTATGTATAATATGTAATTGAAAGATGTGTCCCTATTATTCTAAAAATTCTAAATGACGGTTGTATATAAATGGCATATGCTTATGAATAGAAAAATGTCTTTAAAAAAACGATGCGCCAAGTCCTTTTGTAAAGTATTTCTCGGTGTTTATACTTTTATTTCAAAGATACGATTGAATATTTGGAAATGTCATTGACTTGGCTTCTTTTTTGATATCACTCCTTTTCGGTGTTGAATTTTTTTAAAGTAAAGAGACTTGGCTGCCTTTTTTACACTGAGTGTTTTTTTCTGGGATATCACTTCTTTTGTTAGTTTATTCATACAGCTTGTAGCACATGTCCTACCAAGGACTAATTTCTTTAAAAAAATACGCCTCAACCGATTTGGTTAGTAAGAAAAGTTGCATTTGGTACAAGCTTAAAATGATTATCCAAGAAGAATAGTCTGAGTTTCGTTACAATCTGTCCAGACGTTTTCGATATCTGACTTCACTTCCAGTTTAAAAAATGGCGCTCAATAATACTGCCGCCTTGAATTCATAAAAGTGCAACATAATTGCATAATTAAGCTGCAATCTCGGCAGTTGTTTTCGATATATGACGTCACTTCCGGTTTTGAAATAGCGGCCGAAAATAATGTCATCTTGAATCCATAAATATAAGGGCTATATAATTACATAATTTAGTTGCAATCGGTACATCTGTTTTCTATAAATGACGTCACTTCCTGATTTAAATATGGCGGCCAGAAATAATGTTGTCTTGAATTCATAATTATAAGTCCAACATAATTAGATAATTTAGTTGCAATCGGTACAGCCGTTTTCGACATATGACGTCACTTTCGGTTTTAACAATGGCGGTTGAAAATAATATCGTCTTTAATTCAAAAATATAAGTCCTACATAATTACATAATTTAGTTGCAATCGGTACAGCCGTTTTCGATATATGACGTCACTTCCGGTTTTAACAATGGCGGTCGAAAATAATGTCGTCTTTAATTCAAAAATATAAGTCCTACATAATTACATAATTTAGTTGCAATCGGTATATCCGTTTTTGATATATGACGTCACTTCCGGTTTAAACAATGGCGGCCAAAAATAATGTCGTCTTGAATTCATAATTATTAGTCCTACACAATTCCAAAATTTGGTTACAATCGATACAGCCGTTTTCGATATATGACGTCACTTCCGGTTTTTGCAAATGGCGGCCGAGTACACCGCCATCTTGAATTTATAATTATTCACAATGTATGTTTCTAAATATCTATTTAAAAGTATAGATTGGGGAATTGAGTGTCATTTAGCATATTAATGGCGTCATTTAGCATATTCATGACGTCATTTCCGGTATAGGTAATAAGAAAACAATCTAGTTCTATCTAGTTGATACTTCATGAATGACCTTCTGAATTCTTTAGCGCTAATTTCCGTCAAATCGGTCATACCGTTTTCAATATATGACGTCACTTCCGGTTTCATTTAGTGGTTCCTGCCGCCATTTCCGGTACCGTTTATTTGTATATTCATTTATCCCAATTGATTTTTCAAAAAGATTGCAGAATGCATAGACAGGAGCTAGTTCAGTGGCAATCGGTACAGGTGTTTTCGATATATGACGTCACTTCCGGTTTCAGAAATGGCGACCGAGAACACTGTATTTAAATTATAATTATTTTGTATTGTCTATGTTTCAATGTAAGCTAATTATATGTGTATTTAAAGTATAATTTGATGAAATAAGCTAAATATTGTGAATTTATGACGTTTGAAAGGAACTAGGAACGGGAACTAGTTCCATTTTGTTCAATGGACCTGGATCTGGAACTAGTTCCTTTTTTTGAGGAACCAACCTATCACTGCTGTTTAGTGATTGTCTCACCATGGATTATACTGCCATTTCTTTCGCCAGCAGTTTGAAAAAGTACCAAAGATCACGAAAGGTGTTTATGCAGAATATGTATACATTATTTTTATAACATAGGGGCAGTTACTTTTTTTGCGAATTTTGAGCGAACGCGTTATTTTTTGTATACAAAGAAAGTGAACGTCAAACGTTCGTTTTAACCACGAACGTTTCGATCAAGTTCGCTCTTTCCTACTGAGCACTAAGCAGTCGAATCGGAATAAAGTCCGAGCCGATCGGAAGATTTCCGAAGTTTCTTTAACTCTGAGCGTGGATTGGTTACAATGGCGAGGGTAGTTTGAGGCAGGTGTGGAAGGGGAAGTAGGGGCCCCTCTTAGATTTTTCCCAGTTCCATTTAAGTTTCAAGCGTAGTTAATTATATAGTTAATTTTTTTTTTAAATAACTTTTAAAAGAACTTATATTCGTTTTTTAAGGAACGTGAACTTTTACTACACATGCTTAAAATAAAGAACTTGAACTTTTAAAAAGTTCATATATTTGGGCATGAACTGAACTTTTAAAAAGATCGTTTTAAAAAGGAACTTCCCCAACACTGCATAGGGGTGTTTTTTAAATTAGGGGATGTTTGCGGACCTAGTAATAGAGCCTTTTTGTGTGATTACATGTTTCGTGTTGTTCTTGTTTCTTGTTGAGCCACCAATATTTTACACATTAACTGAATTTTAAATTATTAAATAAGTTTAACAGATGAAAAGTTGTAATCACCACTAATACACTGAGCATTAGTTAATAGACCCATTTTGTGTGGTTTCTTGTTTAGTATCTATGAGCCACAATGATTGACAAATTATCTCAATTTTATATAATTAAATAATTCTGACAAATTAAAATCTGCAATACACCGAGCAATGGAGCCTTTTGTGTGGTTTCTAGATAAGTAATTGAGCCACCAAGATTCTGTTGATTAGCTAGATCACGAAAATGTTTCTGTTTCAGCAACTGTACAACGTGTACTGACAAATCATTATTCTAATCCATGTGAGCAGTTAATACACCATATAATGGAGCCTTTTTGTGTGGTTTCTTGTTTAGTAACTGTGCCAAAGATTGACAAATTAACATATAACAACTAAATAATTTTGACCAATAAAATGCTGTGAAAACCTATAATACACCGCGTAATGGAGTCTTTTGTGTGGTTTCTTGATTAGTAACTGAGCCAAAGATTCACAAATAAACATATATTTATAACACTAAATAAATTTTTCAAATAAAATGCTATGGAAACTTAATACACCGGGTAATGGAGCCTTTTGTGTGGTTTCTTGTTTAGTAACTGAGCCAAAGATTGACAAATAAAATAATCATATTTATAACTTAATAATTTTGACAAATAAAATGTTGTGAAAACCTAAAAAACTAAGTAATTTGGACAAATAAAATGCTGTGAAAACCTAATACACCGGGTAATGGAGCCTTTTGTGTGGTTTTTTGTTTAGTAACTAAGCCAAAGATTCACAAATAAGCATAATTCTAATGATTATATAATTTTGACAAATCAAAATGTTTGAACAGGTAATTCACCGAGTAATGGAGCTTTTTTGTGTAGTTTCTTGTTAAGTAACTGAGCCAAAGATTGACAAATAAAATAATCATATTTAGAACTTAATAATTTTGACAAATAAAATGTTGTGAAAACCTAATTCACCGGGTAATGGAACCTTTTTGTGTGGTTTCTTGTTAAGTAACTGAGCCACCAAGATTGACAAATTAACATAAATATAATAATAAAATAGTTTTTAAAAATTAAAAGTTGTGAACACCTAATACTAATTGAGCCTTTTTCTAGTTTAGTAACTGAGCCACCAAAGTTCTGTTCTGACCACGAATTGTTCTATTATTTATAGCAACCTTCAACATTTATCGTCAAATCATTATTATATTCCATTTTAGCATATTATTAAAAGTGTAGCTATGTAAGCGTTGCATGCATATCGGATAATCATTTTGCACATTTATCTATGAACGCCAAAAGGAAGAAAGTAATTTGAAACCCAGAAAAAAACACTCCGTGTAAAAAAGGCAGCCAAGTCTCTTTACTTTAAAAAAATTCAACACCGAAAAGGAGTGATATCAAAAAAGGAGCCAAGTCAATGACATTTCCAAATATTTAATCGTATTTTTGAAATAAAAGAATAAACACCGAGAAATACTTTACAAAAGGACTTGGCGCATCGTTTTTTTAAAGACCTCATTCAATACTAAAAGTGGAAAGAAATTTAAAGTAGGTACATTTTCCTCTTTCTATTAGAGCCAGAAACTATGAATCAAGCTACTTTTAGTAATGGCTATTTTATAGTTTTGTCAATGGCGATAGTAGAAAGATTTCATGCTGTAATAGATAAGTAATATAAGGGTGGAATAAATTCTTATAGCACTGTTAATATGGTGATATTAGAAGGGTATCTTTTCATAATTTGATCTTGACTGAAGGAAATCATGAAACGTTGTCAAATAATTACGAACTGTCTTTGGAACACTATTATATATTTTTGAAGTGTCAAATGTATAAAGTTAAATTTTTAATAGAAATTCAATGTGACTATGTACTACTTTGTGAAATGTTTTGTTATAAAATGTGGATTAATAGAAATGTATTTCATGATGAGAAGGTTTAACGCATGAGACTTAATTATGTTGACCACGAAACAATATTACGAAGATAACTAACTATTGTGTATTTATAGAAAACATAGGCAACAAGTTTTATCGCGTGCGTACATATTCTAATAGATAATATTTTACAGTAGGTATGTATAATATGTAATTGAAAGATGTTTCCCGTTTATTCTAAAAATTCTAAATGACGGTTGTATATCAATGGCATATGCTTATGAATCAAAAAATGAATTTAAAAAAACGATGCGACAAGTCCTTTTGTAAAGTATTTCTCGGTGTTTATTCTTTTATTTCAAAAATACGATTAAATATTTGGAAATGTCATTGACTTGGCTCCTTTTTTGATATCACTCCTTTTCGGTGTTGAATTTTTTTAAAGTAAAGAGACTTGGCTGCCTTTTTTACACGGAGTGTTTTTTTCTGGGATATCACTTCTTTTGTTAGTTCATTCATACAGCTTGTAGCACATGTCCGAGCAGGGACTAATTTCTTTAAAAAAATACGCCTCAACCTATTTGCTTACTAAGAAAAGTTGCGTTTGGTATAAGATGAAAATGATTATCCAAGAAGAATAGCTTAAGTTTCGTTATAATCGATCCAGCCGTTTTCGATATATGACGTCACTTCCGGTTTTGAAATAGCGGCCGAAAATAATGTCGTCTTGAATTCATAATTATAAGTCCTACATAATTGCACAATTTGGTTGCAATCGGTACAGACGATTTCTATATATGACGTCACTTCCGGTTTAACCAATGGCGGCCGAAAATAATGTCGTCTTTTTATCCATAATTATAAGTCCTACATATTTCCAAAATTTGGTTGCAATCGGTACAGCCTTTTTCGATATATGACGACCCTTCCGGTTTTAACAATGGCGGCCGAAAATAATGTCGTCTTTAATTCATAATTATTAGTCCTCCATATTTCCAAAATTTGGTTGCAATCGGTACAGACGATTTCGACATATGACGTCACTTCCGGTTTTAACAATGGCGGCCGAAAATAATGTCGTCTTTAATTCATAATTATAAGTCCTACACATTTCCAAAATTTGGTTGCTATCGGTACAGCCGTTTTTGATATATGACGTTACTTCCGGTTTTAACAATGGCGGCCAAAAATAATGTCGTCTTTAATCCATAATTATAATTCCTACATATTTCCAAAATTTGGTTGCAATCGGTACAGCCGTTTTCGATATATGACGTCACTTCCGGTTTTAACAATGGCGGCCGAAAATAATGTCGTATTTCATTCATAATTATTAGTCCTCCACATTTCCAAAATTTGGTTGCAATCGGTATAGCCGTTTTCGATATATGACGTCACTTCCGGTTTTAACAATGGCGGCTGAAAATAATGTCGTCTTCAATTCATAATTATTAGTCCTACACATTTCCAAAATTTGGTTGCAATCGGTACAGCTGTTTTCAATATATGACGTCACTTCCGGTTTTAAAAATGGCGGCCGAGAACACTGCAACCTTGAATTTATAATTATTTACAAAGTAGGTTTACTAAATATCTATTTAAAAGTATAAAGTGGTGAATTTAGTGTCAATTATCATATTTATGACGTCATTTAGCATATTTATGACGTCATTTCCGGAATAGGTAATAGGAAAACAATCTAGTTGATACTTTATGAACGACCATCTGAATTCATAATCCCTATATTTCTGTAAAATCGGTCTTGCCGTTTGTAATATATGACGTCACTACCGGTTTCATTTAGTGGTTCCTGCCGCCATTTCCGGTACCGTTAATTTGTTTATTCATTTTTTACAATTGAGTTTCAAAAAAAATTGCAGAATGAATACGCAGGAGCTAGTTCAGTTGCAAACGGTACAGGCGTTTTAGATATATTACGTCACTTCCGGTTTCAGGAATGGCGGCCGAGAACACTGCAACCTTGAATTTATAATTTGTATTGTCTATGTTACAATGTAAGTTACTTATGTATGTATTTTAAGTATAATTTGTTGAAATAAGTTAAATATTGCGTATTTATGACGTCACTTCCGGTTCAGAAAATAAGAAAATAATTATTTTTTTATTGATACTTCATATAGATGACCGTCTAAATCGAATGGCGCTAATTTCGTTCTAATCGGTCCAGACGTTTTTGAGATATGACGTCACTTCTGGTTTAAAAATGGCGGCACAAAAAATCACAAGAGGCAAGGTATCATCAGACGCCAAAAGTGCATATGTGGTAAAAATTTCAGGTTGATCGGTTCAGCCGTTTAGGCTGTGGCGGTGATAGCAACTTTTTCGGGAATCATCAGAATCATCATCATCATCTGAAGAAGAAAGCGGTGTAATTTCACGATTTTCACTGTCCTCTAGGTCGTAAACGGCATGACTGGTTGTTGTCGCGTGATGTATATGTTGTCAGGTGGGCCATAGCTCAAAATTAAGACATTTCACAACAATGAGAGATTTTCCATTGTTGAGATCCAGTAGGCCGAAAATGCCATGTTGTTGCTTACAGTAAAAGTAGTTGGTCTGCTCCTCAGTTTATATAGGCATTTACAGTATGTTGAGTGACTGTGAGTGTACGGTACGACTTGGCTGAGTGTAGCGACCGCTCCACTAGATAAATAAAAAAGTTTAACCTCTTGTGGGAAATAAACTCATAACCCTACAGCAGGGGCGGATCCAGGGAGGGGCGGAAGGGGCGATCGCCCCCCCCCCCCATGATTCCTCCCCCACCTGCTATTAAGATCAGCAGGTTGATTTTTCATTTCGTCAAATTTACAAAAATATCGTAATCATGGCTTATTTATTGGCAAGGTTTAATCTTTGCTTTAAAAGTGCCTTAAAAATCGCCTTTGGCGATAGGCATTTGGTGGATGAGAGCATGGGCGTCCACAGGGGTGACTGGGGGTCAAGGATGTCAGGATAGCATACAAATTGGTGGTGTTATTTACGTATAGTTTCATTTTCTAAACAAAAAACTCAGAAAATTAATTTCGAAGTGTCAACAAACCAAAAAATACCCTGCGGGGCAAGGTGGGGGCACTACCCCAAAGTGTCCAAGCTTAAAAAATAATGAATTGTTCAACAAAATACACCTCATAACGTCTCAAAATTTGATTTCAAAGTGTCCAAAAACAAAAAAACGCCCTGTGGGGCAGGATGGGGGGCCCGCCCCCCACACCCCCCTTAGCCCGTGAGACAATTGTTTTCCTTGCATTTTCCTCACCCCCTGGCAAAAATTCAGCGGACTCCTGTGGCTGGGGATACCCCTAGACCCCCTTCATATTTTCCAAAATCGCCCCCCCCATGACAAGAGGCTAGATCCGCCCCTGCCCTACAGTAGGCATTGTTGCTGGCACTTGCCTAAGGTGAATGAGCTAGTGAGACGAACTATGATCGCAGCAGCTGTGTTACTACCTAACCTTATTTAATAATATCCATTTAGGCTTCGACTTCAGTGGTGGAATAGCATTGTCTCCTAGTCCAAGGCTAGTCCCCCAATGTTATTGATATTCAAATGGCCGTACTAGTGACTTGTGATATTAAATAAAGATCCTGGATCCTTATTTAATATCACAAACCACTAGTCCGGTCATTTGAAGTCCCGGTCATAGCTATATCAATAACATTGCGGGACTAGCCTTGGACTAGTAGAACAATGCTAGTCCATCACTGAAGTCAAAGCCTAAATGGATATTAAATAAGGGTCCTGTTGATAAGCATGACCACGAATTGTTTTATTGCACAACTTTACGTACAACGTGTATTGACAAATCATTATTAGAGTCCAATAAGTATAATAATAAAAAGAGTAGCTATGTAATCGTTTAATGTAATTGGATTATCATTTTGAATATACCGGGTGGCCCAAAAAAAACGTCCAACGGGCGAGACATCACTGTGACAAAACTACTGCACAAATCGGGCTGAAAATTACACCAATTATACAAAACATACTAAGGTCTAATATGTGAAAGTTATAAGACCATAACTTATATAGGAAAAAAGATACAGATGTTCGAACTTTGTTGTCGAAAAATCGATTAAACGGAGCTCAAAAATCACGCGTCCAGAAAATGCCCAATGGCCGGGACGCTGTTTACTCAAAACTGCTGAAGATATCAAGCAGAAAATTTCATATTTTATTCAAAATATATTACTAACGATTGTGTAAAAATTTCCATTCATTTGAATGAATGTAACGAAAGTTATGTTATCTAGAATTTGAGCTTAAAAAGCAGAATGCACGAGAGATAATTTCTCAAGTTTTATTGCACATGTTAATTTTAGAAGTGAAATTATCTCCAGTATTTTCTGTTTTTAAGCTCAAATTCAAGATACCATAACTTTCGTACCACTGATTCAAATGTATTGAAATTTGTATCCAATATATAATCATATGTTTTGAATAAGATTTGAAATTTTCAGCCATATATCATCAGTAATATTAAAAATAAAGGTGTCCATGCCATTGGACTTTTTCTGAATGCGCGCTCTTCGAGCTCCGTATAATTGATTTTTCGACAACCTAATTCGAACAGCTGTAACTTTTTTCCTAGGGAAGAAATGTTTTTGAAACTTTCACACATCAAACATTGTTATGTTTATTATAAAATGTGAAATTTTCGGACTAATATCTGCAGTAGTTTCTTCACAACGTTGTCTCGCCCATTGGACGTTTTTTTTGGGCCACCCGGTATATTCAAGAAGGTTAATCATATTTTAAGCCCGTAAGGATTATATATTCAAAGTTTTAAGTAAATAAAAAAAAAAAAAAAAACGTTTATTACGGGGATCGAACCCGTCAACGCCGTGTTCAAAGTCACTTGCCTCATGTGACCGAGCCAATTCGTCACACAGAAATCGAAGCAGCCTGTGTAGTATATCAAAGAAGAAGGGCGGAACGTAAAACCACGCGCCTTATCCTGCGACCCTGATATCTTCACTGTTCGTTCACGATGGCAAACGGCGTGCCGCGATGGCGATGTTTCGGCTTATTGATGTTCACAGCATCCCATGGACCTCTCTCATTTGAATATCTAAAGGTATCATCACTATACAAATTAAAAAATAATATTATGAAAAAAAAAGTTTTTCCGAGATCGGAATCGAACTTGTTAAGAGTCGACAGTACTCGCAGAAAATTTCGATTCCGATGTAAAAATAATCCTAAAAATGCATGAAAATGCATTAGCTCTTGGTTGTGCGTGACATTTGTGACATTTAATCGTGTGTTGCATGTTGCATATACTGCTGTGAAGTAAGTTATTTTAATTCAAATATTGAAAACCACAAAAAACCATAAAAAGGCGGCCCCTATTTTTTTCTTCAAGGCTTGACCGATTGTTTTCAAATTTTAACAGCATAGAGTTAAAGAGTAAATCTGTGTCTCTAGTGATCGAAAAAAATAATAAAAAATGTTTTTCCTCGTTTTGAGGAAGTGCTAACATGGGCAATATATGAGTCTTTTTAGCACCTCTGCCCTGAAATAACTAAACACAAAATTAAACTTTGGGCCCACTAGAGACACAGATCTACTCTTTATCTTTAACCTGTGAAAATTGGAAGACAATCGGTAAAGCTGTTTAGAAAAAAGTAGGGGCCGCCTTTTTGTGCTTCATGAAACATGGATTTCATCGTAGACTCTTAAGCAGAATTCGAAGCCCGCTGCCTTATCTACCAAAGCTATCAGCCCAATGTATATCAGAGCCGCTGTGTAGTAAATCATAGAAGAAGGGCGAAACGTAAATATTGATAATTTCTCCACTTCCGGTTTGAAATTTTTGTTTTTTCTTGAAGTGGAGTGTCTAATAATTGGGCATCTACCAAAATTTCTCCCACCAGAGTGCTCTGATAATTGTGTGTGGGATTGTTAAGATTGTTTTCATATGCAAGGCTATGTAAAAATAACAAGAATCGATTTAACTACAACTAAGCAATTTATAATAATTATGTTAAGGCTCAGGATGATAAATGTTGAGGAGAGATATCGAAAGTTACTATTACTGAAATATTACCAAGAATTTTTTTTTATTTAATTTACTACTACATGTAGTTAATAAATTTTATATTTTCCTAATTTTGGATTTGTGTATTCCATTCTTTTACCTCTACCTTCTTATATTTCTACTTATAAGTAATTTTTATTGACCAAATAACATGTGGCAAGCTCAAACCTTAACTGATTATTTTTTCAACAGAAAATAGTCTTCCAATCAAATTTATGAATACACACATATAGTGCCATAATATTTTTCCTCCTACATACTTTCAATAGCAATGAAAAAGTGAATAAGTGAATGATATAAGGAAACAAACAAAGATCTGACAACTCTATCCCGCCATTAAAATAGCATTGCGTACTCGGAAAGTTTGACCTTCGCGCCAGACCAATCCCACACGCAATCTACAGCGCATACGGCGGCGGATTTATCGTCCTATCTTTGAAATGCCCTATACATTGTCTTTAATGTTGCCAAATTTTCAAAACTCTCGGTGGACCCGTTTGACTTTTAAAAATATTTAAAATTTAAAATTGTAATAACTTCACTTCCGGTCAAAATTTTTCAGATTTTCTTCCAAAGAACACTGCTATAATTACTCTATGTCTCTGCCAAATTTCAACTCTCTAGACCAGACCGTGCAACCTGTGGAGAGGGGCAAACAAACTGGCCGTGCCTAACTAACCAACAGCTAGCATGAAAGTGTTTTTCATGCATGTTCAGGCCCAAATTTCATCCCGAAGGGATGATACCAGTACTTTGATATTTGGTTAGGTGTTGTCAGGTGGTTAATAATACCCGATAACCATGGTTTTCCACTTTTAGTTCTAACTGCATGTATGCCATGCGACACCTTGTTTCGACCACTTGTTTCGACCACGGCCTGTTGCGGTATAGGTCTCTGGTAGTAAGCTCGCACGTTGTATTAGAGCGGTGCTTGGCAGCGTCGAGCTAACGCCCGACTAGATAACTGCCATATTTTCAGTGCCTTGTGAAGTCATGTTCCTAAAGTTGCCCATGATTGGTCACACCGCCTCTGTTGATTTGATTTTAGAAATGATTCAGATCGTGCAAAAGGCTGCTATAAATTGATGACATTGAAGAGGAACATTTTATCCTTTGTTTTTTTCGACTTTTGTATTTTGCAATTACATTTTTGGCACAGAAATTGAACTTATAACAAGGTATCTAGTATTAATTCTCTTTGGACAACTCAAGAAGTAGCAACACAAAACTCTTTTTGCATTTTTGATAATTTGCATGTTGAAATGTTGCGACCATGTAATGATGTTGAAGCGCTGGGACGATGTAATGATGTTGAAATGTTGCGACCATGTAATGATGTTGAAACGCTGGGACGATGTAATGATGTTGAAATGTTGCGACCATGTTATGATGTTGAAACGCTGGGACGTAATGATGTTGAAATGATGTGATGATGTTATGATGTTGAAATGTTGCGACCATGTAATGATGTTGAAACGCTGGGACGATGTAATGATGTTGAAATGTTGCCACCATGTTATGATGTTGAAACGCTGGGACGTAATGATGTTGAAATGATGTGATGATGTTATGATGTTGAAATGTTGCGACCATGTAATGATGTTGAAACGCTGGGACGATGTAATGATGTTGAAATGTTGCGACCATGTAATGATGTTGAAACGCTGGGATGATGTAATGATGTTGAAATGTTGAGACCATGTAATGATGTTGAAACGCTGGGACGATGTAATGATGTTGAAATGTTGCGACCATGTAATGATGTTGAAACGCTGGGATGATGTAATGATGTTGAAATGTTGAGACCATGTAATGATGTTGAAACGCTGGGACGATGTAATGATGTTGAAATGTTGCCACCATGTTATGATGTTGAAACGCTGGGACGTAATGATGTTGAAATGATGTATGTAGATGTGGACAACGTGCTGCAACGAATGACCATCGTGGGAGTGATCCTGAGCTTCCGTCAGCTGGCACAAGGAGCGCTAGTGGACGTCCTGGAGGAGAGAATTCCCTTCCTGTTGAGCTCCATCCTGGACTTCCGCCATCATCTGCCGACGAGCGATCCGATGGTCGTCAACGAGATGGCCTCTGCCTCGGGCCTCAGCTGCAAGGTGGATCCAACCCTCGTCTCCGCTCTCAGGAATCACAAGAATGGTGAGTCTTCAGACTAGAATGAAATACCGGCTCATGAATAATTGAGTGTTTTGAAACTAATATGAAGTACCTAACTTAAGGGTGCGGTGTGCGGGACAGCCTTTTCAAATCGGGACGGGATCGAGACGGGATGGCACAATTTGCATAAGCTCGCTAATAAGTAAAAAGCAGTAAAAAATTTGTTCAAATTAAAATAAATTTCAATAGAGATTTGTTTACCCCTTAAATTTATTTGGCTAGTAGAACATACCTTATACTCGTAAGTGAACTTATCTTGCAAATCCTATCCTGCTTTCTTGAATTTCTTTCATGGACAAGTGCACAGATGGCCCAGTAAGGGAGGATTCACTCTTTCGAGCAGCTGGCTACAAGCGTTGCGTGTTTATTTACTTTTTTGGAGGGGGACGGGGAATCGCGGAGCCTTAATTCTGTACTGACCAGATTGGGACAAGTTTGGGATGAAAAATCCTATCCCGCACACCCTTACCAGTAACGCTCAGGAGTGCAACTCCGGAGACAGGGGTTTGATTCCCGGCCGAGGATTTGTTGTGGTTTACTTTAGTTGAGAGATAAATGCTTGGAAGGTTCCCAATTAATATGCCACAACCACCTCCTTCCAGCATCTGTCCTTACCTTCATCATAGTCTCCCAATCATCAACATATTCATTCATCCGTCATTTGCCTAAGTTGCAGAGCAATGTGACGTTTAATACCAATAAAATAAAGAATTTGTTATGAAAGAAATCCTATAATGTAAACAAGTAGGTATGCATTCCATAATGCAGAATCAACTAAAAATTCAAAATAAGTAAGAGCACAGAAATCGTCGAGCAGTGATCAACATAGGACCTGGACCTCTATTTTCGAGATTGTTCCAAGTGCTCGTATAATTGAGCATGACGAAAGTGACGTCCTTCCGAACAAAATAGCATTCAATCTGCCACGTCAGTTCATTATCTTGTTTAGTCTGACTCTGCCGTCAGGCGGCCGTGAATCCGTATGAAATTTATCTCAAACGATCTCGAAAATAGGTCCCCTGATGGCCAGGCAAAAGAAGGCCAGTCCCTCTCTAATGTAAAAGAAATTTTATTTGTTACTCTAGTCAAAAAGATACCTACTACATACTATTATTATACAAGCTAAACACACTCCTCAACTTATACTTGAGCCACCTGAACATAATGCTTACGTTGTCTGATTTGTGATTGCAGAGACCGACGAAGATGAGCATCTCCTTGCTTGTTTGCTGATGGTGTTCGTTGCGGTCTCGATCCCCAAGCTCGCACGCAACGAGAACTCTTTCTACCGCGCGTCGTTGGAGGGCCACGCCAACAACATCCACTGCATGGCCGCAGCTGTCAACAACATCTTCGGAGCCCTCTTCACCATCTGCGGTCAGGGGGACATCGAGGATCGCATGAAAGAGTTCCTCGCGGTGAGTTTTACATCAAAAAAATCCTGATACCTAGTTTTATCGTAGTACTTTTCTTCACATTCAATTTTTTTTAAATTTGATTTATGCGGATGATGTAGTGGTGTGGGGAGAAACTAGGGAGGAAGTTCAATTAAAGATTAATAAGTGGAGTGAAGAGACGGAGAAGATGGGTTTGAAAATAAGCGAAGAGAAGAGCGAAGTAATGTCCATGGAAAGAAATAAGTTTAAACAAGGTCATGATAGGATTAAGCTTGGAGAGGGATGGTTGAAGGAGGTGGAAGAGTTTAAGTATCTGGGTAGCCTGCTCACCAACAAGGCTAAAGTAGACAGAGAAGTACAAGAAAGAAGAAAGAAAGCAAAAGCATTTTATCAAGAAGTGAGGAAGTTGCTGTGGAATGAGAAGTTTCCACAAGTCTGCAAGATCATTACGTGGTCAGCAGGTGGAAAGGAAATGAATCAGCTACAGGCAGCTGAGATGAAGTTTTTGAGGAGTGTGATGGGGGTGACAAGAATGGATAGGATCCGAAGTAGGAAGATAAGAAAAGAGCTTGGGGTTGAAAGATTGGTGTTCAAGCTGGGAAGAGAGAGGCTTAGGTGGTTCGGCCACATGAAGAGGATGGGAACCGATAGAGTGCCAAGGCGGGTGTTTGAAGCGGCTACAGTGGGAACTCGGAGAGTGGGACGACCAAGAGACAGGTGGATTGGACTGATCAAGAAGGATGTGCTGGAGAGAGGAGGAAGGTGGAGTGAGTTGGAGGCTGAGAGACAGTGGGAGGACAGAACACGGTGGAAGGAATTTGTGGAACAGTTAGAAGTGGAAGAAGAAGAGGAGGAAGAAGAGGAGGAAACGCCAGGCGTGGCCAGCCGGTTTCCAGAGTCCTGCGGCCCTAGTGTTGGTGGGAACACCCACCCCCTGACCCATTGAATTGGAACCAGGGATGGATTATTATTATTGGTCAGTCATTCTGAAAATGTATGAACAGGGCAATTAATTTGTATGAAAATTGAATGAATGGTGGGAAACCATTCATCAATTTCAATACATTTTAGTTTTACCAACAATGATTACTTATTGACTTTTTACACTCATAACACTTATTTGGGTTTAAATGTAGTATATTTAAATTATTTTTGATCAATTATTTATTGTTACATCCACTTCCTAGAAGTAGAGGGACTGGAAGTAATGTAATTGGCCTTTATTCTATCTCATTTCTAAGGGTGACACTGACATCAGTCATTTTGAAATGATCACCATACAATCACCATACATAAGTGTATTTGGGGCTCATCTATTTTATTTGCAAATGATGAGCTGGATTTTATGGTTCCAAAAGTGACTGCAAATGGATGTAGCTCTACCCTATTGTTTCCATGGTAGAGATTGAAAACGTTGAGAATGAATGTTGTTTTCTCTTGCAGCTGGCATCTTCAAGTCTTCTTCGTCTGGGACAAGAGGCCGACAAAGAAGCCATCAGAAACAGAGAGTCTGTGTATCTCCTACTTGACGAGGTCAGTTCAACCCTACAGGCAAACATTACTTCTGTGTCTAGAGATAGAAGGACGGAAGTCCATTTCAATGATTCTGGAGGTGAGCTCAAAAACCAGTCATTCTGCCATCATCAAATCATATTTGTAATAGTGATATGAGTCATTGGCGTAAGAGAATACTTCGTACTTTGATATGGCCCGCCAGCTTTG
The DNA here is from genome assembly GCA_934045905.1 of Leuctra nigra. Lineage (NCBI taxonomy): Eukaryota > Metazoa > Arthropoda > Insecta > Plecoptera > Leuctridae > Leuctra > Leuctra nigra. The sequence goes on from OW203763.1 coordinate 47,811,831, forward strand.
TTCACTACCTGTATGAATAGTGTGTAATAAAAAGACCACATGCTTATTCGGCAGGTCAGAGTATAATATCACATACTCGTGGATATCCTAAATACTGGACGTAATGTGTCTCCAAGATTGCACCAAAAAATGTCTATGGTAGAAAATTTTCTCGGGGGCTTTGCTGCCGAACCCGTTCTCTTCAGCAATGCTTTTTAATAAATAGAGAGTATTCATGAGAGCTACCATCCGGTCTGGCCACTGCCTTCTAATTCACAGGAATGAACAAGCCGCCATTTTTTTGGACAGCCAGCAATGTGTTTACTACATGTAGATATGCAGTTTGTAGGTTTCATTACTAATTTCCCAAAGATTTTATCACAAATTAGGTTGTTTTTAATTGTTCTACATTGATATAACTTCGTCAACATTGTTTGGGCATTTCAGTGATAGTATTTATAGTAGATAGGTCTAGTTCAAGTGTGCTTTTGAGGTTGGAGTGCCGTGCCGCCAAAACCAAAACCATTGCTTTTAGGCAACTAAAAATAAGTAAATAAAGTTTAATTGTGCTGCCAAGTAGATCTTTATGAAGTATTACTTGAAGATTAGTGTCAAGATCCCCTAATGTCGCCTCAAATAACCTAATGGTGGGTGACATCAATGATATTATTGGACACAGTGCAATGGTGTTTACCTATTCTGTTTTCCCATCTCTCACGCAAGAGCTGTTGAGTGTTTTTGCACCTATTTTCTATTACTTTTGGAATACAGGAAGTAGTGATGCCATCGGGTAGTAATTTTTGTACCCGGGTACCCGCCAGCAGTACCCGGGCGGGTACCCGCCATCTTTAAAAAAAAAAAAAAAAAATTTATTTTTTTTTGGATTTTAAGATGATGGAAGAATAAACAGTATACCTTTTGAGTTTTTAGGTATTGTTGCGCAATGGAAATAGCACAATTGAAAATAGGACTGCAGCAAATAGTGCTGCACTGTCTGAGTGGGGACCAGAGTGGTGTTAGAGGGGTAAATTAGCGTGATGATTCCCGTTGGAGAGAGGAATGGCTTGATTGTATACTCCCCTGCTCAATTGGCGCAAAAAAACAAAATTTAATCAAAAAAAAAAAAAAAAAAAATTTTTTTTTTTTACTTTTTTACTACTCGCGGGTTGTGAGTGTAACCCGGGTCTCCCATTACCCCGTTCTGACCCGGGTATCCGGGTACCCGATGGCATCACTAACAGGAAGTAATTCCACGATTTTCATTTACTTTAAAAAGGTTGTAAAAATATTGAGTAGGTATTTATCTCTCTGTCTTCTTTTAAAACTAACAATTATTGGCACTTTCATGCATGTGCTAGATTAATTTCGTTTCTTGACCAATCAGTAATCAATATAGGTTACTAAAGAGTCACTTTATTCCATGAAAGTCATTCCCTCACAAAACACAGAGAGTAATTAGAATAAAACGTGTGAATTGATGCTAGAATTAAGCTGTAAGGAGCCAGCTGTCAAACTAAACAGTCCCCAAAGATGGCGGACCAGTCCAACAGGGGGGGAAGTGGCGTCCCGAGAATACTCTCTATATCTAAATTTATTGCTCCCTAAATTTATTCCGAGATCAATACGTTCAACAACCCTGCATGATGCCTGTTGATGCCTTCAAGTTCCTCTCAAAATTTGAATTTCAAAAGGAACATAATTATAAGCTTAAAAGCGAGTAATAGTCCACCAAAATCAATCAAAAACATAAATTTCCAGTGCTATGCCCTGGACCTACGTCTTCTATCAAGACCTCTCCCCGACCTCCGTTGTTTTCATCGAGACTGTTGACTCTGTTGTTTCACCCCTGAAATATTTATATTTTGTTGCCACTGCTATCATATTTAAGTTCTCAGTGTGGCCCTTCAGCCAAAAAGTTGCCCAGGCCTGCACTAGAGCAGTTTTCAAATGTATACCTAATAGTCGTGCAGTAACAGAATTAAAATTAGACATTTGTCACATCGGTCTTATAATAAGCTGAAAATTTGCACAAATGTTCTTCACCCCCTAACACATCCACCATTCAAAAAAACCCAAAAAAACTTCACCGGAAGTCACCCCAAAAAAATAAAAACAAAAAATTATGGACGTCCAGGGAATCCGGTCATTTCAAACATACAATGCGTTATCTACGAAAGTAATTGGAATACAATTATGAAAAAAATACAGGATACCGAAAACATATTGGCGAAGACATGGGTGCAGGTGTCATTGGCCAAAATGTTTTTGTTTTGATTGTATGCATTTTTGAAACTGCATTTATTTTGCACTTATTTTGACCGCACTTATTTTGTATTTTAATCGTTTGAGAAAAATTTCTCGCGATGACCTATTTTTTTTGGGGGTGGAAATGAAGAGTATATATCCATGAAGTTTTGTGAATTTTTTCAGATTTATTGGACGCGATCTAATTAGTGAAATGGTATTTTTAGTTTGGTTTCCGCGGAACGTTTTTCCTCTCGCGCTGCTCCCGACCTGACTATACACATTTACACTATTGCGCGTTAGGATTGGTAGGTTCGAGGTACAATACAAATTACATTATAATTGATAACTTTTACTCTGGTGTAGTATACAATCTGTAACATTATGTTTGCAAACATCTCACACTGTAAACAACAAACTTCGTGTTTCGTTTTCAATTATTTTTAGAATTGTAAAATAAGAAACTATTATGTATGAAATGTGAGATGTGAACTCATATAGCGCGGCGTAAATAATTTTATGATTCGTTTAAGAGGTTTTCGAAGCAATGACACTCATTTATTATTGTATTACGATACCGGTATGTGTTGCTGATGTTGATATTGTCAGTTGTGTAATCTAATTTTTTTTCTTGACTGCAGGGGAGGGCGGTTTCGCACTTAGGACAACTATGGGGCCAACTTTTCACTTTCTTTTTTCACAATTGACGAGTAGAATGGGGCGGAGTTAACTCCCCCCACTCCTCCCGGCAACCTACTGTGGGCAAAGTTCTAACGGCCAGAAGGGATGCCGTAAGATTCCTGCAGTAACTTACGTGGATAAAATCGTTAAAAAAGTTATATTGTTTTAATCCAAGTTCATTTATGAAGTATGTAGGCAAGGTGGGAAGCCAGTGGCTACTTAAATAATGTTACAGTTTGTTTGTGAGTGGATATTACACCGAGATATGGACTTCAGAAAAGTGCGTTTATACCAGGCTTTTGACAGCGCGGGAAGCTGAATATTTCTTACTCTCTAGATTTGTGTAAGCAATCTATAGTTATACTAAATAGGAATAATTCACTGGTGAACGTTATTTTTATTACGGGTGTTTATTATTCACGGATTTATTCACGATTTGTTGTTTATTTCTACATACCTACCTATACCCACCCACTTACCTACAAACAGATTGTTGGTGGTATCTTTTACTCTCAGGTCTAAACTAGAAGTACATATTTTCGTCTAGGTATGGAGGTAAGTGTGTGGATTGCACTTGGTAATCACCTATATAGCAGGATGATCAAGAGTCAAGTTTATGATAATAGGTTTGTAGGGAATAAAACAAGCAAATAAAACGTGGTCTCTTTGCCAACACGCATACAGCCGTTCATCCCACGGAATTATTATAATTCTCTCTTTTCTCACAACAAAGTTACTCGAAAATCCATGAAATGTTATTCAGGGAACCTTTGTGCTGATGTTACACCCCGACACAACACATTTCGTTGCCATTTTCGTCACTGAAATACGATTTTTGCATCAACCGAACTGACTTCCCTATGTAATTCTATAGCGCGCGGCGAGGATCTTGCCCACGATCATTTTCCCGCCGCTCGGTCACGTGACTCGTGACGTAGCAGTGGGCGGAGAGTTCTAGTCGTCAATTACACTCAACAACTAACTATGAAATATTCAGTTAGCATATAGCACTCACACTTGACTACAGTTGTTACTTATTTCCACAGTCCGATTTCTTCTGTTCTCTTTACTCTCTAAAAACCCACCAGTTTCTCACAATTCTTAAAAATTATATAAAACTATTTATGATTGGTTGACACAGGCCAATGGTATGAGCTCTTTCAGAATCAGGTGCAGTGTTTGGGTGCAAGTTAACTTGAAACCACCCTCAAATATTAAGATTTTTACTTTCCACCCTCACTCTTGACCTTTGACATTGACCAGATGGTCTACCCTTAGATCTGACCCCCAAGAAATACACTAAATTTTATAGGTTTAGAACTAACAAACACCGAATCTGATTTCTTTAACTCTTCATTGCAGCAGGACATGGCTTTTAAAATTCACTTTTACTTCAAAAGACCAAAACTGAAGTTAAACACGTGTAGTGATTAAAATTGACAAGTTGATAAATTTGGAAAAGACATTAAATATCAAGATCCCACTGTCCTGCGGTATGTTGTGTTCAGGATGATGCATTCAGTTCCATTCCTGGAGGAATGATGTGCATTTCCTTTTGCTCAGTTTTCAAAGTGCAGTGAAAGTGTTTTGCGTATAGTGAATAGCTTAGTGTATTATGCTCTAGTGCATATAGTGTATAGCTATTTGCGTATAATCTGTTACCTACCATCTAACAATTCTATATTTTATTATATTTAATACTAAATGTGGGGGTGAGAATCACAGTCACATTCTTGAACAATAATGGGTAAGTTAAAATACTACCTACACATTTGTTAAGCTGTTCACTCATACGTGACTGATTGAATCTTTTCTCAATATAGAGAAAGAAGATGGTAATGTCACACATCTGAATAAACCATCAACATCATCAGATAACTCAGAAGATTTTTGTATTTTGTATTATGTAATTATGTATGTATACATACATACATAATTACACAGTAAGTGACAAAAACCTACTATGAACAGATCACGTTTTTACTTTCGAGTAAACTCGTATGTATGAAGTAAAGTAATTGTGATGCAACTGTTTATTATAAAGGCTGTATCGTTAAGTTTATTATGACAGACTATAAAATGTGTTGAGTGGTTATGGCAAAGATATTATTAAAACTCGGTTATGGCTTCGAACCTTCCAAACCTTATGCGTATTGCGTACTACTAGCGTAGTGTGTTGCCAGGTCCGGCGCAGCGGGTCAAGAAAAAACTTCCGCGAAAACCAAACTAAAAACTAAAAATACCATTTCACTTATAAGATCGCGTCCAATAAATCTGAAAACAATCACAAAACTTCATGGATATATACACTTTATTTTCCACCCAAAAAAATAATAGGTCATAGCGAGAAATTTTTCTCAAACGATTAAAATACAAAATAAGTGCGGTCAAAATGAGTGCAAAATAAATGCAGTTTCAAAAATGCATACAATCAAAACAAAAACATTTTGGCCAATGACACCTGCACCCATGTCTTCGCCAATATGTTTTTGGTATCCTGTATTTTTTTCATAATTTTATTCCAATTAGTACTTTCGTAGATAACGCATTGTATGTTTGAAATGACCGGATTCCCTGGACGTCCATAATTTTTTGTTTTTATTTTTTTGGGGTGACTTCCGGTGAAGTTTTTTTGGGTTTTTTTGAATGGTGGATGTGTTAGGGGGTGAAGAACATTTGTGCAAATTTTCAGCTCATTATAAGACCGATGTGACACACTTCTTTATTTGACGAGATAGAGGTTTGTTACTGCTCGGCTATAAGGTTTTGAATCAAATACTTTTTTTTGTGGTTTAGATCTAGGCAATACATATTTTAATTGGTCACTGCTCACTTCTCAATACATACATTTTTCTGTTTTCCGTTTTCAGTACTAAACATATTTTTAAAACTTGAGTTAAAACTACCTATAATGCCAGTGCCACATACTGGAGTACATAATTAATTGTATTTAATGTTTAGAGGTAATGGCAGACCCTGTAAGTTACTGCAATATGTGTGGCATTATTTAGTTTAGTAGTTTAGAATCATGCCCAAGCGCTAAAGTAAAGTAAACTAAAGTTTTTTGAAATTTGTGAAGTCAAAACTAAGAAAAATAGTTCTTAGCTTGTCTGTGGAAGCTCAGTGAGTACTGTGAGAAATATTTCATTAAGAATAGAGGTAACAAAATATGTAGGTACCTAGGATGTGGAAGTGTAAAATGATATTAATTTACTTCAATAAACGTGCTGTTGAGAACTGCGAAGAAAGCGTGTGTCCCGTGGCCTCTTAGCGGCATCATGTGCAGACGTAATTTAAAGCAAGGAATGTCTCTTTCCAGATCGTGCAAGAATCTCCGTTTCTCACGATGGATCTTCTTGAATCCTGTTTCCCATACGCTCTCATCCGAAACGCGTATCACGCGGTGTACAAGCAGGAACATGCGCAGGTGTGAACTCGACAATCAACAACATGCCCAAGGAAGAGTGAAACATTCTTTATTTCATGATTATTCACTTAATATTCTGCCCAGCTGGAACCCAAGGTTAGTTGTCGTTGCTTGAATATCAAGTGGCTCAATAGAGGTTAAAGATCAACATAATGGTGAGATCATTAAGACAAATGAGACTTGAGGTTTTTGTACATTTTGTTTTACAGTTGTGGAGGTGAAGTTGTGACTTATCAATATTACTTGGAACTGTTTTGTATATCAATCAAAATGACATAGGTACCTATAGTATTCTGCTGGAGAGATTTTGTTCGAGAAAACTCTCATATTCGTTTCAGAAACCTGAAAGTAAGGTGAGAATAGCAGGAATTCCTCTTCTTGGTTGTTCTTAGAGGCCCAGGTTTATAGCATTACTGATGATAAAATTAAAATATGTTTGTGGAGTTCAGTTATATATAGGGGTGTGCGAATATTCGAATTAGGCGAAGTATTCGGCCGAATTCGAAGTCAAAGTATTCGATCTCGAAGTCGAATATTGATTTATTACATGTCAAACACTTCGAAATGTCGAAGTATTCGTTCATATTCGAATGTGCGCGCGTGTCGGTAAAGAAGTTTTCCATTTGACCAATCAGCGTTCATCTCGCCCAAGGACAAGGTCGCGCGGCGCGCGCACAATACACACACCCCCCTCCAAGTTCCAACGCCAACACTCGTCTTTGTCAACAGGGGCCTCATTCACAAAGCACGGATAGCTTGGGTTATCTCCGATTAGCCCTGACCTTGAGAAAATCCGATTCACGAACGCGATTTACCTAACATTCACTAAACCCGGTACGGGGTAGTTTTAGCGCGGTTTATCAGGGGTTTGTAGGTTAAAAGCGACCGACTCTCACAACACATACATTATTTTGATGATTTTCATTTTAATAGTTCTTGAACTATTTATGAAACATATTAGAGCATATGTACTGTGTTTTTATGTGTTCTTGTAATGATTTTACAGTTTAAAACATTAGTTTATTTGTAAATTAGATACCGGAAGTAGCTTCAAATTATGTGACAGAAACATTTCGACGTCTTCCGTAACTTTGTGTAAATTGCGGGAAAGTAAATTATATTTCAAATTGTACGTTTCTGATTGGCTACTGAACTTTAACACAAGGGCGGAGCCTAAATGTTTTGTGAATACGATTTTCCATCTTGTGTTAGCGGGGATTAGAGGCAGGTTAAGGTAATCCGGAATAGCACCGATTATCGAAAAGTTTCGTGAATGACCCCCCAGCAGACAGCTGAATTTGTTGCATTTGTCGTGCCAAGCTTTCCTGTGTTTTGTGTTGTTTTTCATTTTGCGAAATATTTCCGACACGAAGTCGAACTATGGAATCTGCTAACGCAAATTTAGAGCAAGGAAAAGCGGCTTTGGAACTCTTTTTCCCCTGGCAAGGGCGAAGTGCAACACGCGTCAAAGCATTTTGAAGACGCCTTATCTACAACTTACAAGCTTATTGAGCAGGAAGTAATTTCCTTTCGTTAATTGCTGAGATTTCATACAATATTTCGATAGTGTTTCAATTTTAGGTGCCTAGGTATTATTTTTTACTGTTCAACTTCAATACCATATTGTAAAAAGTATGGTGTTATTTAAAGGCACAATACCTTGCTACCTATGTCTGATCATAATATGTCTATGGTCCGATACTGTATCATTAATTAAAAAATAAAAATTTCTTGAATTCTATTATAAATTTGTTGGTAGAGTGTAAATAAAAATAGCATTATTTACAAAAAATATTCGACTTCTAGAAACTATTCGAGAAACTTCGATATTCGAATTAGACTTCGACTTCGAGAAAGTCATGGGCAACTATTTGACTTCGACTTCGACATCAAAATTCACTATTCGCAATCGCACACCCCTAGTTATATTCGAGAAAATAAGGAACACGACTGACCTCTGGTGGATTCTTTGGTACTATGATAATGGCGGTTGTAAAGGGTTTATTTATGTAAATAAATTATATAAAATTGGCTTTAGTTGTTTGTTATGGCTGAAAAAGTAAACTTGTAACTAAATCTACATTTTATTTGTTTCTCCTTTTTCACTGCCTTGTGGAAACACGAACATCAAAACAAAAAAGTGCATATAAAAATTTTCCTGCCAGAGTGGCTCCATCACGTATCGCTTATTTGTTCGAATAATATCTTTACTCAACAAGGTCTGCACTTGTTGATAATAATAATATTGGACTTCGCTTATTCTAATTCATGTGATTGTTATTTTGGCAAAGTTGCTTTGCACCGGAGAAGAAATTGATTGATCAGGATCAGGTGGTATTATCTACATCTTATGCGTATTGAAGAATAACAGAGGATGCAATGAGAATGTCCAGTGTGCATCACCTAAATTGATGTCAGCAAAGTTGTGCTATTTATTTTAGTTAGGCAAAGGCAGTATGCACTAATTATCAATGTCATGAAAATTCTGCATTAATTTGACTTTTGTTTGCGATCTATTGAGACTATTGATAATATATCTATTCTATATCTATGTATATCTATGTATATGTATATATATCATATATATATACATATATATATATATATATACATATATATTATATATCTATGTCTATTGATAAAATTTGTATCAAGCTGGTCTTCTCACTGACCAACTGTAGATTTCACCACACATTTCAATGATATCAAGTCAGCAGAATAGATGGGTTGGAATAGGAGGGGGAACAAAACTTACCTATTTGTAGTTCTCTAGTTCAATACCAATGTTATTTGTACATTACCATCTACCGAAATTGGTTTGCAATTATTACGACAAAAAAGCGAGTTTCTCAATACTGATGACATTTTGTTTTTAAAGTGAGTGATATAAGCCTGGGTCTAGTCAAAGCTATGCGTAGACAAGCATTGACTTGTCAAATAATCCTCTTTTCAAGCCTCTAAAGTTCAAAGAAACTGGACTCTCAGCCTAGTTGTAACAAAACATTCACACACTTATTCAAGTGCAAGTACCAAGTACCTACCGAACCCTCCAAATATTCTTGTTTAATTTATACTATACACATAGATAGTAGGTAGGTAGGTAAGAACTAAAAATGTAGTTTATTATGCAACTAGTATTGTTAGAGCTGCCTCCTGATTCTATCTTGTAACTTGTTAGCACTGTCATTTCTCATGCATTGGCGGTTGCCATGTCAACTATTACTGGATCTATCAGGTCAATATTTATTGGACATTTAGATAATTAGTCCAATGATATTTTATAAGAAATTAATATGACACCCACCATACAATAGACCACAAGGGAAAGTAGCCAGCGCTCCTACATGAACTAAGACGTGTCTGCACATGCGCAATCTCAAGGTCGCACGTGTGACATCTCTACGTGCAACATTCCCGACAGCTCTCTCTCTTGTTAAATTACAGGTTTAGTTTTGAAATTAGATATTACATTAGATATGGTTATTGGAAATACATGCCAATAGTGGCCATTTGTTGTGCAAAAGGTTCCGATTATTTGAGTGTAAACGTAACACCAAAACATCACTCCTATGCATTGTATTTGTAAATGTTGACAAAATGCCTAAATCTGCTTTAAGTAAGAACATGGAGGAGGGGGTGTCGTATCCGTAGGGAATCCGACTGAGCCAGCGTGATCTTTTCAGTTACTCGACGGGAGCGCTGGTCATTTTCGTTGTGGTCTATTAAATATGTTCCATTTTACTCTCATAGTATTGTCTTCATAAATGACTGACATTTATTGCGTTTTGGATGTTGAAATGCCTAACTGTTAATTCCTGTGCCTGACTTTCAGTATAAATTAGTAGTTTTTCAATTATTAAATTATTATATACATATTATTATATTAAAAAACTATTATTTAATTAGCTAGTATTTTGAAATGTCATGGTTTATTTTAATAGTTTGTACTTTTCTTACTTGATTTCTTAATTGTATCTATGAAGTGAACTAACTGAGGTGAGGTGGAGTCATTGGAATTTCTGCGATTTTCAAGACAAAGATTAAGTTGGTAATCCATTTGTATATAATTTATTTTCTACCCTTAAAAAATAGTTCTACAATTTACCGAGCTTTAAAACATAGTGTTGTTTATGTTGCTATAAATCAGCTGCATTTGGTACATTCCTGCATATAATTGATATCCTTCTTCCTTTTTTCACTTGCTCTCCTTTAAACTGTGAACTTTGGTTTGGCAATATTTCGTGTGTGTAATCATAACGTGCAACACCTCTGAAATAAAATCATAACAATTGAGTCAAGTTGGGTTTCCATTGTGTCATTATAATGTAGTTTTGCCGATGGAATATTTACTTCATGATGTAGAGCGATCTGCGTCTCAAAAGAACGTCGACGGATTTGCTTGTGTCTTTACTGTGGACTAATCGCATAACACTGTTGGAAAGCAAACTGAGCCCAGCAATGGTATTGCCACAGAACTGAAATTCAAAAAGAGTAATTTTTACCGAAAACCACATTAGTACAAAATTAAGGCAGTGAGAAATTAATTAGTATAGCTAAACTACATGGATTATTTATTATTATGCATATTGTGTTCATTGCAATATGCATTTCATCCTGTTTTTATTCAAATGCAGTTTTGATTCATGGAATCATCTTCTGGATTAAAATTTAAAATTTATTACATATAAAGAGGTACCTAACTATTTTCCATGATTTTCAAGCCCCTGGAGGTTCCTACTATTTTTGTTCACTAATTTTGATTCACAATCACAATTGCTGTTTAAGTCAATTTTGTCCTGAAGATGATTAATAATAATACAAAAAATGAATCGAAACTGCCAGTATTTGAATAAAAACATGAAGAACTCTCCCAATGAACACTAAGTATATGTTACCAATTCAGGTAACATTTTCTATTATGGCTCTGGCTAAAACAGTAATACAAATGTGGAACATGGTGACTTGGTGGTCTTATCATTCACATGATATGGTAAAGAATGGGAATAATTTGAGCACAGCAATTGCTTTTTCATTAGAGGAAACCTAAGTAAAATCTTACAATGTAATAAAAATGTATTAGAGAGAATTTGGTTGTCTGAAGAAGGTATGGTGGTGGCATCAAACGCTATAGTGGGCGAGCTCTGATTTCATTGATAATGTTAATAATATCTAACAACAATTTCTTCTCGAGGAACCTCCCCAGCAGGCAGCAACCCATCCTTTTCTTTCGGAAACCGGGTTTTACTTGTGCCAAATACATTTAAAGTAGGTACCTACCTACTAAATAAAATAATTAGGTAGGTACAATAATAATAATCCTTGGCCCGGTTCCATAGTTGGGTCGGGGGGTGGCCAAGGCCACCACTTGCTAGGGCCTCGGACTCCTGAGCCAGCTGGCCAAGCTTGGCTCTTCCTCTTCTTCTTTCTTCTCCACTAGCTTCTTCCACTTCTTCCCACTTCTCCAATCTCTCTCGCACATCCTCTGCTACCACTTCGCTCCACTTCTCCCTCGGTCTTCCCACTCTCCTTTTGCCACTCATGGCCACTTCAAACTCCCGCCTTGGTATTCTATTCCCTTGCATTCTTTTCATGTGCCCAAACCCCCGTAGCCGCTCTACCCAATTTAAAAGTCAGCCTTTCCACATTCAATTCCCTTCTAATTTTCTCACTCCTGATCTTGTCCATCTTCGTTAATCCTTGCGCACTCCGTAGAAACTTCATTTCTGCTGCTTGTAACTGGCTCTCCTCCTTTCCCCCAACAGCCCAGGTGACCGACCCATATGTAAGTATTGGTACAAAGTAGGTCTTGAAAAGAAGTACCTTACACTGCTGAGGGAAATGCTCATTCCAGAGAAGCTTTCTCACTAGCTGGTAAAACAAGTTAGCCTGCTGAACTCTTGCTGTGACCTCTCTTCCTATCTTTCCATCCTTCGTTAACCAGCTCCCAAGGTACTTGAATTCTCCCTTCTCCACCAATTATGCCTCGTAGTTTGATCTTCTCGTTCCTTTTTGCCTTCCTCTCCAATACCAGTATCTCACTCTTTTCTTGGCTAATCCGCATTCCGAATTCTTCAGTAGTCTGGCTCCATCTATCAATCTTTTCTTGCACTATTTCACTAGTTCCTCCCCACACTAACGTCATCGGCATACACTAATGTATTGGTATCTTGGTCGTCACTTGGTTCCACTCTCCTCAACAGTTCGTCCATGACAATGACAAATAGCGTCGGTGAGAGCACGCTTCCCTGACGAAGTCCTTCCTTGACCGCAAACTATCCCGACTTTCCTTCCATCGTTTGCACACAACTCTCATTTTTCTCGTATGTGCACCTAATTCTATCAATGAGTTCTCTACGTACTCCTTTCTGCTTCAGGCATTCCCATACTTTCCTCCTAGGCAAGCGATCATAGGCTTTTTCTAAGTCCAGAAAAATCATGTAGAGCTTTTCCCCACTCTCCCAAGATGATTTTAAATATTTTGTCTTGTCTACCAAAACCCAATGATGGGTATTAAGAATTGTCCACCGATTACGAGGATAGATATCTTTTTTGATATTATGTACGGTACCTATCAAAAAACTTAGAATCTGAATAATTTTGAAATGTTGATTTTGTAATATTCACGCCACAATATTGAATATTCATTATTCTGTTGTAGAGATGGGTGATTCAATTCGATTTAAATCAAAAATCGATTTTTTTGCTTTCGATTTAATCGATATTTTTATCAATGTTCTGCGTTTTCACAGACGATTTTCAAGAGGGTGCCACCATATATAGTATGGAAATATATCCTCAATTTTGAAAAAATGCAATAAACGTAATTCAGATTTATTCGATTTATTCGATTTATATGGGGAGACTGGTGAGAGATGTGGAGGTGCTACCATCAGTCGCACTAGGCAGCGACCATCGATTGCTGGTGGCGAAGGTAGGAATAGAGAGACGATAGAGGACCGTAACAGAAGTCAAAGCACCCAGGATAAAGGTATGGAAGTTACAGCAGAAAGAAGTCGGGGAGGAGTTCAGAAGAGAGATAGCAGAGAGGGCACCAGAGGGAGCAATAGGTGGAGTGGATGAAGAATGGTGTGCATTTAAAAAGACCTGTGGGAGAGCTGGAGGAAAAAAGAGAAGGAAAGAAACACCATGGTGGAATGAAAGGGTGAGAGAGGCAGTGCGGAGGAAAAAGGAGGCGTGGAGAAGGAAGGAAGAGTCCCATACGGAAGAAAACATCAAGGACTACGGGGAAAGCAAGAGAGTGGTAAAGATCATAGTAGAGGAGGAGAAGAAAATATCAATGCAAGAGTTTGCAAACAGGTTGGAGAATGACTTTGACGGAAATAAGAGACTGCTGTACAGTCTAATCAAGGCGAAACGACATACTGGGGAGACTCAAACCCTAATGAAGAATGAGGGTGGTGGTTTCACAAACAGACCGGAGGAGATAAAAACAAAGTGGAAAGAGTACTTTAAGGAGCTACTTCAGGGAGAGGCAGTACAAACGAAAGACAAAGAGACAAACTAAAATATGACAGAGGAAAGCGAGGGGGTTGCGGGTGAAATACCAGGACAGGTGGAAGTGAAAGAAATGCTGAAGAAGATGAAGAATGGAAAAGCCCCGGGAATGGACGAAGTAAGTGTCGAGATGCTGAAAGCGTCAGGGCAGAAGGGAAATGAGTGGCTCTGCCGGGTATTTGAAGCAGCATGGACCCAGTGTGATGTTCCAGAAGATTGGGGGAAGGGAATACTTATTCCTATCTTTAAGAAAGGGGACAGAAAGCGCTGCTGCAACTACAGGGGAGTAACTTTGATGTGCCAAACTGCTAAATTGTACGAAAAGATCATTGAGAGGAGGGTGGCTGAGAGTATTGAGAGTAAACTAAGAGAAGAACAGTACGGTTTTAGAAGAGGACGTTCAACAACTGACCTCATCTTTGCAGTAAGACAGATCATGGAAGACCGATGGGAGAAAGGGAGCGGGATGAGAATGATATTTCTGGACCTGGTAAAGGCGTACGACAGAATGCCAAGAGAAGAAGTGTGGCGGTGCCTAGAGAAGAAAGGTGTGGACAGTGGAGTGATACAAAGAATCCAAAGTATGTATAAGAAAAACAGTAGCTGCGTGCAGACGGGAGTGGGAAAAACGGACTGGTTCGAAGTGAGGGAGGGACTGAAGCAAGGGAGTGTATTGTCACCAACATTATTTACAGTGGTAATGGATGAGATGCTGAGAGAGGTCGAGCCGGATTACCAAGAGGACACCCGCACACTCATATATGCAGACGATGTTCTTGTGTGGGCAGAGACCGAGGAAGAGTTGCAAGAGAAACTCAACAGGTGGGAAGAAGTGACAGCAAAATATGGACTAGAAATCAGCAGAGAAAAAAGCGAAACCATGGTTATGGAAAGGCAACAGAAGACACGTTGCCGGATGCAGATGCGAGGAGAGGAACTGACAGAAGAAGACGAGTTTAAATATCTAGGCAGTGTATTGGCAAAGGATGGAAAGGTGGACAAGGAGATCGAGAGGAGGGTGAGAGCAGTAGAAGTGTTTTACCAGAGTGTAAGGAAGCTACTGTGGAATGAAGATGTGCCCCAGAGGTGTAAGATATTGCTGTACAAAACCTACTATGTACCAATCTTAACATATGCAGCAGTAACTTGGCCAATGGGAGGGAAGGAAGAAATGAAAATGCAGGCTGCGGAAATGAAGTTCCTTAGAAGTGTGGCAGGGGTGACGAAGATGGACAAGGTGAGTAGTGCAAAGATTAGAAAGGACCTTGAAGTGGAGTCTCTTAGATTTAAACTTGGAAAAGAGAGGCTAAGATGGTACGGACATATGAAGAGGATGGGAGAAGAGAGGATACCATATAGAGAGGCAGAGCGTGCAGCTATGGGTGGCAGAAGAAAGGCAGGAAGACCTAGAACTAAATGGATGAACGGAATAGAGGCAGCCGCAGAAGAAAGAGGAGAGTGTTGGGGAGTAATTACAACAGAGAAGTGGTGGGAAGACAGAGAGAGATGGAGGGAACTGGTGGAAAGAGAGGAGCCTGAAGAAGTAGAAGAAGAGATTGAAGAAGTGTGGAGTGTCGGACTTGGCAAGTCGGCTCTAAGATCACAAGTGCTCTAGAACATTGGTGGGATCATCCTATCCCCTGACCCGACAACAGTTGGAAGCAGGGTCGCGATATTTATTATCAAAAATAGGTTTTATGCTTTCGATTTTATACATTTTTTAATTGATTTTTTCCAATTAATCGAAAAAAATCGAATCGCTGAATCGATTTCTTGGACTGAATCTCCCATCTCTCTTCATCTCTCGATTCAATTGTCATGGAGGCGATCACTTTTTGTTTGATTTTGAATGCACCAACTCCATGGTTTAAAAGAAATGGCCATTACGTACCCTAACACTGTCAATATGAGGCTTGATAAGACCCTTCTCATCGAGATCCAGCACATGTACGAGACTCAACTGCGGAGTTCCGACAGGGAACGCAATGTCTCGAACTCGCTGTAGAATCACAGAGTTGACGTCTGCCCATTTTAACCGTTCCGTCTCTCGATAGCCATGGATTGCCTGCAGAAAGATGAGCAGAATGATGGCAAATGTGTAACAAAAATAAGAAAAAATTATTTAATATTGATAAAGTAAATAATACGTGGTGTCAGCAGTAGGATCCATGGACAATTTTCTGGATGTTAGGAAAAATATGGAAATTTCCCAGACTTCCATATTATTCCTAAAAGTAGGAAATTTAAAGGTCTTACACAAAATGCAACTTCCTAAAGGGATAGTTTGGTACCCGTGGATGGCCCACATTGTGACAAATAGGTACTTGATAATTCATTTTAAGTATCTTTGTTATGTGGGCACGACATGATGGTGTTTTATTTACAAACACGAGGGGTACAATTACAAAACGCCATCATTGTGTTGTGTTCACAATGTGTTAATATTTAAAACTCAACCTGTCTGGCGGTACCTGCCGTACACGGATACCAAACTCTCGTGTTATTTAAATGTAATTTTGATGTAATAAAATCAACTCTGGAGGGCTATTCTAAATTTCCTTAATATCTCGTTTCACTTGATAGGGGCTCACAGCCCAATGGGGTGCGATAGTAGTATGGTAGTGATGTATCAATTGATACAAGACAACAAGGACATTTAGAACAACCACGCTGTGCTGACATCTGCGAGATTTGATGAAGAAGATTGACAACTTTTCCATATGGAACGATGAATGTATTATGTGTACGAGGTATTTGCTCTAACTAAAATATATATTAATAGTACACTGTTAGACATTGCTTCGTAACATCATCACTTCTTTGACAATCTAAGCATGACTCCTGCAATGGATCTTAGCACCCTCATCTCTACGGACATAGCTTTTTGTTTCGTTTTGGCGTTCTCCGCTCTGGTTTCGGCTGTGTATGTTAAGATCGGATGCACCATCACTTCATAAATTTTGATCTTGAATTCGCTACACATGAACTAGAGCTATTCAGATATCGCGCCACTTGCGGCGCTTCCATTGAATGCTGCTGTGTAATACTCGGAGTAAGTCTATGCTGCTTGTTATATCTACCTATGCCTAGATATTTGATAACATAACCTGCTCTACTATGCTCCCATCTAGTGGTGGGAGAGTGAAAAATATACTTTGAACATTTGAAATCTTCAGAACATTCATGTTTTTTCATGGTCCATGAAAAATTTCAAAATTAGTTTTTATAGGTATACCTTTCCATTTTTTAAGATTATAAATTAAGGAAAATTATAGTTATTATTATGATTAATGAATTGAATACGAATGATTGGAATCTAATTATAAAATGGTCTTCAAGCATGGCAATGAAGGACTCTAAAATATAATGTGGGCATTACATACAGTTGAGCGTAATCTGGTGATTTGCGCAGAATGAAGTTGTGTGATTTAATATTGACCCTTAAACATTTATTCTGTATTTAATAAAAAGTACCTACTTAAGGTGATAAGTTAGCGCTCGGCCGTTTTAGAAAATTGAGAGAGAAAAACTGTTTCATAAGTGAGTGTAACTTTTACAGGATGTTCACATGATCAGTCTGACTGTATATTAGTAGCACTTTTTCATTTTTGCTTATTGCATCGTTAATTAGGCGACGGTTATTCAACAAAACCGCGCAAAACTCTGAAATTTGCGATACGATTGGAGACCAAACCAGTTAACCAATTGATCTCAAATTTTAATCATGATTAGATGAAAGACAAACTTAGGGTTATCACTTGGCACATTTTTGAAATTTAATTTTATTCGGCACCCAGGGAGACAAGAAAAAAGCAAATTTTTCACCAAAAATCCACTAATTATTACTAATTAATGAAACAAAATATAAAATATTTACCAAGGGATAACCCTAAGTTTGTCTTTTATCTGATCACGAATAAAATTTCAAATCATTTAGTCAACCCATTTCGTCTCCAATCGTATCGCAAAAAGTGTCTACAGAAAGCAGCAAAATCACTCGCGCTTGCAGCACCTTAAGGTGTAGAACCTTCAATTGATACAAAAATATTTTTTCTTGAAATTACAAGTTCAAAAAACGTTTTCCTACATTTCAACTATATTTAAGTATAAAAGAATCATAAAATGTCAATTAACTTGCAACTCCTGTCTTATAGCGAGGTTTCAAAACTTTTCAAATAGCACACGTTGGAATTGTTTTCAATTTTTTCCCTATAAGAATGTCCAACTATCTATCTAGAAATCAGTTTTTTGAAAAAACGTTAAACCCCTGTAAAATTAAGAACTCAAAAATAGCATGGAAATCGTCATGATTTTAAGGGCCTCTAGATTTAAGACTACATGTTAAAAACAGGAAATTAAAACTACAATATCTCAAAATCTAGGCACGAGAAGTTGTTCATATTTCACAGTATTGTGTAAACAGTGATTATTGATACCTCTGCCAAAAATAAGCTCATTTGGAAGATGTGACTTAACTGTTGAGCCCCCTTAAAGGTGGGCTGTTATGGTCAACAAGTCGAAAATATTGTATACCTATAGCTATTGTAACCAGAAGTAGAATGTCGAAAACACGAACGCTATGTTTGTTCAGGCGCTAGAGCCCATAGCAAAGTTTGAAAACCTGGTTGTTGTGACGTAGGTCTCACCCAACCTTTGCCCGCTTTTGCGGCTGAGTTGGGTGTGAATGATGCGTTACCCCACCCCCTATCCGTCTTTGCTGAAACTTCGTTAAGGAATATCCTACAGAGCTCTAGTTTTCGCCGCTGTGATTGCATGCCTAATGTCATCATGTTTTTTGAATAATAAAAAAATGTGGCTCAACCGTGATAGCCCACCTTTAATTTAAATACAGTTTTTAAAAATCTTTACAAAATTTGAAAATATTCATGAAAATGTTCAAAAAAAATTTTGTGTAAATTTATAACTTTCCATCTGCTTTTAATTTACCTACCTATACACACCTAACTGGGAGTCTTTTAGCTATCATTTTTTTTTAAATTTCATTCAACAGATATTTCCAAGTTACGCATTTTCCATTAAAGGCACCTATATAGACAATTATTGATGAAGTAAGTAGGTAGGTACTTACAAGTATATAGTCTCCCTGCTTTCATGAAAATTTCAGAGAGCTGAAAAACATTTTCATGTTTCAGCGTCAGAGTATCCTTCTATTCTTCTAGGCAAAATGGAGTGGGCTTGAATGAGCTAATTTTCGTTGAATTTTCATAATATGATATTGTGAAGTAACCACATCATGTAGTTGTATAGTGTATAGTGTTTACTAGTGGCGTTTTCGACTGGCCGCACTGGTGCTGCACCAGGTTTGCACTGTATTGACGTCACCATACAAAACTCAATGCAAATAAATTTCAAACCTAGTGCGGTCCAGTGCGACCAGTCGAAAACGCCATGTATGTACTTTATGAAGACTTGGTAACTCCCTCAAGCGAAAAGTGCGGATGTCGAGATGTGATCACCTCAAAGGTCTTCCGTTTATGAAAGTAAAAGACGAATGCACAATTTAACTACTTTACACCTAGGTATAGTACCTACATTGTAGGTACATTTGATGACACACTGATCTCGGTAGGTACACTCGACAATTCATAAAACGGTATTTGAAAGAAATGGATTGTCTGAAAAAAATGTGATGGCATCATCTGATAAAGTCTATACTTACTCGTCATCTACCTCTAGTAGGAGAGCTCTGATTTCATTGATAATAACAAGGATTGATTGTCAATGAACCTGACCAGCAGCCAATCTGTTTCGTTCAAATACCGTTTTATGAATTGTCGAGTGTACCTGCATCACCAGTCTGCCTCCAAATCTAGGTGGGTAGGTAGGTAGGTACCTACCTACTAGTACCTATTTACCTGCGAGTCGGAAAGTAAATATGAAAGAAAATATGTTACTTTTGAGACTTACGTCATCCCAATGATCGAATTCATATCGGAGTTTCTTCATGTATGGTTCTACTTCATCAAACATGTTCTTCTCTTCGCTCTCTGATATAAAGTCATCTATTATTATCATATCACGTATCACTTCATGATCTACACAGTTAGGAGGAAAACTCAAATAATCCGACCAACTGCAATTACTGGAACTCTTATTGGGGTTAGAAGTTGTGTAATTGAATTGGACAGTGGATATACCAGAGTTTATTCTTCTGTCTCGTGAAAATGGTATATATCTTCTAGCTAGGATAGGAACTAGAATGGATTTTAATATCACTTTCATACTAACGTCCCTATCGTACTATTTCAAACATGGGCAAAATCCCGGCACCTTATTCAGCCAATGAAGATGACATTTCTGATATGCTGAACAGCTGATCAGTGTCAAAGAGGCTAAAAGTAGGAGTGGCTTTAGTTGTTGAATATCTTAATTTCTATAAACTTTGCCAGTGCAATTTTCTTTGGCGCTAATATTTAAGCTTGATTTGACTTTTGTAACGACAAGAAATTAAATTAAAATCGGTATGAGATATATATTTAAAGTAGTATTATTATGCAATTTACACAAAATCTGTATATAGTACAAAACAGTGCAAATAGTTATATGAATTTGTGGGTGTTTCTATGTTATGCAGAGAAAGTCTACGGTAGAACACATCAAGTATTCTAATTGAGTGTCATATAATCTAGCTTAAACAATGTATCAAGTAGGTGTTGGGGAAGGAGTAATGTATGTTAATTATCAGGATTTATTGGAGTTTATTCTAGCTTTCTTCGTTCTGCTCCATCAATTTTCGACACCTTGCTTGGTATTAATATGCCATCGTTTAAATGAGAGCACATGTATTAGATATTTCTTCCGATGACCTTATCTTCATTGCCGATCTCATTTGTATTAGAAATCACACCATTTAGATGTGATTCTGTATGGAATTAATTGAAATACGATTACAGTGAAGAAGACGATTTGAATGAGCTAATTTCTACATGTTTTACTAGGTCTGTAATATTAATGTTCTGTACCTACTGCAGAATAAAATAAGAAGAATGAATTAAACAATTAAACAAATGAATTACAAAAATATTACGTAAAAAAGAAGGAAATTCGCGACATTTTCTAAAAATCAGGTGGAAAGTCTCACACTTATTTCTTTTAGCATTATTAACACGAATTTATTTACACTTACTATTTTAGTAAGTGTAGTGTAATTAGTCGGGATCTTATTCTGAACTAAACAGTTTGGTCAATTCATCCAGAGTTTGACCATTCATGACCGTGGAATATCCCTGAATTACAGGGATATTGATAATGATAATGATATGATAATAATGATAAGGAAAGCAAACTAGCTCTACAGGGTATTAATAAATATGATGAAATGATTCGGGCTCAATGACACTTTTAAAAATAATTACATATTATTAAAAAAAAATAGGTATACCAGAGAAAGACAAACTATATTATTTCGTCAAGTTAATTTTTGGCGCGCAATTGTACACAGATATCTTACTCATCGAAACACAATCTTGGATTCTGAAATATTTAATTTTGTGGACGTTTTTTATTTTATTTTTAATTTAATTTAAATTTATTTATTTGGTAAATACGCAATGCACTACACTTTTGAGGTTCAAGATACTATTTGTGTATTCGAGCGTGTATAGCGTGTAATCGTGCAATGCATTCAACAATCGAACGAAATGGACATACATGTTATTAATTGTAATCGACATAATGAATAGATTGTTGTGTATGTTATTTCTATTCAAGTTGGCTAATGGTAACTGTATCCCCGCCAAATACGCCAGGATTCAGAGCGGCAGGATTTGGAACTACCAGCCGTCACCAGTGAAAGACCAAACAGGCGTGAGGCGAAGGACGTTTGCTTTGCTTGACTTTCGTGAGTGGAATGGGAGTGGGGAACTGAATTTTAACGAGTGAGGCGTCAATGGGAAGGTTTCATCTTTGCAAGTGTTGGAATGAATCACTAGATTATGGCTTAAGAAAAACAATGGTAAGTCTACACCTGTACTATGCTATTCACAGTGAATGCTCTCGTATCGTTATGTACTAGTCTCTTGTCGAACTCGTCTACTGTCAACCTTCTTGGCTTATTGACGTTCACCATGCGACTTGATATTACTCTACTGTTCACATTATGCTATCTGACACGTTCACTACTCGATTGGAGTCGGTATATCATCAATATTGACTCGTATTATCGGTAGAGTTGAGAACGAAGCTCAGACTTGTGAGGTTTAGTGGCTGTGTCATTATGGAGCATGAGGGGGAGGGATCTATTCTATTTTGATCCTAGGATCACACGTGGTGAAACCAGCTAGGCTGAGGTAGTATCCCACCAACTCTATCTTAGCGAGAATAGTTGAATCGAGAATATTGCGTTTGGAGATGTTCTTCATTTTCTCTTAGTGATTGAGTTGCTTTAAAATAATGTCCACAGATCTGATGACGGCTTTATCAAGGACATTGTGGGGTTATTTTCTGTCTCTTTACTGACACGCCTTTGCCGCCTACATCAAATATTAGAGTGATATTTAGAATGAAAAACATTCGTCCCATTAAGTTCAGGGAACAACGAATATTGAAGTACGGAAATACAAATTAAAGTACCTATACCTCTACCTAATTAATGTGAACTGAATGATACTTATTTTGATAATACTAATTCGACCAACTCATAAAACCCGAAAATAGATGATTGATGATCATTTCGTTTTGTCATCAGCTGTTCGTTTTCTATTTCTGTCCATCCATATGAGCGGAATGTTCTATTGCTTTGCTGGTAGATGGCAAGCATATCGGGAACGCTTTCATCCCTTCTCAACTCCCCGTTCCCAAAGCCTCATCATCAACACTAGTAGGTGTATGTTGGAATTACATGGAACACCGAAATCACTTCAATTCGACTATCATTTTATTGAATTGACCTGCATCGATGCATAGCTTCTAGTCTGGGCTTTGAGCACTGTTAGACATTCCATTCAACCTATCCCAACATCTCACATTTTTGCCAAACCAAAGTGAGCTGCCAATAGAAGGAGAAGATTCGTAAACAAACATTTTGTTACTGCCAAAATGTGCCATGTGGATGGACCAAATCGTCACTCGTGTTCTTGCGTATTTATCTTGATGTATGTGGTCCTCGTCGATCTGAATGACCTTTAGTGGCCCTTTTATCGCGTGCAGATGATTTTATCTCGCTCTTACACTTTCAAGACGGCGGGACTCGGGGTGTTTCACTGCAATCCCATGGGAATTAGTTCCTATATCATTTCAATTCACTTACCAAACGTTTGCTGGATAATAACCGAACATATTTATTGGTAACCAGATACATTACCATAAATTATTCAAATGAAAAATTGATTAGGTAATAAGTAAAATATTTGAATGAAATTTAATAATTAGGTACCTACCTAGGTACTAGACTTGTTTTGTAGAAGTGTAGGTATTTGTCTTTAGAGAAGAGACAATTAACCAGTAAGACTGCAGTAGGTAATATGTACAATTTTAACCCCTATTTAATGTATTTCATGATCACTGCTTATTCTTTTCAAAATAACATTTAGGCAGATATGAAGTAAATCAAGCACACAGTCTCCAGAACCAAAGGCTTAAACCTCAATAACTTGGAAAGGAAACTGCTACTGGTTATCAGTTCAAATCAATGCATCAATCAATGTAATGATGTGTTTCATGTAGGTACTACTACAGATCACTCAACGACTGCTCAGCCCTTTCGTGTCAATGTCAAGAAAGTGCGACATGAGGATAAACATTTCAAAAATCTAAAAACTAGATAGGTAATATTCTATTTCAAATGAAATAAATTTATCCTGATTCTGAGGAGGATACTTCAAAATGTTAACCGGTTAGTGCCTTGACGATTATCTGGTCGGAAATTCCCTCGGAAAGATCTTTTGGGGGATTATCGTATCGTAATACGTAATACGATATTATCGTTGGTAATATTATCGTAATAATTTAGGTAATATATTTATATTAAATATTTTAAGGTTACGATCGTAACCTTAAAACATTAAGTAACTAGGTACCTACCTAGGCTACCTAGGCTAGTACCTAGGCTACCTATAGGTACCTAGGTTATTAATAGAGTTACATAGACCTAGGTACCTAGAGCCGAAGGCTATACAATGTCTATGGTTGTACCTAATAGAGTTACATATACCTAGGTAGGTTCCTAGGTTATACCTTAGAGTTATATATACCTAGGTACCTAGGTTATACCTAATAGAGTTACATAGACCTAGGTAGGTACGTAGGTACCTACGTCAAATATTTCAAAAGCTGTCTTCATTTAGGTACTACCTATAATTATTAATTTCTAGATAATTTAAATCAGTTTATTTCCAACTCAATTAAATAAATAAAAATAATAAACAAATAAACTATCATAATTCTAAGATTTGACAAACTAAAATAGATATTTTGCTAATACGTAAAATTAAGTGAAGATGACACTGGGAGAAGTGAATATTTCGGACGTGTCACACCCGTCACAAAGTGAACTTGTGTGTATATTTACCAAAATATTTGTGTGACTATCTAAGATCATTGAATGGTTGTTGTAATCTTTAGTACTAATAAAAAAATGTGTAGGACAAGTAATGTCTTAACTCACAGATTTTGCCGTGAGTATGTTTTCTAATGCAGTGAGAATCAATTGTAACACCCTTAACAGAAAGCTTTTTTATAATAACTATTATACCTTAGTAGTGCCTTCTAAAATGCATCACATTTTTATATACTAAATTGACCCCTATGATAGGCTATAAGTGTACAAAATCATGATTACTTGTGGCATTGAAAGTAACACCCGTAACATGGAACGGCTGGCCAGGTGAACAGAGCGTTCAGATTGATCACTGTTATTTAATAAAATAATTATATATAGGATCTATAGGTAATTTGCTTCTTTAAAATGGTAAATTATTTTATGATATAGTTTCACGTTTGAGGTGTCATCTGAACATTTTACCCACGTTGTGTTGGGAATTTTCATTTTTTTTTGTGAAAATTTCCATGAACATTTTCAGTGTTTGGAATTCGATTAATTTTCACCCCAGGACAATTCACCGTACCTATTTTATATAGCAAAGTAATACACTTTGCAACATATTGCAAAGTGGTAACGCTCTGAACTTGTATTCCGGAGGCCCGGGTTCGATTCCCGCGGCCGTCCTATACCTAACTGGGTTTTTTTCGTGGTTTTCCCTCAGTCGACAGGCAAATGCTGGGAAGGTACCCTACTAATAGGCCACGACCGCCTCCTTCCAACCTTCCATCCTTACCTACTCTTCACCATCATCTCCCAATCATCAACATAATCATTCATCCGTCGCCATTAGCAAAAAAAATACATTTTAACGTCTTATTTGGAATTGTAAAGAATGGAAATTTACACAAATAAAATAGTTCTTTATAATAGTATTGGTCGGACAAAATGGCAAGTTTTAATTTTTAACACAGTGCCATAGATCACGACAGCTGTGACATTTCAAACGTAAAATTCAGGCAAAAATAATAACATTTTTACAGAAAAAAATATAAAACAATTGAAAATTTTTGATGAAAAATTTCAACAGGTCTTTGAAAATGTATGTCCCAACACTAGGCTCATGGTAGGTTTCTTGTTTCTTGTTGAATCTTGCAATTTTGTGTACTACCAAGTTGACTAAATCATTGTTTGGCTTAAATTTTCATACTTAACAATTCTAATGAAATCAATGTAAATGGCGTTTGCATTTTTTTTTAAATTGGGGCTTAACGTCGCCCTGTTCTGCAGCGAAGCTAATGGCGACGGATAAATGATTATGATGATGATTGGGAGATGATGATGAAGAGTAGGCAAGGATGGGAAGGAGGCGGTCGTGGCCTATTAGTAAGGTGCCTTCCCAGCATTTGCCTGTCGACTGAGGGAATACCACGAAAAAACCTCAGTCAGGAAGGACGGCCTAGGGAAACGAACCCGGGCCTCCGGAATACAAGTTCAGAGCGTTACCACTCAGCCATACCAGTTCCGCTTGTGAAATTTTTCATCTTTATTGGATGGTTTCAGTAGGTCAGTGTCCCAGAAAAAAACACTCCGTGTAAAAAAGGCAGCCAAGGCTCTTTACTTTAAAAAAATTCAACACCGAAAAGGAGTGATATCAAAAAAGGAGCCAAGTCAATGACATTTCCAAATATTTAATCGTATCTTTGAAATAAAAGTAAAAACACCGAGAAATACTTTACAAAAGGAGTTAGCGCATCGTTTTTTTAAAGACATCATTCTATCCTAAAAGTGGACAGAAATTTACAAGTATGTACATTTTCCTCTTTCTTTTAAAGCCAGTATCTATGAATCAAGTTACTTTTAGTAATGGCTATTTTATAGTTTTGTCAATGGCGACGGAAAGAAGATTTCATGTTGTAATAGATAAGTAATATGGTGGAAGAATTAAATATCAAGGAAGTGGGCTCATATATATTCTTATAGCACTATTAATGGTGATATTAGAAGGGCATCTTTTCATAATTAAAACTTGACTGTGGGAAATCATGAAACGTTGTCAAATAATTATTATCTGTGGAACACTATTATATATTTTTGAATTAGTGTCAACAAGTGTATAAATTTATAAAATTTAAAGAAATTCAATGTGCCGTCACTGTGTACTTTGTGAAGTGTATTGTTATAAAATGCGGATTAATAGAAATTTATTTCATGATGAGGCAATTTAACGCATTAGACTTAATTATGTTGACCACGAAACAATATTACGAAGATAACTATTGTGTATTTATTACAAACATCGGCAACACGTTTCATCGCGGAAATATTTAAAAAGAAAATGTTTTACAGTTTAACGACATGTAAAAATTGAAAGTTGTGTCTTAATCATTCTAAAAATTTTAAATGACGGTAGTATATAAATGGTATATGCTTATGAATAGAAAAAATGTCTTTAAAAAAACGATGCGCCAAGTCCTTTTGTAAAGTATTTCTCGGTGTTTATACTTTCATTTCAAAGATACGATTAAATATTTGGAAATGTCATTGACTTGGCTCATTTTTTGATATCACTCCTTTTCGGTGTTGAATTTTTTTAAAGTGAAGAGACTTGGTTGCCTTTTTTACACGGAGTGTTTTTTTCTGGGATATCACTTCTTTTGTTAGTTTATTCACAAAGCTTGTAACACATGTCGGAGGAAGAAGGACTACCTTTAAAAAAATACGCCTCAACCGATTTGGTTACTAAGAAAAGTTGCGTTTGGCATAAGCTTAAAATGATTATCCAAGAAGAACAGCCTAAGTTTCGTTACAATCGGTCCAGCCGTTTTCGATATCTGACGTCACTTCCGGGTTAAAAAATAGCGCCCGATAATACTGCCGCCTTGAATTCATAATTATAAGTGCAACATAATTGCATAATTAAGCTGCAATCTGTGCAGCCGTTTTCGATATATGACGTCTTTTCCGGTTTTGAAATAGCGGCCAAAAATAATGTCGTCTAGAACTCATAATTATAATTGTCCTACAAAATTGCATAATTTGGTTACAATTATTGGAACAGCCGTTTTCGATATATGACGTCACTTCCGTTTTTGAAATGGCGGCCGAAAAAAATTTCATCTTGAATTCATAAATATAAGGGCTATATAATTACATAATTTAGTTGCAATCAGTACATCTGTTTTCGATAAATGACTTCACTTCCGGTATAAAAAATGGTGGCCAGAACTCTTGAATTCATAATTATAAGTCCAACATAATTACATAATTTAGTTGCAATCGGTACATCTGTTTTTTCGATAAATGGCGTCTATTCCGGTTTTAAAAATGGCGGCCAGAAATAATGTTGTCTTGAATTCCTAATTATAAGTCCAACATAATTACATAATTAAGTCGGTACAGCCGTTTTTGATATGTGACGTCACTTCCGGTTTTACCAATGGTGGTCGAAATAATGTCGTCTTTAATTCATTATTATAAGTCCTACATAATTACAAAATTAAGTTGCAATCGGTACAGCCGTTTTCGATATATTGCGTCACTACCGGTTTTGACAATGGCGGCCGAAAATAATTTCTTCTATAATATATAATTATTAGTCCTACACAATTCCAAAATTTGGTTGCAATCGGTACATCCATTTTCGATATATGACGTCACTTCCGGTTTTAACAATGGCGGCCGAAAATAATGTCGTATTTAATTCATAATTATTAGTCCTACACAATTCCAAAATTTGGTTGCAATCGGTACTACCGTTTTCGATATATGACGTCACTTCCGGTTTTAGAAAATGGCGGCCGAGAACACTGCAACTTTGAATTTATAATTATTTACAATGAATGTTTAATAAATGTCTATTTAAAATTATAAAGTGGTGAATTTAGTGTCATTTAGCATATTTATGACGTCAAATCCGGTGTAGGTAATAAGAAAACAATCTAGTTTTATATAGTTGATACGTTATGAATGACCTTCTGAATTCATTCGCGCTAATTTCCGTCAAATCGGTAATGCCGTTTACAATATATGACGTCACTTCCGGTTTTATCAAGTCTTTTCTGCTGCCATTTTCGGTCCCGTAATTTGTATAATCATTTATCACAATTGATTTTTCAAATAGATTGCAGAAGAATACACATGAGCTAGTTCCGTTGCAATCAGTACAGGCGTTTTCGATATATGACGTCGCTTCCGGTTTCAGGAATATCGGCCGAGGACACTGCTACCTTGAATTTTTAATTTGTATTGTCTATGTTACAATGTAAGTTAATTTTGTATGTATTTTAAGTATAATTTGTAGAAATAAGTTAAATATTGCGTATTTATGACGACACTTCCGGTTTAAAAAATAAGAAAATAATACTTTTTTATTGATACTTCATATAAAGATGACCATCTATATCGAATGGCGCTAATTTCGTTCTAATCGGTCCAGCCGTTTTTGATATATGACATCACTTCCGGTTTAAAAATGGCGGCACAAAAAATTTATAAGATCAAAGGTATCGTCAGACGCCAAAAGTGCATATGTGGTAAAAATTTCAGGTTGATCGGTTCAGCCGTTTAGGCTTTGGCGATGATAGCAACTTTTCCGGGAATCAGAATCATCATCATCATCATCATCATCATCATCATCATCATCATCATCATCATCATCATCATCATCATCATTCATCATCATCATCATCATCCTCATCATCATCATCATCATCATCTGAAGAAGAAGAAGAAGAAGAAGAAGAAAGCGGTGTAATTTCACGATTTTCACTGCCCTCTAGGTCATAAACGGAACGACTGGTTGTTGTCGCGTGATGTATATGTTGTCATGTGGGCCATAGCTCAAAATTAAGACATTTCACAACTTTGAGAGATTTTCCATTGTTGAGATCCAGTAGGCCGAAAATGCTATGTTGTTGCTTACAGTAAAAGTAGTTGGTCTGCTCCTCAGTTTATGTAGGCATGTACGGTATGTTGTGTGTAGTGACTGTGAGTGTACGGTACCACTTGGCTGTGTGGAGCGATTGCTACTAGATGAATATTTTGATGATTTGCTAGTTGTAATTTCACTTTCCTACCTTACGCCTACCTTCACTTACCTAACGTACACCTAACAAATCATAAAACGGTATTTGAGCGAAACGGATTGGCTACTGGTCAGGTCCTTGACAATCAATCCTTGTTGTTATCCATGAAATTAGAGCTTAACTACCAGAGGTAGATGACGAGCTAGCATAGACTTCATCGGATGATGCCAGATCACATTTATTTCAGCCGATCAATTTCTTTCAAATACCGTTTTATCATTTGTTGAGTGTACCTATGGACATAGTACATAATTTAATTTTGTACCTACCTAATCATCATTTGTAAAAATAAGATGTCATACTTACCCATTAGTTACACATAACAGACATTTTGAATCTACTGAAACAATAAATAAATATCCACTCACTTTTCGTATTTCTCGGACATTCGTTTTTTACCATTAGGTACTTTTAAATTTTAATTATATTTATAATAGAAATAATTACCTATTATAATTATTTTGAATTTGGTCCCTGCCAAGTATCGATCATGAAATATGTGCGAAATCCGTTTGTAAATGTGTTAGGTACTCTCTACAATTCAAAATAAGTGAGTGAAATGAATGTAATGATTGGAAACAATAGAGTGAAATGAATGTAATGTTTGGAAATAAGTGAGTGAAATGAATGTAATGATTGGAAATTAGTGAGTGAAATGAATGTAATGATTGGAAATAAGTGAGTGTAATGAATGTAATGATTGGAAATAAGTGAGTGAAATGAATGATGATTGGAAATAAGTGAGTGAAATGAATGCAATGATTGGAAATTAGTGAGTGAAATGAATGTAATGATTGGAAATAAGTGAGTGTAATGAATGTAATGATTGGAAATAAGTGAGTGAAATGAATGATGATTGGAAATAAGTGAGTGAAATGAATGTAATGATTGGAAATTAGTGAGTGAAATGAATGATGATTGGAAATAAGTGAGTGAAATGAATGTAATGATAGGAAATTAGTGAGTGAAATGAATGTAATGATTGGAAATTAGTGAGTGAAATGAATGTAATAAATGTAATGACCCCACCGATGGCTGTCACCTTATCGCGGGGGTGTGGTTTGTGTTGGCCAATGATCCATTGCAGCTACGCCGGCGAGCATATGCTCATGTGTAAGGGCTACCCATGCCGGACAGGTCAGTGGTAAGGTCCAGACAAAGAGCAGCCAGGGCTGGCCTAACCATGTCCTCCCTTGAATTTGCGATCCCCATCGGGCCGGCCTTCCCCCTCGAGATGGTGATCCCCCTGAAATCGGGTTCCGCCGGCCCGAATCCTTACACCCCCCGGTCCGTCCCCATTCCGGCCTGGCCTTCCCACCAGTGCTGGACTCCCCCGGATCGGGCCCGTTAGGTCAACCCCCTCCCCATGTCCTTCACTTAATTCAACAAAGTTTAAAGTACAAATATTAATGTGCGCAATATAACCTCGTCGTTGACGCGCCGTTAAACCCTATTAATCAATCAATCAATCAATCAATGTAATGATTGGAAATAAGTGAGTGAAATGAATTATGATTGGAAATAAGTGAGTGAAATGAATGTAATGATCGGAAATTAGTGAGTGAAATGAATGTAATGATTGGAAATAAGTGAGTGAAATGAATGTAATGATTGGAAATTATTGAGTGAAATGAATGTAATGATTGGAAATAAGTGAGTGAAATGAATGTAATGATTGGAAATAAGTGAGTGAAATGAATGTAATGTTCGGAAATTAGTGAGTGAAATTAATGTAATGATTGGACATAAGTGAGTGAAATGAATGTAATGATTGGAAATTAGTGAGTGAAATGAATGTAATGATTGGAAATAAGTGAGTGAAATTAATGTAATGATTGGACATAAGTGAGTGAAATTAATGTAATGATTGGACATAAGTGAGTGAAATGAATGTAATGATTGGAAATTAGTGAGTGAAATGAATGTAAAGATTGGAAATAAGTGAGTGAAATGAATGTAATGATTGGAAATAAGTGAGTGAAATGAATGTTATGATTGGAAATTAGTGAGTGAAATGAATAATGATTGGGCATGGCAACTGGAGGATCTCGTTCAAATCCTAATCCGGCTGTGTGTTTTCATTTCGCAGGATCCGAAGTAAGCTATTCTTCATTAAATTGCATAATTATCACTAAAATAATTATTTGGCTGGGTTTCAATGGTACCAAATAATTTCTAGGTAAAAAGTTTAGAGTTTAGTTGCGATTTTTGTAATATTTGATATGTTTAAAAAAATGTATTTATAGTCATAGGACTTGTGTTTTCACAGTAGGTATAACATTATAATTCTCTTATTTACAATTTCAAAACTACAGCAATCAATCATTAAAACTAGCATCTTCAATGAATTCGTTTAATGATGTGCAGTTCAAGCAGATTGCAGATTTTTGATGAACATCAGATTTGATGTCCTGAACAAAATCAACCTATTATTGATGCAGATTTAAATAAAAACTGTGAGCGGCTATAATGGCAACTCGCGCCCTGAATGGCTGTGGTGGGCTGTAACATGTGGAAGAATTGTTTGGGCACCGCATCTGTGTATTTGCAGTGCTAATAGCCCTGTGGCTGCAGGCAGCGGCTAGCCATCATGATTCAACATGATTCAACACTGAACTTGTGCCGAATGGACGGGAGAAAGGTGGAAGGTTGTTGAAGCATAACCTATCCTGTTCGCAAAGGGATACACATAGAGCGGGTTTACTTTTTGTGGGTTTCGGTTTTTTCTTCTTGTAAACCAATCACAAGGGCAGAACCTCTCGCTACTGACTTGTGATTCGATGGAAAATAAACGGAAATAACAAAAACGCACTATTGTACCCTAAGGTGACCGAAACATTTCAAAATATAGTTCACCATATTACGTTAGAGGGTTATGGTTACATATGACATCAAGTTATACCTATGTATAAGTAATTTTTGAGTGCCCCAAAAAATCGGGACATTTTCAAATATAAAATGCACATTTATACGCCAACGAATAGACAAAAACGTTTATCTGAATGAAACGAACAATAATATTGAGAAAGCGAGCGCAGAGAGCGTCTCCACGTGACTCTTACGGCACTCGTATTTTTTTTGTAGCTCAAACCCAGGTTGAACTCTGTTCATCGTATCGATCAGAAATTTTGCACACACTCATTTCATTCTCTTTTGGACTATATAGTTTTTCGGAAAGATTATCCAATAAATAAAAAAAGATTGTTTTCTCATTAGATCCATGGTAGGTTCGAGAAGTCAGATAACAATTATTTCGTCGAATTATAGTTGTAGTTAGCTTACATTGTTTTTATGATTACCGATTGTTTATTTTGAGCTTTTCCATGAAGTCTTATTGTTTCATTTCTTTCAAACACAAAGCAAACTATTAAGAGGCAAACGGAAGCGAACGGGAATCGCACGGTTCGTCAGAGCGTTTTTTTGAAATTGTGTCTTCCCACTTAATAATTTTAAAAAATCAGATAGTAACGGCCCATAACAGCTTAATAGACTAAATAATGCCGCACACTGGAGTTCATTATGACCTCTGGTGCGACCTCAAAGTGTTAAATACGATTATTTTCGATTATATTATTAAAAATATTGTATTTAACACTTTGAGGTCGCACCAGAGGTCATAATGAACTCCAGTGTGCGTCATTATTTAGTATATTAGGCTGTTATGGGTCGTTACTATCTGATTTTAAAAAAAATTTAAGTGGGAAGACACAATTTCAAAAAACGCTCTGACGAACCGTGCGATTCCCGTTCGCTTCCATGATTTGTAGAAAAAGATTGGTGGGTTGATAATTGAAATTCGTACACAAAATATTAAATTGATTCAATTCCATTTTTTGTATTTTTTTATTGTGCCTTATTGTTATTAATATTTACATGTTGAGACAAAATTAATATACACTCAAGAATGCTTAGGTATCTATACTACCTTTGACTTCTAAAAAATAAATAAAGGCATGTCCTGATAGAATCAGTTCTTTCCAGCTGGGTAAAATACAGGAAAAATGGGTGCAAAAAAACCTGAACAATATGATAAATATGATTCAAATCCATAAGTTTCTTAGTTCATATAATGTTCTATGTTCGCACTATGGTAGACCTACATAATAATTTCCTATAATTATAATGTTCCTCATTTTCTTTACCGCCGATTTTATTTTGTGTGTTTGAATCTATTTATTTCCAGTAAATACAAATACGTACTCCAATAACTACTCATTAGTGTATGCCATGCCGTTACAGTTACAGATTAGATTATATTAGATTAGTTTGGTTTAATGGCGCGTCAACGACGAGGTTATATTGCGCACATTAATATTTATATTTAACTTTGTTGATCATAATTGGAGGGCAAGGGGAGGGGTCGACCTAACGGGCCCGATCCGGAGGAGTCCAGCACTGGTGGGAGGGCCAGGCAGGAATGGGGACGGACCGGGGGGTGTGAGGATTCAGGCCAGCGGAACCCGATTTCAGGGGAATCACCATCTCGAGGGGGGAGGCCGGCCCGAGGGGACCACAAATTCAAGGGAGGGCATGGTTAGGCCGACCCTGGCTGCTCTTTGTCTGGACCTCACCACTGATCTGTCCGGCATGGGAAGCCCTTACACATGAGCATATGCTCGCCGGCATAGCTGAAGCGGATCATTGGCCAACACAAACCCCACCACCGCGCTAAGGTGGCAGCCGTCGGGGGGGTTACAGTTACTATGACAAGCAGATGTTGCAGATATTGTTATTAATTTAGTGGATTGTTGCATTGCTTCAGTTACCTTATATCATAGAATAAAGAATTAGTATAAAGATTCTTTATTCTATGCTTATATTAAGGCAGTTTCGATATTTTTTGTTTGGATATTGGTGGTTTGGTTGTGGTGTAACTGTTCCTTCCTAGTAATATTGTAGTTAAATAAAACCTCGGCTATTTTTCATCTTATATAATAATACATGCATGGTACCAGCGGTACCGGATTGGTAATAATAGACTGCAGTCAACGTAGGAATTACGTTATCGAAATGTGTGTCATAGATTTCTTCGGCCTTTTCTTCAAGAACAAAACGAGCTGTCGTGGAAATCTGTAGTGTGAAAAGTGTGGCTTAAAACTTGGTGGGAATGAACAGACTATTTTTCATAAACTAAAAACTTCGAATAATTTTAGGTACAAAAATACTGATAGTGAAAAAGGTTCTGAGCCGCAGAATCCTAATTCATTGAATTACCTAGGAAAATACCCTTAGTCACGTGGTATCGCTCGAAACACTTTCAAAGTTATTTCAGGGCGTTGAATCTATGTCTTCTACGTGTCCACATTTTAATAATAAAACAAATGTGTACCTTTAGTACTGTCCTGTCCCTGCAATAATGAGATGTGAATTTAGACTTGACTCAATAAGCGATGACTTCATGGAGCGATTGAAAAATATGTAGTTTTGGTTCGTTTCATGTCATATTTCATCAGTTCTTACACTTAACCTTGAGTTCTTACCACCTTTGGACTATTTATTTTTAATTCTTCGTGAGCCATTTTGTTACCTTTTTTAGAACTCGAGTTTTGTCCCTATGATTTCCTACGCTTTATGACCAAGGCCTAGTTTGTCCAAATTCGAATACACGTGTGGATTCATAGGTTGACGGGTTTACATAGTTCATAGTTACATAGTTTCATTCAGATTCATAGATTGAGGTTTTACATAGTTCATATTACATAGTTTCATTCAGATTCATAGGTTGAGGGTTTACATAGTTCATATTACATAGTTTCATTCAGATTCATAGGTTGACGGGTTTACATAGTTCATAGTTACATAGTTTCATTCAGATTCATAGGTTGACGGGTTAACATAGTTTAAATTACATAGTTTCATTCTGATTCATAGGTTGACGGGTTTACATAGTTCATATTACATAGTTTGATTCAGATTCATAGGTTGACAGGTTTACATAGTTCATAGTTACATAGTTTCATTCAGATTCATAGGTTGACGGGTTTACATAGTTCATAGTTACATAGTTTCATTCAGATGCATAGGTTGACGGGTTTACATAGTTCATATTACATAGTTTCATTCAGATTCATAGGTTGACGGGTTTACATAGTTCAAAGTTACATAGTTTCATTCAGATTCATAGGTTGACGGGTTTACATAGTTCTTAGTTACATAGTTTCATTCAGATTCATAGGGTGACGGGTTTACATAGTTCTGGGTTACATAGTTTCATTCAGATTCATAGGTTGACGGGTTTACATAGTTAATATTACATAGTTTCATTCAGATTCATAGGTTGACGGGTTAACATGGTTCATAGTTACATAGTTTCATTCAGATTCATAGGTTGACGAGTTTACATAGTTCTTAGTTACATAGTTTCATTCAGATTCATAGGGTGACGGGTTTACATAGTTCATAGTTACATAGTTTCATTCAGATTCATAGGTTGACGGGTTTACATAGTTCATATTACATAGTTTCATTCAGATTCATACGTTGACGGGTTTACATAGTTCATATTACATAGTT
>OW203763.1:47852774-47921220 GCA_934045905.1 Leuctra nigra
AACAAAAATGAAAACAAGTGTGGGGGGGGGGGGGATTCCCAAATTTGTCCTTAAAACAACCCCCCCTTAAAGAAAGTATTTTTTTATATTAAAAAAAAAAAAATATATATATATGTGTGTATCCTAATTGTATGTTTAACATCCTTGCAAAGTTGTAGAGTGGTATCTTTTACGGTATGGAAGTTATGCGGTATAATGTAAAAATAGTAATAGGTTTTTGCATTATATTTCACTAACTATAATAGCAGATCATGATGCCAGCCGAACAAGACCCTTCCCACCCTGCCACGGAAGGTTTGAAACTGTTTTGGGTTCCTCCAAAGTACCCACATTACACTTTGACTTCTTTGGCATCCGTGCGTTGGGGGGGGGGGGAGGGGGGGGTGTCACAGTTTTGCCTTTTTTGCCTTTTTTCATTTTTGCCTTATTTTATTGTGGGACAATGCTGCAAGATAAGTTCAATCAGCTTCCATATTGGAAAATGGCATGACATTTGCAAGGAAATTAATGTTTTTTGGTAGGGGCAAAACCATTCTATCAAAATTTTGGAAATTTTGGAATTATCGGGAAATTACCCCAAATGGCTTTTATGGTAGAGAGTCAATCGATCCGCATTAAGTTGTTAGTGAATATAAAATCAAGTTTATCACATTTTGGATTTACATCCCCTTTCAATCCAGTGTTTTTTGGAAAATTGGTGATTTTCGGGATTTTTATGGGCTAACGATAAGAGATAATTACATAATAGCTGCAAAATATTTAATGGAATAACGATGGTTAGAGACCTATTAATTTCGTGTGGCGCGAAATCGCGAAAATTTTAAAAGTGGTTTTTTCCCTTTTTTCTGGACAATATTATGCATGCTGATAGCAAATATGCAAAAATTAAATCACGAAATAACGTGATCATAATACATAATTACATAATACATTATTTACATAATTTGAAAAATAACACTGCTTGATCAATGGTCATTTAGTGGTGTCGTGGACCTGTGAAATTGTAGTATTGGCTCATGTTAGAAGCCAACTTCAGCAAGTCTATCTGTAATTTAAGTTATAGAGGAGCTTGGAATGCTGTAAACAGTAAGAAATATACATGAAAACCATTAACATATAAGGGCCATTCATATGCAGAAAATATGCTGATTTTCATATGTCGAAATTCACGCTCAATTGTTGTGTATATCGAAAAAACACGAAATTAACACCGAAATTTCACTTTTTGCACCGCTTTTAAACCCAATATTAGCACCCCGTAAACACCGACATTCTGATTTTCAAAACACCATTTTCATGTGTCTCTAACGATGGTAAATCCATTCTAAGTTCGTTTTTTTTTATTGAGAACCAATTTCATTTGATTTTGTTTCAGTTAGAAAAATATTGATAATTTACGGACGACATTCAAAATTTCAAAAATTTCCATTTAAGGGTTTTGCCTCTTCCAAAAATATGAATTACCTTGCAAATGGCATACTATTCTCTAATATGGAAGCTGATCTTGCACCATTGTCCCACAATAAAATAATACCTGTCTGAAAAAGGAAAAAATGTGCCCCCCCCCCCCCCCCCCCTACGCACGGATGCCAAACAAGTCAAAGTTTAATGTGGGTACTTTGGAGGTACCCAAAACAGTTTCAAACCTTCCGTGGCAGGGTGGGAAGGGTCTTGTTCGGCTGGCTCATGATCTACTATTTATAGTGAAATATAATGCAAAAACCTAACTCTACAGCCGCTTTCATATAACACGCGTTTCGCGTTTCGCGTCTTTTTTTTTAACCAATCAAAACCACCGAAAATATCTCCGCCGGCGGTTTTTTTTCTCGCCGCCTCACCTCGATTGTCGGGAGGTTTTTTGAAATAAAGCGCGGCGAAAATGACGTCATGACCTAGCAGCCAATCAGTGCGACTACGTCGGTTCTAGGGTAGTTTACCGACGGACAGTTTACCGACGGACACATTACCGAAAAACAGGGGAGAAAATTTTTACAAAATTTTATAAAATTTCCACAAATATTTTTTCAAAAATTTTGAAATTTTTTTATAATTTCCACAAATATATTTTCCAAAATTATGACTATATTTTATAAAATTTCCACACTTTTTTTCTCCAAAATTTTGACAAAGTTTTATAAAATCTCTACAAATATTTTTTCCAAAATTTTGACAAAATTGTATACAATTTCTACAAATATTTTTTCAAAAATTTTGACAATTTTTTTAATAATTTCCACAAATATATTTTCCAAAATTTTTACAATATTTTATAAAATTTCCACCATTTTTTTCTCCAAAATTTGGAGATACACATTTCCATATTGAATACATTTCCAATATTTGTGGAAATTGTATAAAATTTTGGAAAAATTTTGAAAAAAAATATTTATGGAGATTTTATAAAATTTTGTCAAAATTTTAGAAAAAATATTTGTGGAAAATTAAAAAAAATATATATATTATTCCATCTTACAACACACAAATGATTACTAACAAAAATAATAAATTTATATCAACATTCTGTTTTCCACGGTCTCCTTTAATCAAGGCGAAACCAAGGTGCCGCGCCGCGTCGCGTCGAGGTAATGTGAACGGTTCTGGCAAAAGACGCGAAGACGCGAAACGCGAAACGCAA
The DNA here is from genome assembly GCA_934045905.1 of Leuctra nigra. Lineage (NCBI taxonomy): Eukaryota > Metazoa > Arthropoda > Insecta > Plecoptera > Leuctridae > Leuctra > Leuctra nigra. The sequence goes on from OW203763.1 coordinate 47,855,410, forward strand.
AACCGCGAAACGCGTGTTGTGTGAAAGCGGCTTACAACTTTGCAAGGATGTTAAGGGGGTTCCAGGGTTACGGCATAGGAATGAGAATTTGCTGTAATTCACACCAAATATTAGTGAAACCATATTACATACAACTAGCAAAAAATATTTGCCCCTTACGGTATCATATAATTAGATATTCTTGATTGAAGATCACTTTTTCCCCCATAAGATAACACAGGGAGACATGAAATCGTCCCGGAAAATTGGCCTTAAATTGCTCCTAAAACCGCAAGAGGAATGACAAATTATTGAAAATAGCCTCAAATTAAAGATAATAATTTTTAGAATTAGACTGCCGTTTGAAAATATGGGGTCACGGGCCAAATAAGAAAGAAAATGTGTACAATGTGTGAAATTTACCATAAATCTGGCAACATTGCACTACAAATATGAATTATTTTGGGAGAGTTTAATTGGAACTTCAATTAAAAACATATAATTGGAGCGTACGGTAAGATATAATTGTTTTATGCTGTTGTTTGAGGTATTATTTCATCAGAGATTTGTATGAATTACGGCGAATTCTAAGCACCTTGGCTGGAGCAGTGGGACCACTTTAAACATACAATAAGGATACATATATATATATATTAGTAAAAGATTTTCACGGTATATTGCCACGCCCTTTATTCGTATAATTCTACGTTTCGCCTAGCTCCTGCTAGGCATCTTCAGGAAATTAATATTAAAAGAACATTCAAAATATTACAAGTAAAAAATTTGAGAAAATGACAGGAGAAACCGAGATTTGAAGATAGGGTCAGAAGACCGTGGAATATGTTCCACGTTTGACAACTGACTAACTTCACTCGACTTGGTTTCCTCATAAGCAGATGAGTGCGCATATGTGTGAAATATAGTTTTCGCTGTTGGTAAGTTGCTAACGCAGCTTATATTAGAACACAGCCGCTTCAATGTTAACTGCCTTGGTAGCTCAGCTGGTAGAGCATCTGACTTGATATCGGAAGGTCGTGGGTTCGAGTCCCACTCGAGGAAAATCTTTTCTCATTGCAGTTGGTATATATTTACATCTACCTATCTGAGGTTATCAGCAAAAACCATATTTCACACATATATATATATATATATATATATGAAATATGATTTTTACTGAATCCCTCAGTTAGGTGAATGTTAATAAATACCAACTGCAATGTGAAAAGATTTTCCTCGAGTGGGACTCGAACCCACGACCTTCCGATATCCAGTCAGATGCTCTACCAGCTGAGCTATCGAGGCAGTTCACAGTGCAGCGGCTGTGTTCCAATATAAGCTGCGTTAGCAACTTACCGATTTTGAAAATAGGGTCAGAAGACCGTGAATTTCATCCACGTTTGACAACTGACTAATTTCATTCGACTTGGTATTCTCATAAGCAGATGAGTGCGCATATGTATGAAATATGATTTTTACTGAATCCCTCAGTTAGGTGAATGTTAATAAATACCAACTGCAATGTGAAAAGATTTTCCTCGAGTGGGACTCGAACCCACGACCTTCCGATATCCAGTCAGATGCTCTACCAGCTGAGCTATCGAGGCAGTTCACAGTGCAGCGGCTGTGTTCCAATATAAGCTGCGTTAGCAACTTACCGATTTTGAAAATAGGGTCAGAAGACCGTGAATTTCATCCACGTTTGACAACTGACTAATTTCATTCGACTTGGTATTCTCATAAGCAGATGAGTGCGCATATGTATGAAATATGATTTTTACTGAATCCCTCAGTTAGGTGAATGTTAATAAATACCAACTGCAATGTGAAAAGATTTTCCTCGAGTGGGACTCGAACCCACGACCTTCCGATATCCAGTCAGATGCTCTACCAGCTGAGCTATCGAGGCAGTTCACAGTGCAGCGGCTGTGTTCCAATATAAGCTGCGTTAGCAACTTACCGATTTTGAAAATAGGGTCAGAAGACCGTGAATTTCATCCACGTTTGACAACTGACTAATTTCATTCGACTTGGTATTCTCATAAGCAGATGAGTGCGCATATGTATGAAATATGATTTTTACTGAATCCCTCAGTTAGGTGAATGTTAATAAATACCAACTGCAATGTGAAAAGATTTTCCTCGAGTGGGACTCGAACCCACGACCTTCCGATATCCAGTCAGATGCTCTACCAGCTGAGCTATCGAGGCAGTTCACAGTGCAGCGGCTGTGTTCCAATATAAGCTGCGTTAGCAACTTACCGATTTTGAAAATAGGGTCAGAAGACCGTGAATTTCATCCACGTTTGACAACTGACTAATTTCATTCGACTTGGTATTCTCATAAGCAGATGAGTGCGCATATGTATGAAATATGATTTTTACTGAATCCCTCAGTTAGGTGAATGTTAATAAATACCAACTGCAATGTGAAAAGATTTTCCTCGAGTGGGACTCGAACCCACGACCTTCCGATATCCAGTCAGATGCTCTACCAGCTGAGCTATCGAGGCAGTTCACAGTGCAGCGGCTGTGTTCCAATATAAGCTGCGTTAGCAACTTACCGATTTTGAAAATAGGGTCAGAAGACCGTGAATTTCATCCACGTTTGACAACTGACTAATTTCATTCGACTTGGTATTCTCATAAGCAGATGAGTGCGCATATGTATGAAATATGATTTTTACTGAATCCCTCAGTTAGGTGAATGTTAATAAATACCAACTGCAATGTGAAAAGATTTTCCTCGAGTGGGACTCGAACCCACGACCTTCCGATATCCAGTCAGATGCTCTACCAGCTGAGCTATCGAGGCAGTTCACAGTGCAGCGGCTGTGTTCCAATATAAGCTGCGTTAGCAACTTACCGATTTTGAAAATAGGGTCAGAAGACCGTGAATTTCATCCACGTTTGACAACTGACTAATTTCATTCGACTTGGTATTCTCATAAGCAGATGAGTGCGCATATGTATGAAATATGATTTTTACTGAATCCCTCAGTTAGGTGAATGTTAATAAATACCAACTGCAATGTGAAAAGATTTTCCTCGAGTGGGACTCGAACCCACGACCTTCCGATATCCAGTCAGATGCTCTACCAGCTGAGCTATCGAGGCAGTTCACAGTGCAGCGGCTGTGTTCCAATATAAGCTGCGTTAGCAACTTACCGATTTTGAAAATAGGGTCAGAAGACCGTGAATTTCATCCACGTTTGACAACTGACTAATTTCATTCGACTTGGTATTCTCATAAGCAGATGAGTGCGCATATGTATGAAATATGATTTTTACTGAATCCCTCAGTTAGGTGAATGTTAATAAATACCAACTGCAATGTGAAAAGATTTTCCTCGAGTGGGACTCGAACCCACGACCTTCCGATATCCAGTCAGATGCTCTACCAGCTGAGCTATCGAGGCAGTTCACAGTGCAGCGGCTGTGTTCCAATATAAGCTGCGTTAGCAACTTACCGATTTTGAAAATAGGGTCAGAAGACCGTGAATTTCATCCACGTTTGACAACTGACTAATTTCATTCGACTTGGTATTCTCATAAGCAGATGAGTGCGCATATGTATGAAATATGATTTTTACTGAATCCCTCAGTTAGGTGAATGTTAATAAATACCAACTGCAATGTGAAAAGATTTTCCTCGAGTGGGACTCGAACCCACGACCTTCCGATATCCAGTCAGATGCTCTACCAGCTGAGCTATCGAGGCAGTTCACAGTGCAGCGGCTGTGTTCCAATATAAGCTGCGTTAGCAACTTACCGATTTTGAAAATAGGGTCAGAAGACCGTGAATTTCATCCACGTTTGACAACTGACTAATTTCATTCGACTTGGTATTCTCATAAGCAGATGAGTGCGCATATGTATGAAATATGATTTTTACTGAATCCCTCAGTTAGGTGAATGTTAATAAATACCAACTGCAATGTGAAAAGATTTTCCTCGAGTGGGACTCGAACCCACGACCTTCCGATATCCAGTCAGATGCTCTACCAGCTGAGCTATCGAGGCAGTTCACAGTGCAGCGGCTGTGTTCCAATATAAGCTGCGTTAGCAACTTACCGATTTTGAAAATAGGGTCAGAAGACCGTGAATTTCATCCACGTTTGACAACTGACTAATTTCATTCGAATACCAAGTCGAATGAAATTAGTCAGTTGTCAAACGTGGATGAAATTCACGGTCTTCTGACCCTATTTTCAAAATCGGTAAGTTGCTAACGCAGCTTATATTGGAACACAGCCGCTGCACTGTGAACTGCCTCGATAGCTCAGCTGGTAGAGCATCTGACTGGATATCGGAAGGTCGTGGGTTCGAGTCCCACTCGAGGAAAATCTTTTCACATTGCAGTTGGTATTTATTAACATTCACCTAACTGAGGGATTCAGTAAAAATCATATTTCATACATATGCGCACTCATCTGCTTATGAGAATACCAAGTCGAATGAAATTAGTCAGTTGTCAAACGTGGATGAAATTCACGGTCTTCTGACCCTATTTTCAAAATCGGTAAGTTGCTAACGCAGCTTATATTGGAACACAGCCGCTGCACTGTGAACTGCCTCGATAGCTCAGCTGGTAGAGCATCTGACTGGATATCGGAAGGTCGTGGGTTCGAGTCCCACTCGAGGAAAATCTTTTCACATTGCAGTTGGTATTTATTAACATTCACCTAACTGAGGGATTCAGTAAAAATCATATTTCATACATATGCGCACTCATCTGCTTATGAGAATACCAAGTCGAATGAAATTAGTCAGTTGTCAAACGTGGATGAAATTCACGGTCTTCTGACCCTATTTTCAAAATCGGTAAGTTGCTAACGCAGCTTATATTGGAACACAGCCGCTGCACTGTGAACTGCCTCGATAGCTCAGCTGGTAGAGCATCTGACTGGATATCGGAAGGTCGTGGGTTCGAGTCCCACTCGAGGAAAATCTTTTCACATTGCAGTTGGTATTTATTAACATTCACCTAACTGAGGGATTCAGTAAAAATCATATTTCATACATATGCGCACTCATCTGCTTATGAGAATACCAAGTCGAATGAAATTAGTCAGTTGTCAAACGTGGATGAAATTCACGGTCTTCTGACCCTATTTTCAAAATCGGTAAGTTGCTAACGCAGCTTATATTGGAACACAGCCGCTGCACTGTGAACTGCCTCGATAGCTCAGCTGGTAGAGCATCTGACTGGATATCGGAAGGTCGTGGGTTCGAGTCCCACTCGAGGAAAATCTTTTCACATTGCAGTTGGTATTTATTAACATTCACCTAACTGAGGGATTCAGTAAAAATCATATTTCATACATATGCGCACTCATCTGCTTATGAGAATACCAAGTCGAATGAAATTAGTCAGTTGTCAAACGTGGATGAAATTCACGGTCTTCTGACCCTATTTTCAAAATCGGTAAGTTGCTAACGCAGCTTATATTGGAACACAGCCGCTGCACTGTGAACTGCCTCGATAGCTCAGCTGGTAGAGCATCTGACTGGATATCGGAAGGTCGTGGGTTCGAGTCCCACTCGAGGAAAATCTTTTCACATTGCAGTTGGTATTTATTAACATTCACCTAACTGAGGGATTCAGTAAAAATCATATTTCATACATATGCGCACTCATCTGCTTATGAGAATACCAAGTCGAATGAAATTAGTCAGTTGTCAAACGTGGATGAAATTCACGGTCTTCTGACCCTATTTTCAAAATCGGTAAGTTGCTAACGCAGCTTATATTGGAACACAGCCGCTGCACTGTGAACTGCCTCGATAGCTCAGCTGGTAGAGCATCTGACTGGATATCGGAAGGTCGTGGGTTCGAGTCCCACTCGAGGAAAATCTTTTCACATTGCAGTTGGTATTTATTAACATTCACCTAACTGAGGGATTCAGTAAAAATCATATTTCATACATATGCGCACTCATCTGCTTATGAGAATACCAAGTCGAATGAAATTAGTCAGTTGTCAAACGTGGATGAAATTCACGGTCTTCTGACCCTATTTTCAAAATCGGTAAGTTGCTAACGCAGCTTATATTGGAACACAGCCGCTGCACTGTGAACTGCCTCGATAGCTCAGCTGGTAGAGCATCTGACTGGATATCGGAAGGTCGTGGGTTCGAGTCCCACTCGAGGAAAATCTTTTCACATTGCAGTTGGTATTTATTAACATTCACCTAACTGAGGGATTCAGTAAAAATCATATTTCATACATATGCGCACTCATCTGCTTATGAGAATACCAAGTCGAATGAAATTAGTCAGTTGTCAAACGTGGATGAAATTCACGGTCTTCTGACCCTATTTTCAAAATCGGTAAGTTGCTAACGCAGCTTATATTGGAACACAGCCGCTGCACTGTGAACTGCCTCGATAGCTCAGCTGGTAGAGCATCTGACTGGATATCGGAAGGTCGTGGGTTCGAGTCCCACTCGAGGAAAATCTTTTCACATTGCAGTTGGTATTTATTAACATTCACCTAACTGAGGGATTCAGTAAAAATCATATTTCATACATATGCGCACTCATCTGCTTATGAGAATACCAAGTCGAATGAAATTAGTCAGTTGTCAAACGTGGATGAAATTCACGGTCTTCTGACCCTATTTTCAAAATCGGTAAGTTGCTAACGCAGCTTATATTGGAACACAGCCGCTGCACTGTGAACTGCCTCGATAGCTCAGCTGGTAGAGCATCTGACTGGATATCGGAAGGTCGTGGGTTCGAGTCCCACTCGAGGAAAATCTTTTCACATTGCAGTTGGTATTTATTAACATTCACCTAACTGAGGGATTCAGTAAAAATCATATTTCATACATATGCGCACTCATCTGCTTATGAGAATACCAAGTCGAATGAAATTAGTCAGTTGTCAAACGTGGATGAAATTCACGGTCTTCTGACCCTATTTTCAAAATCGGTAAGTTGCTAACGCAGCTTATATTGGAACACAGCCGCTGCACTGTGAACTGCCTCGATAGCTCAGCTGGTAGAGCATCTGACTGGATATCGGAAGGTCGTGGGTTCGAGTCCCACTCGAGGAAAATCTTTTCACATTGCAGTTGGTATTTATTAACATTCACCTAACTGAGGGATTCAGTAAAAATCATATTTCATACATATGCGCACTCATCTGCTTATGAGAATACCAAGTCGAATGAAATTAGTCAGTTGTCAAACGTGGATGAAATTCACGGTCTTCTGACCCTATTTTCAAAATCGGTAAGTTGCTAACGCAGCTTATATTGGAACACAGCCGCTGCACTGTGAACTGCCTCGATAGCTCAGCTGGTAGAGCATCTGACTGGATATCGGAAGGTCGTGGGTTCGAGTCCCACTCGAGGAAAATCTTTTCACATTGCAGTTGGTATTTATTAACATTCACCTAACTGAGGGATTCAGTAAAAATCATATTTCATACATATGCGCACTCATCTGCTTATGAGAATACCAAGTCGAATGAAATTAGTCAGTTGTCAAACGTGGATGAAATTCACGGTCTTCTGACCCTATTTTCAAAATCGGTAAGTTGCTAACGCAGCTTATATTGGAACACAGCCGCTGCACTGTGAACTGCCTCGATAGCTCAGCTGGTAGAGCATCTGACTGGATATCGGAAGGTCGTGGGTTCGAGTCCCACTCGAGGAAAATCTTTTCACATTGCAGTTGGTATTTATTAACATTCACCTAACTGAGGGATTCAGTAAAAATCATATTTCATACATATGCGCACTCATCTGCTTATGAGAATACCAAGTCGAATGAAATTAGTCAGTTGTCAAACGTGGATGAAATTCACGGTCTTCTGACCCTATTTTCAAAATCGGTAAGTTGCTAACGCAGCTTATATTGGAACACAGCCGCTGCACTGTGAACTGCCTCGATAGCTCAGCTGGTAGAGCATCTGACTGGATATCGGAAGGTCGTGGGTTCGAGTCCCACTCGAGGAAAATCTTTTCACATTGCAGTTGGTATTTATTAACATTCACCTAACTGAGGGATTCAGTAAAAATCATATTTCATACATATGCGCACTCATCTGCTTATGAGAATACCAAGTCGAATGAAATTAGTCAGTTGTCAAACGTGGATGAAATTCACGGTCTTCTGACCCTATTTTCAAAATCGGTAAGTTGCTAACGCAGCTTATATTGGAACACAGCCGCTGCACTGTGAACTGCCTAGATAGCTCAGCTGGTAGAGCATCTGACTGGATATCGGAAGGTCGTGGGTTCGAGTCCCACTCGAGGAAAATCTTTTCACATTGCAGTTGGTATTTATTAATATATATATATATATATATATATTTTCAATATCAAAAAATAATTTTTTTAAGGCGGGAGGGGGTCGTTTGAAGAACAAATTTAAGAATCCCCCTCCCCCCCCCCCCCCCCCTCCACCAACTTGTTTTCATTTCTGTGCCCAAATCAAATTACAAAAATTAGAAAATCAAATTAGAAAAACTTCAATTAAATATCATTAAAATTGTTTCACCTTTCTAAATTGTATTACTTCATGTTATAAGTTTAATATAGAACTTTATTATTTTACTTAGTATTAATTTTCTCCACAATTTTGGGCCCGCCTGTTTGACTGTTACGTGCCTGTATGTATTGGGCCCGCCTGTTTGACTGTAACGTGCCTGTATGTATTGGCCCGTCTGTTTGACTGTAACGTGCCTGTATGTATTGGGCCCGCCTGTTTGCCTGTTACGTGCCTGTGTATGTATTGGGCCCGCCTGTTTGACTGTAACGTGCCTGTATGTATTGGGCCCGCCTGTTTGCCTGTTACGTGCCTGTGTATGTATTGGGCCAACCTGTTTGCCTGTTACGTGCCTGTGTATGTATTGGGCCCGCCTGTTTGACTGTAACGTGCCTGTATGTATTGGCCCGTCTGTTTGACTGTAACGTGCCTGTATGTATTGGGCCCGCCTGTTTGCCTGTTACGTGCCTGTTTATGTATTGGGCCCGCCTGTTTGACTGTAACGTGCCTGTATGTATTGGGCCCGCCTGTTTGACTGTAACGTGCCTGTATGTATTGGGCCCGCCTGTTTGCCTGTTACGTGCCTGTGTATGTATTGGGCCCGCCTGTTTGACTGTTACGTGCCTGTATGTATTGGGCCCGCCTGTTTGACTGTAACGTGCCTGTATGTATTGGGCCCGCCTGTTTGCCTGTTACGTGCCTGTGTATGTATTGGGCCCGCCTGTTTGACTGTAACGTGCCTGTATGTATTGGCCCGCCTGTTTGACTGTAACGTGCCTGTATGTATTGGCCCGTCTGTTTGACTGTAACGTGCCTGTATGTATTGGGCCCGCCTGTTTGACTGTAACGTGCCTGTATGTATTGGGCCCGCCTGTTTGCCTGTTACGTGCCTGTGTATGTATTGGCCCGTCTGTTTGACTGTTACGTGCCTGTATGTATTGGGCCCGCCTGTTTGACTGTAACGTGCCTGTCTGTATTGGGCCCGCCTGTTTGCCTGTTACGTGCCTGTATGTATTGGGCCCGCCTGTTTGACTGTAACGTGCCTGTATGTATTGGCCCGTCTGTTTGACTGTTACGTGCCTGTATGTATTGGCCCGTCTGTTTGACTGTTACGTGCCTGTATGTATTGGGCCCGCCTGTTTGACTGTAACGTGCCTGTATGTATTGGGCCCGCCTGTTTGCCTGTTACGTGCCTGTGTATGTATTGGGCCCGCCTGTTTGACTGTTACGTGCCTGTATGTATTGGGCCCGCCTGTTTGACTGTAACGTGCCTGTATGTATTGGCCCGTCTGTTTGACTGTTACGTGCCTGTATGTATTGGGCCCGCCTGTTTGACTGTAACGTGCCTGTATGTATTGGGCCCGCCTGTTTGCCTGTTACGTGCCTGTGTATGTATTGGGCCCGCCTGTTTGACTGTAACGTGCCTGTATGTATTGGCCCGTCTTTTTGACTGTAACGTGCCTGTATGTATTGGGCCCGCCTGTTTGACTGTAACGTGCCTGTATGTATTGGGCCCGCCTGTTTGACTGTAACGTGCCTGTATGTATTGGCCCGTCTGTTTGACTGTTACGTGCCTGTATGTATTGGGCCCGCCTGTTTGACTGTAACGTGCCTGTATGTATTGGGCCCGCCTGTTTGCCTGTTACGTGCCTGTGTATGTATTGGGCCCGCCTGTTTGACTGTAACGTGCCTGTATGTATTGGGCCCGCCTGTTTGACTGTAACGTGCCTGTATGTATTGGCCCGTCTGTTTGACTGTTACGTGCCTGTATGTATTGGGCCCGCCTGTTTGACTGTAACGTGCCTGTATGTATTGGGCCCGCCTGTTTGACTGTAACGTGCCTGTATGTATTGGGCCCGCCTGTTTGCCTGTTACGTGCCTGTGTATGTATTGGGCCCGCCTGTTTGACTGTAACGTGCCTGTATGTATTGGCCCGTCTGTTTGACTGTAACGTGCCTGTATGTAATGGGCCCGCCTGTTTGACTGTAACGTGCCTGTATGTATTGGGCCCGCCTGTTTGACTGTAACGTGCCTGTTTGTATTGGGCACGCCTGTTTGACTGTAACGTGCCTGTATGTATTGGGCCCGTCTGTTTGACTGTAACGTGCCTGTATGTATTGGGCCCGCCTGTTTGACTGTAACGTGCCTGTATGTATTGGGCCCGCCTGTTTGACTGTAACGTGCCTGTATGTATTGGCCCGTCTGTTTGACTGTAACGTGCCTGTATGTAATGGGCCCGCCTGTTTGACTGTAACGTGCCTGTATGTATTGGGCCCGCCTGTTTGACTGTTACGTGCCTGTATGTATTGGGCCCGCCTGTTTGACTGTAACGTGCCTGTATGTATTGGGCCCGCCTGTTTGCCTGTTACGTGCCTGTGTATGTATTGGGCCCGCCTGTTTGACTGTAACGTGCCTGTATGTATTAGGCCCGTCTGTTGACTGTTACGTGCCTGTAAGTATTGGGCCCGCCTGTTTGACTGTTACGTGCCTGTGTATGTATTGGGCCCGCCTGTTTGACTGTAACGTGCCTGTATGTATTGGGCCCGCCTGTTTGACTGTAACGTGCCTGTATGTATTGGCCCGTCTGTTTGACTGTAACGTGCCTGTATGTATTGGGCCCGCCTGTTTGACTGTAACGTGCCTGTATGTATTGGGCCCGTCTGTTGACTGTTACGTGCCTGTAAGTATTGGGCCCGCCTGTTTGACTGTAACGTGCCTGTGTATGTATTGGGCCTGACTGTTGTGTATTGTTTTCAGGCCCCATGAGCTGGTGAGACGCCGAGCGTCGCCGTCTAAAGGTCCCCACATCCCAGTTGTCGCCGCCGCCACGAACCCGGACCGCATCCATGGGGCTGGTAAGTCACTCACAAAGTTACAACCATGCCATCTCTCATAGCTCTCATCTCTCTTCTCCCAACGTATTAGGCCACGCTGGGCGCAACATCGTCAGCATTCGCTGACAGCTACCTGGACGCGAGATTTTTTCTGGCAAGACTTCGTAATTGGGACGTAAATTGACTGTGACAAAATCTCTAATAACTTACTTATTTATACAATTCGAACTTTGATTTAGAAGTGTAGGATAAAGTTGTGTTCTGACAGCTATTACCAGTAAAATGAATGTACAAAAACAAAAACTTGTATATAGACTGCCAAGCACCTTTCCCCCTAAAAAGATTGAGATCTAAAAGAAGGTCGCAGCAATAATATATTGTTGAAACATTTTCGCACTTAAAATTCGTGAAATCATTTCGCCCAGTTACTGCCGCCAAGCACAACATTATAAACCAAACATTGTACCCAAATTTGAGATTGAAAAAATCTCTATGTGAACCATCATAGTATAAACTTTAAAACAATTATACTCATTTAAAACTAAAAATAGAAAGTATTCAAATTTTAAAAACGTAAACAAAATCAATTTAAAAACATTTTTTTTTTACATAACTTAAAATACAAATTAAAAAAAATTATTTAAAATTAAATAAAACAAAATAAAATTAAAAAAAATAAAAATAAAGCTTGGCGCATTGTGTCAAGGAGGGGGCAACATAAAAAGAAAATGTCGACCAAGGAGACGACGAAAGAAAGAGGAAGAAGAAGATGATGAAGGAAAGAAGGAAGAAGTCAACATGACGGTGCAAATTCAATGCGCCAAGCTTTATTTTTATTTTTTTTACTTTTATTTTGTTTTATTTAATTTTAAATAATTTTTTTTAATTTGTATTTTAAGTTATGTAAAAAAAAAATGTTTTTAAATTGATTTTGTTTACGTTTTTAAAATTTGAATACTTTCTATTTTTAGTTTTAAATGAGTATAATTGTTTTAAAGTTTATACTATGATGGTTCACATAGAGATTTTTTCAATCTCAAATTTGGGTACAATGTTTGGTTTATAATGTTGTGCTTGGCGGCAGTAACTGGGCGAAATGATTTCACGAATTTTAAGTGCGAAAATGTTTCAACAATATATTATTGCTGCGACCTTCTTTTAGATCTCAATCTTTTTAGGGGGAAAGGTGCTTGGCAGTCTATATACAAGTTTTTGTTTTTGTACAACATGTCACATGAGGTGGTAGTTTACAGCAGCTTTCATTGATCATTGAGTGTTACCTATCATTACATTGTTAACGCCAACAACGTCACTTCTTGTCTAAAAATTTCTGTTTTTCTTCCAATAGTTCCCAAGTTAGTATAACGAAAGGGTCAATTTCTTTTCGTTGAATATGAGTTATCTCAACTTTTAAATTGCTAAAAGTTCACAACTTGTGAATAACGTAAATTGTAGGTGTATTGTTCCGGTGTAGACCAGAATTTGTGCGTCATCTCGTACTACGCATATTAGTTGCCAGTTGGTAAACTGAAAGGTACACGAAAGGTAGATGATTGTAAATGCGTTTCCTTAATTTTAAATTCTTCTAAGTTCACTTTTTTGTGTAATTTAAACTCTATTGGTAAAGCGTTAAGGCTTTACAGATGTTTACAGCACATTTTAAATAAAATCCGGATGTGTTTTGGAAGGCAATATAACTTAAAAGGAACTTATTTCATAAGTTAACTTTCCAGTTTCTGGAAACTTTCCAGGTAGGTAACTAACCAGTTCTTTATTTGAACTGGAACTAGTTCCTTTTTTTGAGGAACTAATCCAACACTGCTGTTTAGTGATAGTTCCATAACATGGATTATGCCGCAAATTTTTCCGCCAACAGTTTAAAAACGTACCAAAGATCACGAGTGGGGTTATGCAGAATATACATATATAATTTTCTATTATTACCTACGGGTGATTTTTTAAATTAGGGGATGTTGGAAGGGATCAAGTATCATACGGTATGGGTTATTTCATATAGAATGAGTACACCAAATTTGGTTGAGATCGGTCAAAGGGTGTAGGAGAAAATAAGAACGTTCATACCAAGAAGCCTTTTCCTTTGTTCATGCGCAGAGAGACACTACTGAAAGTTAAAGGAATTACGGCAAAGGATGTGGCCATTTGATATTGCCTTGTTGTGAAAATTGATTTTGAAGATGTCAACCTAGAGTTCCTTTAAGATTAACTAGCTGAGCCACCTGGTGTTTATAGTGCTGGTTGGGAAGGAGTAGGACGTATATCATTAACAGTCACAAAACACACCAACACACGAACAAACCAACAAAGAACGGTCAACCTGATTGTACCTGACTGATTGCCAAGATACCCGAGAAGCTAAAGCACTATTTTTGCCGGAGAACAGACGCATAATCCTTGATCACACGCTTATAAATTCCCTAAGGTGTCTACCGCTTACATCGGTATGTACGAGGGACAATCAATTAAAAATCAATGTACCTACACATATTTTGTTTAAATCTCACTAAATGATAATTAACATAAAAAATCTCAAATGATTAAAAAAAAATATATATATATATGATAACAATGAGAAAAAATGGTAACACGGAGCGTATTTTATCTCCTCGGTCCCATTCAGTGCGTACCTATACATTTAAAAAAAAACTGTTGCTCGTCAAGACTCAAGTGAAAAAAACATTGTTTAAAATATGACTTTATCCAACACGTCATGTAATATACAAGCTAATGTTCAAATTCTTTTAAAAAGTACCAAATATAGTTATGAATGTAATTTATGAATAAGATTTTTTTATTTCATTTTGAATGAAATGGCTTTAAATAAAAGTCCTTTACGATTACTAATTTTACCCTGGGGACGTCTTCGAACGAGTCGTGTGCTTACTCATTGTCTTGAAGTATACAATTTTACAATAAATAGTGTGAAAATAAGTTATTTGAAAATACAATTGTGCTAGAAGACAGCCTCCTACTGCAGCAGAATCTATTATGTTATATTCCAAAACAAGTGTCATCTACGTACATTTGTATTCGTTTAAAAGTGTCAAGACAACATAGGAAACCAAACCTCTGATACGCTCACAACACAACCCCCACCCCTAATCCACCAGCCACTGAATAGATCTGAATGTGAATTGTTTATTCTCCAAGCAATGACGATTCACGATATTAAATGACCTTTTATTGTTGTTGTTTATTGATTATGGTGTGTGTGGGGGGGGGGGGGGTGTATGTGTTTATTACGCATAGATCATACAATCAATTAGTCTACCGGTCTTTATTCCTGATAGTGATGGCATATTGTTGATGCATCTAATTGATTTATTGTTTGTTTTGATATTTTAGACAGTTAGTGGAGTCAAGATGTCCTATATAATGGCAAATTAGTGCGTTTGTGATACCTTTCGTGAAAATTGGTACCCTTACTAATTCGAGTATGAGGAATCCAAAAATCAATGGCACCAACCTGAGAAATTAATACTTTCTGCGTAATTAGCATAATTAGCATAATTAATAAACATAGATAAAAAGGTATATATAATTTTATAATATAGTCTTTATGAGTATCCATCGAAAGCTCGTCATGTCTACAATCCATATAAATCATAAAAAGTTTAATTTTTTCATTCACATAATAATTAACCGCATAATTAATTATTTTATAAAAATCGCCATTCAACAAAAAGCTTAAAATGACCTTCTCAGATTTTGATAAAACTTGGTAGCATTAGTCACAAGCCCAAATAAAACATACGTATTTTTTGGTTTGTCCATTTATTGAGTACTTTTGGATTTCCAGGCCCTCAAATAACCAAAATTTTGGTTTCCATTCCTTCACTCGAACTGTTCTGACTTTTACGCCGTTCGAGTAAGAAGATTCGTCTTTTTTAAATTTGGTTAAACTAATTATTGGGTACTTATTATAGTATGGTCATTTAAGGGGAAAAAAGTCAAAATTTTAGTTCCAAAATGCCTATTCACAAAAACGTATTTTGTGTTGTAATATGTGTGTTGTACATTTATAGCATCCACCTACTCCTTTCTTTCATAAACTAATATTTATCTCCATATATGCGCTCCGTGCAAACCGTGCGCCGTGGACCCACATGGAGCTGGGGGGGGGGGGGGGGGGGGGGTCAACATTTTGTTTCTCTCGATCGTAATTTCTAGGATACAGATAATTGATATTTGGTCACCCTACAAATAACCCTGAATATTGGGAAATTCGTCCTCTCCCCCGTTAAGAAATGAGTCTGAATTTATCATTGCCCCCCCCCCCCCTTCCTTAACACAGAAAAGTGTTTTTACATTAAGTACCCATTGGCCATTGATTTGATAACAAAATTCCTTTCTTTGTACATTTAACCCATATTTCATCATAATGCATTGAAAATTAGAATAAATACGTTTTTGTGAATAGGCATTTTGGAAGCCAAAATTTTGACTTTTTCCCCTTAAATGACCATACTATAATAAGTACCCAATAATTAGAGTAACCAAATTAAAAAAAGACGAATCTTCTTACTCGAACGGCGTTAAAGTCAGAACAGTTCAAGTGAAGGAATGGAAACAAAAATTTTGATTATTTGAGGGCCTGAAAATCCAAAAGTACTCAATAAATGGACAAAACAAAAAATACGTATGTTTTACTTTGGGCTTGTGACTAATGCTACCAAGTTTTATCAAAATCTGAGAGGGTCATTTTAAGCATTTTGTTAAATGGCGATTTTTATAAAATAATTAATTAAGCGATTCATTATTATGTGAATGAAAAAATTTAACATTTTATAATTTATATGGATTGTAATCATGACGAGCTTTCGATGGATACTAATAAAGACCATATTATAAAATTATATATATTTATTATCTATGTTTATTAATTATGCTAATTATGCTAATTACGCAGAAAGTATTAATTTCTCAGGTTGGTGCCATTGATTTTTGGATTCCTCATACTCGAATTAGTAAGGGTACCAATTTTCACGAAAGGTATCACAAATGCACTAATTTTAGACATCTTTACTCCACTAAGTATGAATTATTTCGTGCATTAGGTATTCTTTTAAAAATGCCATTGCATAATTGACCATGTTTGTAAACACCTTTCGCACAAGGCATTCGATTGGCGTCAGAATACCATTGTTCATTGTGCGTAGTTAATCTATTATTCTTTATTCTACACAAAACGAAGTTTCCATACTCTCGAAACCGAAATAAATTTAGATATTATAATATTCATAGGTACGTGAAGTAGTAGAACTAAAGATTTCATTATGAAACGGAATCGATGTCTGTTATTCGTTTGTTGTCTCAATA
This sequence comes from Leuctra nigra, assembly GCA_934045905.1. Classification (NCBI taxonomy): domain Eukaryota; kingdom Metazoa; phylum Arthropoda; class Insecta; order Plecoptera; family Leuctridae; genus Leuctra; species Leuctra nigra. The sequence goes on from OW203763.1 coordinate 47,872,057, forward strand.
CTTGGATATCCATAATAACTATCCAAACGAGTTTTCTCAAATGGTTGATACTACATCATATTCTGTCGTCATATTGAGGTATATTTGAGGTTTGAATCTTTCAATGTGACAAAATTATGAAGTTCACCTAGAATTCTACGAGCGGCTAGAGACAGAAGGTGCTCCAGGCGGCGTAGGGCGCGCGCATAAGTTTTACTGGGCAGCCTAAGGAATAAAACTCTCTATGGGTATAGACAAAGTCGAACTGGCGAAAATTAAAACTGTGCAACTTAAAAAAATAACTCTATGGTTAGGCAGAATTAAAACTTGTAAAAATTGCAAATAAAAAAGTACGACCCCGGCCGGTATCGAACCGGCGACCCCTAACACCGTAAGCCAATGCACTGTCTATTGCGCCAACAGGACGGCGATACTGTATGCCGTTCGTAACCACTAAACTAGCAAATGGGCGAAGATTTCAACAAGACGCAATGTCGCTCGTCATACCTGCAGCATAACCTACGAACCTGATACTATCTGTGATCGCGATGGCAATCGGCGTGCCGCGATGGCGATATTTCGGGTTATTGATGATCTACACAGCATCCCTCGACCTCTCACTTGAATATATATACTGGAAGGTATCATCGCTTACACAAACTAAAAAAGGATGATGTGAAAAAAAAGTTTTTCTAGGATCGGGAATCGAACCCGTTATGCAGGAACACAAGCCAGCTGCCTCCGATAATTCAGCTATTCAGGCCGACAGGATATGTGGAGTTGACAGCGAAGCTGCTGTGTTGGTAGATGAAGGGGAAGAGCGGAACGCTTAATATTGATAATTTTTCCACTTCCGGTTTGAAAATTTTGTTTTTTCTTGAAGTGGAGTGTCTAGCAATACATTGTCTTTAATGTTGCCAAATTTCAAAACTGTCGATGGACCCGTTTGACTTTTGAAAAAAATTAAAATTTAAAATTGGATAAATTCACTTCCGGTCAAAATATTTCAGATTTTCTTTCAGAAGTACGCGTGAGAAGGGGGACTCTATGTGTCTACCAAATTTCAACTCTCTAGACCAAACCGTGCAATCTGTAGAAAAGGGCAAGCAAAACGACGTGCCTAGCTAGCTAGCCAGCCAGCCAGCCAGCCAGCCAGCCCCAAAGTCAATCCTTGCATGTTTGAGGCCCAAAATTCACCCCGAAGGGATGATCGCAGCACTTTGATTTTTGGTTAGGTGTTGTCAGGTGGCTAAATATACCCGATAACCATGGTTTTCAACTTTCATTTCTCACTGCATGTATGCCTGCCGATACCTCGTTTTGACCACTTAAGCCGTTGCTGTATAAGTCTCTGGTAGTAGCTCGCACGTTGTAAGATAGAGCGGTGCTTGGCAGCGTCGAGCTAACGCCCGACTAGATAGGCCAAGGAACGAAGCATTTAACCCGGGACATATTGCAAGATTTTTCTTTTTCATCAGACCTTATTCAGAAAAATTCGCCGTTTACAACAAAAAAAAGTTTTACCCACAAATGTGAAGGGATATTGCCTAAATTTATGTGTAAAGTTCAAATTTTGAAAACATTAAATATTTATTTTAAGAAACCTGAAACACATTTTCCTTTTTTTTCGACAATTACAATTAACTATATTAAGATACAACTCAGGAAAAAAATCATATGAAAATATTACTTAATTTTTTATTTATTCAATAATTAAATAAAATGACGTCATTTAAAAAAATCAGCCGTAGTGACGTAACGAAGAGAGGTAGAGTTAATGTTTTTGCAGGAAAATGTTGGTAATACATGCTAATATTTTTGATGTGAATATGATCAAAAGTTCACTACGCATTTACTAATTGTTATCAATCAAAGTTTTAAGATGTTTTTTTCGCATAATATGACACTTAAAAATTACTTTTTTGAAATTATTAACCCATAATGCTGAACGAATTGACCTGAAAAAATTATCACATATACAGTTTTTGCGTCTGATGATACTTTACTTGAAGGGATGTTGGGGCCGCCATTTTGAAACCGGAAGTGAAATGTTTTCTTAAAAACGGCTGAACCGAATGACTTGGAACTTTAATCGCATTTTCAGTATTGTCCTATGATGATACCTTGCTCTAAATTTTTGTTGTGCATTAACTTTGAAACCGGAAGTGGCATCATATCTCGAAAACGGCTCGTTTGATTTGGACGTAACTGGGGCCAATGGATTCAGACGGTCATCTTTAATACATAACAACAATAAAACAATAAATTAAAAATTAACAAACCCGGAAATGACGTCATATATTTTCAAAATCTTTCTGAACCCCTCTTTTCATATTATAAATACAATATTCAGACCCCCAATAGTAACATAAAAATTAATAAATATGTAGGAATTCAAGGCAGTGCATTCAGTCGCCATTAGACAACCGGAAGTGATGCCGTTTAGTAGTGAATTAGTATAGCGCAAGATTTCCGAGTTTATGCATCACTTCCGGTTGTCAAAATGGCGGCTGAAAGAACTGCAACATTGAATATATATTTATAAATGCTTATATTTCACTATTTGGCGTGAATATCGTATTTATAGTTTAAAAAGCGGGATCTTGAAAGATTTTGAAAATTAAAGGCGTCATATTCGGTTTTATTAGTTTCTAATTTATAGTTTTATTGTTGTTGTGTGTTAAAGATGACCGTCTGAATCCATTGGCTCCAGTTTCGTCCAAATCGAACAAGCTGTTTTCGAGATACGATGTCACTTCCGGTTTCAAAATAGCGGCACAACAAATTAGCGCAAGGTATCATCATAGGACAAAACAGAACATGCGATAAAATTTCCAAGTCATTCAGTTCATCCGTTTGTAAGATAACATGTCACTTCCGGTTTCAAAATGGCAGCCCCAACATCCCTTCAAGCAAAGTATCATCAGACGCAAAAACTGTATATGTGATAATTTTTTCAGGTCAATTGGTTCAGCATTTTGGGTAAATAATTTCAAAAAAGTAATTTAAAGTGTCATATTATGCGAAAAAAACATCTTAAAACTTTGTTTGATAACAATTAGTAACTGCGTGGTGAACTTGTTATCATATTCACATCAAAAATATTAACATGTATTACCAACATTTTCATGCAAAAACATTTACTCAACCTCTCTTCGTTACGTCACTAATGCTGATTTTTTAAATGATGTCATTTTATTAAATTATTGAATAAATCTAAAATTAATAGATATTTTCATCTGATTTTTTTCTGAGTTGTATCTTAATATAGTAAATTGTAATTGTCGAAAAAGTAAAGGAAAATGTGTTTCGTGTTTCTTAAAATAAATATTTAATGTTTTCAAAATTTGAACTTGACACATAAATTTAGGCAATTTCCCTTCACATTTGTGCGTAAAACTTTTTTTGTTGTAATCAGCGAATTTTTCTGAATAAGGTCTGATGAAAAAGTCAAATTTTGCAATTTGTCTCGGGTTCGGCCTGTTTTTAGCCTTCGTTGCTTGTCCTAGAAGGGTACATTAACAGTTAATTATGCTCCATTTCGAATTAAAAAATTGAAATTTTTTTAATGCCAATTTCATCCCCCCCTCCCCCAATTTCACCCCAATTTCATCCCAGGACTATCGTGAATAACATTTTAAAACATAATCTAGTTGGATCAACCATTTTAACCAATCACAGGTGAGGTATGCTGCGAGCGAGCGGTTGATTGATTACAAGAAAAACTGATTTTCGCTTTCCGCGCTAACGCCGCTTAATTTTAGTTGTAGTATTATGTGATTTGAAATACTTCCTGATTTAGTTGACTTTTCCATAGTACCTGTATTACATGGTAGAAGAATATTACTGTTTAGTTCCACTATGCCTGTCTTATGCTATGATAATAACTAGGAAAACGCTCATTGTAACGCGTTGATAAGCGAGCACTGATACGCGTTGCAAATTATTGACCCGTGTCTAACAACCTTTTTCTTAAGGTTGGGGGCTGACTGGTTATCAGTGGAGGGGTGGAGTAGACAGGATCCGACTTGGGTAATAAAGTCAGCAGGGTGTCGCACCCAAATGGGTAATAAATAAAAATAAACAACTTTTTGATTTGAATATTGCTGAAAAAACATTCCAGGTCGAAATAAGAATGATATTAGTGTATGTTCAAAATTTCAGCTCGATTGGTCAATCAGTGCGGCCAATATGGTGCGAACAAAAAAAAAACCAACACACAGAGAAAGAGGCATAAGAGTCCCGTAGTAACGCTCGCTTAATTAGATTAGAGGGTCACTCGTTGAAAGCAATTGATGTCCATGATATAGTCTATGAGTCTACGGACACTTTTAAAATCCCCGTAATATTGTGTCAGTTTCTGTGATATGAATGTACAAAAACAAAAACTTGTAAATAGACTGCCAAGCACATTTCCCCCTAAAAGAAGGGCCCAGCAATAATATATCGTGAAATCATTTCGCCCAGTTACTGCTGCCAAGCACAACACTATAAGCTTAACGTTGAGTCCAAATTTGAAGAATTAAATCTATGTAAACCATCATTGTAAACTTTAACAAAATTATAAAAATTAAAAACAACTTAAAAAAAAATTAAAATCGAAATTAAAAAAATTAAAAAACGCCAACAATGTCACTTCTTGTCTAAAGTTTTCTGTTTTTCTTTCAATAGTTCCGAAGTAAGTATAACGAAAGGGTCAATTTCTTTTGGTTGAATTTGAGTTATCTTAAATTATAATTTGTTAAAAGTTCACAACTTTGGGTAATGTGTGAATAACGTCAATGTAGGTGTTTTGTTCCGGTGTAGACCGGTATTTATGCGTCATCTTGTACTACGCATATTTGTTGCCAGTTGGTAAACTGAAAGGTACACGAAAGATAGATAATTGCAAATGCGTTTCCTCAATTTTAAATTCTTCCAAGTTCACTTTTTATGTCATATAAACTCAATTGGTAAAGCGTACATGCTTACAGATGTTTACAGCACATTTTAAATAAAACCCGGATGGTTTTTGGAAGGCAATGCAACTTAAAAGGAACTTAGTTAAGATTAACTAGCTGAGCCACCTGGTGTTTATAGTGCTGGTGGGAAGGAGTATGACGGGTAATGAAATTTACGCTACCCGCCTTACTCGCCTTTGCACGGATAGCATGGGCCGGCCTATACCTGGCATCTCCACCTCTCTGCCTCTCCCTGATAGGTCAACTTAATGTTTACCTTTGTTCATGGCAAATACGATCGATGTCCATTTATTATTGTTGTCTTCTTCTATAGGTACTTGTATACAGTTATCTAGCTTGCATTTTATTTAGTCTACAGATCTTATTAAGTGATTATTATATTGTTTGGTGATGTTGCTGTGGAAGATAATATTTTCATATTTTCAAACCAGGAAACTGCTTCGTGCTATTGCCTATACTTGAAGAATATTATTGTATTGCCGATGTAAACAAGCCAGACCGCTTCCGTATATAACGTTCGCATCAAATCCAATGTTTATTATATTAGTGTCAGATTAGGAGGAACATCAGTTTCAGTTTCATTTATTTCCATTAAACAATGTCACTTGATGAGACTTTGACTCAGTGTGGAAATAAATCATGATAATTTAAAAGCGTTTTATTATTCTAACTTTTTAACGTGAGCATTGTTGGATGATGAAATGAAATTTAAATCTCTCGTACCCACAGATTTCCATTAAATGTTTTACACACCTATAAATACACCTTGCAATGGACCCTTTTTGCGTAGTTTCTTGTTTATTGTATCTGAGCTTCTAAGATTGACAGATTACAAAATGTGAAATAATGTAATAATTTTGACTAAGTTGTGAACGCCTAATACACCTAGTAATGGCTCCTTTTTGAGCGGTTTCTTGTTTCGTAACTGAACCATTAAGATTGACAAATTAGCATAATTAAAATAATTAAATTAATTTTAGAAACTTTAAGTTGTGATCACGTAATGTAGGCACGTAATTGAGCCTTTTTGTGTGGTTTCTTGTTTCGTGTTGTTCCTGTTTCTTGTTGAGCCACCAATATTGACAAATGAACTGTATTTTAAATAATAAAATATACGTGTGACAAATGAAAAAGTTGTTAACACCTAATACACTGGATATTAGTAATGAAGTCTTCACTGAATTTTACTATTTACTTAATTAACTGAATTTTATATAATTAAATAATTATGACAAATTAAAAGCTGTGAAAACCTAATGAACCGAGTAATGGAGCCTTTTTTGTGTGGTTTCTAGTTAAGTAACTAAGCCAACAAGATTCTGTTGATTAGCATGACCACGAATTGTTTTATTGCACAACTTTACGTACAACGTGTACATTGACAATCATTATTAGAGTCCAATGAGTATAGTATTAAAAAGAGTAGCTATGTAATCGTTGAATATATTCGGATTAACATTTTGAATATATACTCGAGAAGGTTAAACATTTTTTAAGTAAATAAAAAAGATACAAAATAAAACGTTTGTTACGGGGATCGAAACCGTCAACGCCGTGTTTAAAGTCACATGCCTTATGTGACTGAGCCAATTCGTCAGACAGAAATCAAAGCAGCCTGTATAGTATATCAAAGAAGAAGGGCAGAACGTAAAACGACGTGCGCGTAATTCCTGTTTCCCTGATATCTTCAGTGTTCACGATGGCAACTGGCGTGCCGCGATGGCGATGTTTCGGTCTACTGATGATCTTCACAGCATCCCTGGACCTCTCATTTAAATTTATATCCAGGAAGGTATCATCGCTTATTCAAATAAAAAAATAATGATATGAAAAAAAAGTTTTTCCAGGATCGGGAATCGAACCCGTTATGCAGAAGACGAAGCCAGCTGCTTTCCTAACTAAGCTATCAGTCTAGCTAGCAGCTAGCAGAACTGCTAAAAAATAAAATGAATTTAATCTAATCTAGTCTGATAGAAATTAGAGCCGCTGTTTAGTGTGTCAAAGAAGAAGGGCGGAACGTAAATATTGATAATTTTCCCACTTTCGGTTAGAAATTTTTGTCTTTTCTTGATGTGGAGTGTCTAGCAATACATTGTCTTTTATGTTGCCAAATTTCAAAACTCTCGATGGACCCATTTGACTTTTAAAACTTTACAATTTAAAATTGGAATAACTTCACTTCCGGTCAACATTTTCCAGATTTTCTTTCAAAGGTTCGTGTTATAATTATGACGCTATGTCTCTGCCAAATTTCAACTCTCTAGACCAAACCGTGCAATCTGTGGAGAAGGGCAAACACACCGAACGTGGGCAGCCAGTAACCAGCGAGCTAGCATGGAAGTCAATCCATGCATGTTTGAGGACCTAATTTCACCCCGAAGGGATGATCGCAGCACTTCGATATTTGGTTCTGTGTCGTCAGGTGGTTAATAATACCCGAGCCGTTGTGGTAAAAGTCTCTGGTAGTAGCTCGCACGTTGTATTAGAGCGGTGCTTGGCAGCGTCGAGCTAGTGCCCGACTAGATTGCATGACAACATCCTTGTTGGACATAATCGACATCCTATCCTCTCATTGGCTGATTGGCTGATGGCTGATTCTCATTAATGGCTAGTGTTGCAAATATTCATGAAATTTTTTTTTTGAAAATTTTCATGAAAATTTTCATGAAAATGTTCAAAACCTTGAAAATTTTTAAAAAACCGCAAATATTTTACTTTTGAACGTAATGCGTATTTATTTTTATATGTAAATCATTGGATTTAAGTATTCAGCCTGTATTTGACTTCCATTTAAATGTATGGGTACTTAATACAGCGTGTAGAGCTACCCATGCATCCTATCCATGATCTATTGATTGATAGGATATTTCACTAATGATATTCCATAAAGCTTCCCTTCTAAATCGTTTAACGTACATTTCGTTTCGATCGGCCTAGCTGTTTCTGAGATATGACGTCACTTCCGGTTTCAAAATGGCGGCATCAAACCAGTCATAACAAAAGGCACATTAGACGCCAAAAGTGCACATGTGGTAACAATTTCAGATCGATCGGTTCAACCGGTTAGGCGGTGGCCGTGACGCAACGTTTACTGATCCAGTCCGAGGAAGATGAAAGGGTGTAATATCATTGTTTTCACGGCCCTCTAGCTCGCAAAGGGCATAACCTATTATTCCCCAATTTCGAGCATGTGGTGGGGTGGGCCATAGCTCGAAATTAAATTTCACAACAATGTGAGATTTTCCAATTTTAAGATCCAGTAGGCCGAAAATGCCATGTTATTTTGCTTAGTAAAAGAAAAACAGTAAACAGTAAAGAGTAACAGTACAGTAAAAGTGTTTGTCAGCTTCTCAGTTGTATTACCTATATTTGAGTTAAAATGTATTTTAACGGTATGTTGTGCGGGAGTGTGCTGTACGACTGGCTATAAGCAGAGTTGGGTAAGCTACTTATAAAAAGGAACTAGTTACTCTGTAAGTTACCTGGTCTCAAAAGGAACTAAGTTACTTGGTAAGTTACTTGATTTGAAAAGTAACTGAGTAGTTACCGAAAAAGTTAAGTTACTTTTAAGTTACTTTAAAGTTACTTTTCGGATATTTTTTCGACAAAACACAAACGTGATCGAACTCCGCTGAGGGTTGATTTTGTTCGACAAAGCAATTTTATTATTTGTATTTAATCACAGTCATCGTGCTCACAGTCAAAATACAAATTAATAATAAATGTAATTTGCACTCGCGGTAATGGTAAATATTAATGCACACAATCACTTTGATTTGTGAAACTCTATCTTATTGGGTATACATTTTATGTAAAAGCTACCCTTATTGGCTAGTATGAATGACGTCATACTTGTTTTCATTTGGATAGGTATGATTCTCGGAAAAACTTGCAGCGTCACCTGCAAACATCCCCCAGCCCAACTACCTGCTAATGACTTGTGGAAGGAAAGAGATCAATGGGAAGGAAGGACACTTATTTCATTTCCTGTGATTTGTTGTCTGGGTTTTAGATTTTCTCTCAAGAGATAGATAGGGAGTTTGTAGACTGTGAAAATATTATATTTTTGTCAAATTATTTCACCTAAAAGTAACTTTAAAAGTAACGATAATTAAGTTACAAGTTCCTGTAAAATTGTAACTTAGTTACTCACAAAGTTACTGAGGATGAAAAGTAACTAGTTACCCCAAAAGTTACCTAAAAAGTAACTAGTTACCAGAAACTAGTTACTTTCGTTAAGTTACTACCCAACTCTGGCTATAAGTAACCTATCCACCTACCTAATATAAAACCAATTTAAAACCATTGATATTTCCCATCCATGATGCTTATCTCTATTCTCTACCCATGCAGTAGTAACAACACCAAAGACTGAAATTCTATACCTAGTCACTTGCATTACCAATGGGCAGGATTTTTTTTTGAAAATTTTCAAGTCATTGAAAATTTTCAACGTCCCAACACTATTAATGCCTGATAAACGATACACTTGACAAGCTCAGTGTTACTCGATAAAACAAATTTTGCTGAGATTATGTACAACCCAACCAAATTTTGATCCCAATGACCATGTCAAGATGAAAGTATTATGTGAAAAATGGCTCATTGTGCGGGTGCCCTTACCTGTACAGATGGCGCCACAATGTCAATATCGGATACCTTTAAGGATAAACGAATTTAACGGTATGTTTTTCTTATACTAACCATAATCACAAGTCCAGAAACCGCTCACGGCAGACTTGTGATTGGTTAATTGAAAAAAAAGACGCATAACGCAAACGGTCTATGTGAACAGCCCTTAAATGACCAGCGAAAGCAAATATTAAACGCAGTATTACTCAATATTTTAATTCTAGAAATGCCAGTTATAATAATAAAATATTATGACCATCATTCCGATAAAAAATAATTCATAACATAGCAGTGGCCTTGGCCTTTATGCCAGTATCTTTTATTAAGCAAAGTAAATTGATGCCAGGGATGTACAATGTTAGTGTTGACATGTGTATTCTTGTGTAGTGTAGTGTATTCTTTACTCGATGTATTATTATGAAGTTGCGGTGTACATGGTGAATAGTGTGGGGCCTGGGATCATTCGAATTCGGTTTCGATACGTTATTGACAAGAAGTTTCGGCGATATGATGATCCAATCCGATATAATTGCAACATGATGAACATTCTAAAAGTTGTTGTGATTTACCTGACATAAAACCTTTCTGAAGCATAAAAATATCAAAGTTCATTGAATCTTTACCACATAGTTTCATTTGTAGCCTATTACATTAGTTTCACTAAACTTATTTAGGTAAAACAAAATGTTTCTTTGAAAATTCATTCCTATTATAAATTAATGTAAAAGACTTAATTCAATTGAATTCAATACATTCTTTACATTTTTTTAAAATAATTTGTTGGTAGAATCCATCTGCTTTCTTTACCCTCCTCTTCACTTCTTCTCCACATCTAGCGTCCTCTGTCAGAAGGCTTCCCAAATACGGGAAAGCTTCCGTCTTCTTCTTTTCTTCACCTCTCAACTGCAACCCTTGATCTTGTGCTTTTCTCTTCTTTGCCATCACCAAACTAGCTCTTGTCTCTACTAATCTTCATTCCAAAACATGTTAGGTATGTAAAATACTATTCAAAATATTTAACAAATTTTGTATACTTGTGTAACGTAGGCACTTATTATTATAATTATAAATTCAAGGTGGCAATATTCTTGGCCGCCATTTTTAAAACATAAAGTGACGTCATATTTGGAAAACGACTGTATACCGATTGTAACGAAACTGGCGCTCTACCATTTCACATTTTCTTAGTAACCAAATCATTAATTGTTGTTATTTTTAAGGGAATATCGTCAATCTAATGTTAAATCAAGTAAGGTAGATAAACTAAACATGAATATATTGTAAAAATAACAAAAATATTTCTCTCCGTGATAAAAAAAAAACACTCCGTGTAAAAATACGAGCCACGTCTCCACAACTCCACAACTAATGGACGTGTTAACTTGGCATGTTTATTGATATCACCACTTTTCAGTTCTGAGTTTTTGATTTTATAGTGTTTTGAATATTTTGAAAATTTGATTTAGATTGCCTATTTTTTAACAGTTTGTTTTTATAGTATTTTTACATCTAAGATATTTTACTGAAAATAATTAATTATCGTTTGATGTGTCATCTGTTTTGTCCTATGGCATTTCTCTGTACTTTTTGTTGTAAATGTCCTTCTCCAACCCCGGCCATAATATGTAATGAAAGACCTCGGGGATCTTGCTGGGGACATGGCGCTGTCTATCGCTAGCTAACGACTTGGTCATGTCCAGCACTTCTATCAGCTTCAATCAAACCTATTGACCCAGTGATGATGAGTTATGAAGCTCACGACAATCTTAGGAAAAATACAAGAATCGCACTTTTATTTTTAACTACATTTTTTTAATCATTTTACTAATATTTCGTGGTATCGGATGGGCGGTATCCATGGATCCTGGGGGTGGGGTGGGGTGGGTGGGGGGGACGACGTTTAACCGGGGAAAAAATAGGATTATTGTTTCAAGGTAATTTGTTTTAACCTTTAATTTGTCAGTTTACATGACTTCGGAAATCCACTACAATTTGAATTGCATTTTTTCCCGTTTTCTTGAAATATTACGTAAGTACGTCATTGTCATTGACGTACACTCCCCCAAATAATAAACGGTACTTGGTACAAAACGTATTGGCTGCTGGGCCGGTTGCTTGACAATCAATTCTTGTTATTATCAATGAAATCAGAGCTCACCTAAAAGAGTTAGATAATGCGTTAGCACTGACTTCATGGGATGATGCCATCAAACCTTAATCAGTCAATTCATTTTCTTTCGAGTACCGTTTATTATTTGGGGGAGTGTACATACCTGCCGCTTCACACAAACATGTATACCTGTTTGAGAGGTCACTGCGACAAAACGGGTAAATTACGAGACTGTAGTTGACATTAATAGATAGATAGATTATTAGGGTTTAACGGCGCGTCAACGACGAGGTTATATTGCGCACATTAAATTTTACTTGAAACTTTGTTGATTTAAGTGGAGGACATGAGGAGGGAGTCGACCTAACGGGCCCGATCCGGGGGAGTCCAGTACTGGTGGGAAGGCCAGGTCGGAATGGGGACGGACCGGGGGGGTGTGAGGATTCGGGCCAGCGGAACCCGATTTCAGGGGGATCACCATCTCGAGGGGAGAGGCCGGCTCGATGGGGTCCACAAATTTAAGGGAGGGTATGGTTAGGCCGACCCTGGCTGCTCTTTGTCTGGACCTCACCACTGATCTGTCCGGCATGGGTAACCCTTACACATGAGCATATGCTCGCCGGCGTAGCTGCAATGGATCATTGGCCAACACAAACCCCACCACCGCGATAAGGTGGCAGCCGTTGGGGGGTGACATTAATTATAATTATAATGATTATAATGATATTCACACTGAATGGAATGTCACACGCGTATTGGACGGGAGGTTTGGCTGCTGTTTTCACAAGGAGTGTGTTTTATGGGGATATCATTCGGGGGCTCCCAACAGCTTACTAGGAAATCACTCGGTGTAACGCGTTGATAAGTGAGCCTTCGTATTGAATGTGAATTTGTGAAATTTGTTCCTACAGTCCTTGATCTAATGAATTCGTTAAAGAAGCCGTTAAAAGAAATCATAGGTTCATTTTGACATTGACATTTTACTGAGTTCTTTTGAAATATATATATATATATATAACTCTTGAAGTTCATTTCAGGTTTGTCTAATGGTGTCAAAAATACTTATCTAATGCTGTGACCATGCAAAATTTGGTGATGATTCAAATTCAATTCAAATATTGTATTTATTTATATTAACATACAAATATTATACATACAATGTTGTATAGGTAAAACAGGTACACATTTTACTAATATAAATAAACACCCACATCTAGGCCTAAGCCGGTGTGTGGGAGAGGGGTTTGATCGTTTAATACAATTTAAAATTCAAGATAACATGAACTTGCAGTAAGTAAGTGAAAGTTTCAAATTTGCAATAACATAATTTTACAGAAGGTAATGAAACAGTTAACTATTTTTAATAATTGTAGCTTAATAATACAAGGGAAGGTGGTCTACCTTACGTGCGTGGCGAGCACGTGGACCCTAGCCAACCTCATGCTGGGCCAACCCCCCTCATGGGTGTTCACGGGTTACATCGAATAATAAGAAAGCCTCGGACGAGCGTCGTTACGGTCGAGGACGGCGTGGGAATAATCTGCTCGATCATGTTGACGACTCTGGTTTGCACATGGATATGAGCCAACCCGTGGAGAGCGGCAAAGGGTCTTCGGATCATCTTTCAGAGACTCGCAGCGGCGCACAACGGTTGGCAGCCACGAACACACAAGAGTCTAGTGATGGACGTGTGTGTACTGGAGGCAGCTTGGACGTTCCTAGTGATCGTCCCGCTGATCCAGTGGTGGCGAGTGTGGTACGGAAGGGCCAGCGCATGAAGTGGACGACGGAAATGAACATTGCTGTCATGCGTGCGTACTACATAGCTACAAGCCTAGAACGGGACAAGACCGGGTACCGAGAGAGGTTAGTGGAATCCTGGAATGGTATTTATCCAGGAACAACATTTCACAGCAGCGACTCTCTGATCAAGTAAGAGTGATTAAAGTTAGAAAGTTTCTGTCTGAAAAAGAGTTATTGACCATTAGGCAACAAGTTGAGAAATTGTTGGAAAGATCATATGCTTATCCCGAAAGTCACAGTGGTGCGGAGATGATTGGTGATGATGGAAGTGTACCAGACAAGTCAGGGGAAGAAGAAGCTGATGAACCATTGGTTGGAGTTCCTGTTGATCATCAGGACATACTTGTCTCGTATAGAGAGATGGAGGACCTCTGCCTGGCTTTTGATATGCAGATGACAGGCATTGCATGGCAGGGTAAGCCTTCGATACCAAAAGTTCCTTATAACAGAAGAACTCTGTCAGTTGTCAATGTCATGAATGATGTGCTCGGTGACAAGTTAAAGGTCAGCGGATCCCTTAAAGATACGTGCAACATGGTTTTAATGCAGCATTGGCCGTTTGTACGTACCTAGGGTTACGTGTTAAACAATCGTCGTGTAGCGCACATAGTAAAGGACAACGAAAGCTGAGAGAGCCTATGTGGAGGAAAAGGTTGGAAATAAAGATCAACTCGTACAGAAAGAGCATCGGGGTGCTCACGTGCTTCCTCAGAAGTCCGAAGAGTGTGAGCAAGAAAGTGCAGAGGGAGGTGAAAGCTATAAGTACAAGTTTGAAGTTGCAATTATCCCAGAATGACTTTCTTGACCGTCTTCGCCAGCAACTAGATTATCTCAAGCAAAAGATAGCTGTATATGGAAGCCGAATTCGCAGGTACAATGAGGCTGAAAAGCGCCGGCACCAAAACAGAGTATTTTTAGCGGACGAAAAGAAGTTTTACAATCAGCTTGGTGAGGAAGTAGGTGATGCGAATTGTGATGCAAGACCTCCTGCAAGCAAGGACATGTTAGCGTATTGGGGAGGTATATGGGAGAGCCCAGTCGTGCATAACCAAGACGCTGCGTGGTTGCAACAAGAGGCCAACGAATTGGAGGATCTTCGACCAATGAGTGATGCGCCAATCACGATTGCTGACATTGGGCATGTGATTAAGAGTTGCACAATTGGAAGGCACCAGGGCCTGATAAAATCCAGAATTACTGGTGGAAGTATTTTCGGAGCACGCATAGTGTTCTGGCTGTCCAGTTTCAGGCTATCTTGGATGATCCCACTTGTGCACCGGAATTTATTACGGAGGGTGTTACTTATATGTTGCCGAAGAACTCCGAGACGGAGGACCCTAAGAATTACAGACCAATAACTTGCTTAGCCACTGTTTACAAAATCCTTACATCGGTTATTTCAGCCAGGATTGTGGACCATGTTACATCGAACAAGATTCTCACTGTCGAGCAGAATGGTTGTAGACAAGGCAGTTGGGGGTGTAAAGAACTTCTCATCATTGACTTGGTCATATCGAGTCAAGTAGCCAAAAAGAGTAAGAACATCCCCATTGCCTGGATTGACTACAAAAAAGCTTTCGACTCGGTTCCACATTCGTGGCTGATAGAGACGTTGAGACTTTACAAAATAAATAGTATCATCGACCTGCTCAGTGCGCTTATGAAGACGTGGCGATCGCAGCTGGTGGTAAATGTGGGGTGTCAAAAATACCAGACAACTCCCGTCAGAATAAGACGTGGGATTTTTCAGGGCGACAGTTTAAGTCCTCTGTGGTTTTGTCTGGCCCTGAACCCACTGAGTAAGTTGCTGAACAATTCACCATATGGGTACAAGGTAGCTACTTCCAGAATATTACACATTTTTTATATGGATGACCTGAAGTTGTACGCCAAGACAACCCAACAGTTGCGGAGCTCCCTCCAAATTGTTGCTGATTTCAGTAGCTCGATCCATATGGAATTTGGTCTTCAGAAGTGCGCAGTTCTGCATGTAAAGCGAGGGAAAGTTGAGACGATGGAGAATATGGTGCTGGCTGGAGGGGAAGAGATTGTGGAATTGGACCCCAGGCAGGGCTACAAGTATTTAGGTATGCAGCAAGTACTTCAGATTAAAACATCAGATGTGCAGAAGACAGTCGAGAAGAACTTCTTGAAGAGGCTTAGCAAGATCGCAAAAACGCAACTCAGCTCTAAGAATAAG
This sequence comes from Leuctra nigra, assembly GCA_934045905.1. Classification (NCBI taxonomy): domain Eukaryota; kingdom Metazoa; phylum Arthropoda; class Insecta; order Plecoptera; family Leuctridae; genus Leuctra; species Leuctra nigra. The sequence continues at coordinate 47,887,742 of OW203763.1, forward strand.
TTTAAAGCTATTAATAGCTGGGCTATACCATTGCTGGTATATACGTTTGCTGTATTGAAGTGGTCTAATACGTCTCTTGGAGCCATTGACCGGAAAGAACGAACAACACTCACTCGGTATCGAATGCACCATCCTCGCTCGTCTATGGCTCGATTGTACTTGCCTAGGAAGGAAGGAGGTCGTGGCTTGCTCAACCTTGAAGATCTGTGCAAGAGACAAGTACGAAGCATCAGGGACTACTTCTTGTCTAAGGAGTTACCTCTGCATGGAGCAGTTGTCCGTACGGACTTAGGTTACACGCCACTCAATCTTGGCGGTGCTTGTCCTGACTTATCTTTGAGGTCTGTAAAGTCGAGAATTGAGGAATGGAGAAGTAAGCCGCTGCATGGTAAATACAACGTTAATCTATCATCGGAGGCTGTTAATAAGCAAGAATCTCTTGGATGGTTGAGTGAAGGAAGTATTTTCTCTGAAACAGAAGGATTCATACTTGCAATCCAAGACCAAGTAATGGCTACTAACAGCTACAGAAAGCACATTTTCAAGGAGAGAGTTTCGAACAAGTGTCGCTTGTGTGGAACAGCAGTCGAATCCATCCAGCACATCTCCTCGGCCTGTTCAGTTCTTGCGGATAACGAGTACCTCCACAGACACAATGCAGTAGCTTGTGTGGAACAGCAGTCGAATCCATCCAGCACATCTCCTCGGCATGTTCAGTTCTTGCGGATAGCGAGTACCTCCACAGACACAATGCAGTAGCTTGTGTGGAACAGCAGTCGAATCCATCCAGCACATCTCCTCGGCCTGTTCAGTTCTTGCGGATAACGAGTACCTCCACAGACACAATGCAGTAGCTTGTGTGGAACAGCAGTCGAGTCATCCAGCACATCTCCTCGGCCTGTTCAGTTCTTGCGGATAACGAGTACCTCCACAGACACAATGCAGTAGCTTGTGTGGAACAGCAGTCGAGTCATCCAGCACATCTCCTCGGCCTGTTCAGTTCTTGCGGATAACGAGTACCTCCACAGACACAATGCAGAAGCTTGTGTGGAACAGCAGTCGAATCCATCCAGCACATCTCCTCGGCCTGTTCAGTTCTTGCGGATAGCGAGTACCTCCACAGACACAATGCAGTAGCGAAGATTGTGCATCAAGAACTTGCTCGGAAAAGAGGTTTGGTGACCGAGTTTCTGCCGCATTACAAGTATGAACCCAAGAGGGTACTTGAGTCAGAGGTCTGTAGAATGTATTGGGATACTGAAGTAATCACTGATCGTACCGTTGCGTGCAATCGTCCAGATATAGTTGTATTTAATAAGCGGACACGTTGTGCCGATATTATTGATATAACTATTCCATTGAATGAGAACATCACTAAAGCGCACGGAGAGAAGATCCGCAAATATCAAGACCTTGCCATTGACATGAAACAAGTTTGGCAATTAGAAAAGGTTCGGGTTATTCCTATTTTAATATCATGTAATGGATTAGTTCCCAACAAATTGCTTGGTTCGCTGGAAATGCTAGACGTAAGAGTGAATGTGATTCGTCCAGCTCAAAAGGCAGTCTTACTTGAAACTGCCCGGATTGTTAGAAAAGTTTTAGGTTTGTAGGGCGGAGCCGAGCTTGGCGCGCTATGCGCCCGCTTAGGCACCGTGTAAGTCCCGCAAAGTCGGAGAAGAAAAGATATATAAATAATAATAATTGGTAAAATAATCAATACCAAATATTAGTAAAAAAAATAAGAAAAAGGCTGATCGGTCAAACGATTGCAGTTATATTGACACACAGAGTTTCTTTCATCCCCATTGCCAAGCTAAGTATAAACTACACATCAAGTTTCCGATGAAACCAATGGAAAGATTCGAGACATAAGTTTCAAGTGGAGACGCTTGCACCACTCGCTCGAATTTCACTAAGTCATTATGTTATTGAGGCATTTTCAAACTCATTTTCGTCCAAAATGGAGATACGTGGTCCTGATTCTTAGCCATTATGTTATTATATTGCCATATTATTATTAATATGTTATTATTTTGGTCATTATTTCATTTTTTTAAAATGTTAAATGTGAATTTAAATGTATTACCTAAACCGAAAATGACGTCATAAATATACCTATACAAAAACTAAATTCACCCCTTACTTTCAATAAACGTATTTAGTAAACTTAATCTCTTATAATAACTAACTACTTGTAACAATTAGGTATACTATTTTTAAACCCGGAAGTGACGTCATAACTCGAAAACGGCATGACCGATTATAACAAAACTTGCGCTGTTCTACGTGGAATACCAAACCCAAACCCATTCATATTTTTAAGCAACCAAATCGGAAAATGGCGCCTATTTTGTAAGGGTACACGTCGTCAATCTAATATTCATGCTTTTTTAATTTCACAGGCTCCTTCCTTCTCCACGACTTCCATCATCATCAACAATCCAATCCTAGCTCCGATGTTTGAGCTTGCCATCGAGAGATGGTTCACGTTGTCAAGCCTCCAGTCTGTGTGGTCCATCCGAGATCTTGGACTCGCAAGAGCTATGTGGCAATCCAACTTCTGCAAGCATAGGACCGGCAACCCGAAGAATCGGGGCTCGAATCCCAGTTGTTACTTCGCAGGCTCGTTCCTAATGCCATCCAGAGCACTAAATTCCCATCATTATCAAGCATGTATCGATCGTGTAAATTTTTAAAAAATTGTAACCCAAACATATTCTAAGATAAATAAAAAGAATGTTGCATCGGTTGTTTTTTATTCGAAATCGATCCACTTTACTCTATGAGATACGTAGTCACCGTTGAAGTATTATTTTTTTATTTTGTGCAGTTTAGTGAACACGTATTCCAAACAAAATAGGCTCTAAACTCAATTTTCACAAAATGTGTGACACATTTGCCCTAGACCGCACACCACTGAGTACATGCTTGCCCTAGACCGCACACCACTGAGTACATGCTTGCCCTAGACCGCACACCACTGAGTACATGCTTGCCCTAGACCGCACACCACTGAGTACATGCTTGCCCTAGACCGCACACCACTGAGTACATGCTTGCCCTAGACCGCACACCACTGAGTACATGCTTGCCCTAGACCGCACACCACTGAGTACATGCTTGCCCTAGACCGCACACCACTGAGTACATGCTTGCCCTAGACCGCACACCACTGAGTACATGCTTGCCCTAGACCGCACACCACTGCCTGTAGTGATATCCATAATTTGTCAACTGGTTTCCCAAATGAACGTGGCGATCTGGCGGTCAATTGATGAAAGTCACTATCTAAACATATTCACCTATCGTCGTCTATGAACTATTCTGATTCTGTGATACACAGGCATATTACTGGGACTATCCCAGCATTGCTTGCCGAAATAACCGCGACAAATCGACTTCTTCGAGTCCGAACTGCCCAGTCGTAACGGGAAAATGCATTGTTTTGATGATCATTTTCTCCTCGCAGCAGAGTTTTGACGCTGGTTGATTGATATACAGACGTTCTACTCTCCATATTTGTCCGCCTGGCGAGCTCATAGCTTCAGACAACTAGCGCGGGCTCAAGTTTGCGTCAAGTGAAAAACGTTTCCCTCCGATGTCTAAAACCCATGCATGCTGCACACGAGAGGGGCAAGCACCAGCCCCTGCGGGTTTCCTCTTGCACTCCGTTGTTTTATTGTTTCGCCCTGAAGAAGAAGACGAAGAAGAAGAAGTAACTCGCAACATACGCGGCACTAGATTTCGAAATGTGTAGTTTTCCATTCTCTTTTCGCCCCCCCCCCCCGCTCCCGCCCCCCGCCCACCCCCGCGGCTTTGTGTGGTGCGGTGCCGCCGCCGCCGCCTCTCTGTCGCCTCGCTCTCTGACGCCACCACCACCCCTCGCCACCCCTCCCCCAAATCCACCCCCCAAAACATACCCCATCGCTGACTTACTATCTACACACTTTTGCTCTACTGACTTTAACAAACTTACCATTATTATAACTTAACAATTATTATTATTAATAGCTTTGGTAGTATAGTTGCCACTTGGCGGTTTGGTTGACGCACTTTCCTGTCATGTTCCTAGAGGAGAAACGGGGGCGGGGGTCGGGAATCGTATTTTTCTGGAAAGATCCAGTTAATAAATTTAGGAATGCAATTGATTTAATTTTACATATCGCCAGCGCACGATCTGGCTGAAAGTAGCATGAAATATGTGTCGTAGGGTGGACCATCTCATCTGGCGAAGATATCTGTGTGGGGCCCTGACTTGAGCTGCACAAGAAACCACAGCTAAGCATCGCATCTAATCGCCAGGTGCCAGGTTCCGGGTGCCAGGGGTTCACTGTGTCCACGCCATGTGCCGGGGTTCACTGTGTCCACGCCATTTGCCGGGGTTCACTGTGTCCACGCCAGGTGCCGGGGTTCACTGTGTCCACGCCATGTGCCGGGGTTCACTGTGTCCACGCCAGGTGCCGGGGTTCACTGTGTCCACGCCAGGTGCTGGGGTTCACTGTGTCCACGCCATGTGCCGGGGTTCACTGTGTCCACGCCAGGTGCCGGGGTTCACTGTGTCCTCTGGAGTGAGGAAAATGATGGGAAGGTGTCTTCTTATAGGCCACGACCACCTCCTTCACACCGTCTATCCCGACTAATTCTACATCATCATCTAATAACAATTATCATCATAATCAATTTCTTCCGAAGTTCAACGTTTTACTCCAATAAGAGTGAGATGACTGTTCTTGCTCATCACTTGCTGAGTATCAGAAATATGATCGATGGTGGATTGGTGGTGGCATAGGTTTTTAAATGATGATATTCTAGTCTACTGCTGATGATTCCCGAGGGAACCGTCTGGATCCATTGACGCTGAACCGGTTGCAAGTGTAACGTCCTCTCCGGTATACAATGGCGTCATTTGGTTTTATAAACAAGACTTAACAGACGACTGCACATGTGGTACAAATGACATCCAATCCAACTATAGCTTTGTGATCTAGGTGTTCTACTTACAGGTGATGATATTGTTGATGAAAACTGGCCGTAGAAAGCGATTTTCAAGGTATAAAATGAAGAGTCCTCTACACTCGATGTAAACATTGGATATATTATTTCATACAAATCGTAAAAACTTTTGTTCATTTCAATTTAGGAAAACTGTGAAAAATAATGAGCGTATAATTTTTTATTCGACTTCATAAAAACTCACAAGTATTTGTGTACAAATACACAAATACACAGTTTGGGCAAAAATATTGTCTTTATAAGTTAATGTTTATATTAATGTTTATGTTAATGTTTACAAATAATTTTATTTGTTCAAAAGTTATAGTGGAACTAATTGTTTCCAATGTTAATACGTGTCGTCGATTGGGTTAAAATCTAGCAGGTTGATAATCCCATTGTAGAAGTGATTTTCGCTAATCGTCGCGAATTCGCATTGAAATCCTTGGCCGCGTGAGGCGACCGCACCACTCCATCTCATTTATTTATGTACATTTTTCAATTATGTGAAACACTTAGTTTTTGACCTGGGCGAGTGATTTGCCGTCGCGCTTTTTACCCCGAGAATTCCCCCCGAGTCTGGGATTCCATCTTACATTTAAAAGCAATTAGTTTTACAAGGGAGCTCGATGCGTTGCGTGTAACAAACTAGATTAATGTCAGTTGTAAATCTCAGCGAGCAAGCCCTGTAGCCTGCAGTTCTGCTCGTGCGTTCAACCATATGCAGTCTTGCACAAGCTCACCTCAATAGTTGCGCACCAGATCGCACCATTTGCGCTCATCTGCAGAAAATATGTCAAGTGTACGTCGGATTTTCTTACCTATTTCTCAAAAGAAAAGAAAATCACCTGAAATCTCATTTTTCATGCTTAGTACTTGATGGCAACTTTGGGAGTTAACTTGCATACACATTTTGTTGGGTATGATACTGTTAATCGGAAACATTGCTAGCAGGAAAAGTAGGTATGTTTTCATACCCTTACAAAAATATCCTATAGTGTACTTCAGCAAAATCGAAGTACAAATACTATAGTAAAATTTCTATAGTAGACTTTAGGATTATTGACACTTACTACAGTAGAATTACTGCAGGAATTGTCCTACAGCTTATCGCAGTATACTGCTGTACATTTACTTCAGTTACTTTACTATAGTTTACTTTAGTATTATTACTACAGTACATTTCGTCAAATAAAACGTTAAAATTTCATAGAAAAATAAAATTTTCCTTAGATATGAGTACTCATTTGCATTCGGGAAACCTCCTCTGAAGTAATGGACAAGGTTTGATTACACATTTCAATTATAAAATCCCGCGGAGGCGCCGTGCCTTGAACTTGCGATCTCGTGGTCCGTAGTCGAGCATCTTACCGAGTAGGCCAGCGGTGCAGACAAGACTTCGTTGCGCTTATAGTCATCATATTGAGTTTTCATATTTAAGTGAACATATTTATATTATTTGGTGGATCATAAAATTGTAATTAACACTAGGAAAACGCTCAGTGTAACGCGTTGATGAGCGAGCACAGAACATGCAACATCCCCATAGTAACGATGCACGACACGGCACAAGACGATTTTCTCTGCAATTTTTCAATCTCCATTATACTCTGGATGAATAACAGATCCATTGTGTCGTGAAGTCTTACCTACATACCTTCTCCAGAAATCTCTTGCGACATCCCATACTAAACTTGTAAAATTACAATTAATACTTTGATTGGGTTTACAATAATATGTAAAATTTAATATTAAGTTGGTCTTGATCACCATACAAAATTTGAACTTATAATGTGAACATTTTTATTGTCGACCAATCAGAAGACATTATTTAAACTTAAACCAAGTAGAGGATTTGGCCTTCGTACTGCATCCGATTTTATGCGCTAGCTCAAAAATGCTTTCATTTTACTGTACATTGTGGATAGCTTGGCTGCTCTACAGGCCTTGCCTTGGAACCGAAGCTTAAAGAAGGCAGGGATGACAATTTAGTATACATTTTTCAAGATTATGTAATAAAATGACCTAAAAATGACAAAACTTTTGAAAATAACGACAGATTAGACTGGAAATTGGCAAAAATATATAAAATGTTGGTACCAATGACCACGCGAAGTTTTAAGTTGATCAGTCATACGGTTCTAGTTTAAATGTCAAAAATCACATGAAAAATGGTTTTAAATTTGAACCAATAGGAGGATTTGGCTGAAACTTTTTATGATTGGGTACAATGTTAGTTGCAATGTTTTTGCTAAATTTCAAATTGATCGAAGCAACCAATCGAAAGATATTTTTTTTTTAAATTTGAACCAATCACGAGAGCCCATTCAAAAACGATCCCAGGGACCGCATAGATTACGTTAGTATGTGTGCAAAATTTCAGATCGATTGGTTGTGCGGTTTGATCTCGGCAGTGCCGACAAAAAAAAAACACACAGAGAAAGAGCCATAAGAGCACCGTGGTGACGCTCGCTCCGCTCGCTCAATAATAGAATAGGAGAAACGATAAATATTAAGATTTATTTATAAAGTAATATTATCTGTGATATTTCCCCCATAAAATATATCAGCTCACGCTCTGTAGTATAATTACTATAGTTTATTTTACTAGGTGGTGTGGTGCAAATTTTCTGAGTCAATAAGTATAAATTCTGTAGTTTATACTTTACTTTACTACAAATACTATAGTAATTAGGGTATTGGGCTAAATATACTACAGGGTGATGTGGTGCAAATTCTCTAAGTCAATGAAGTAAAAATTCTGTAGTTTATATACCATACTTTACTACAAATACTGTAGTAAAAAGTCAATGAAGTACATATACTACAGAGTATACTACTGTAAACTACAATATAAATGGGCTGTAGTAAACATACTGTAGATTACACTTTTCTTTACTACAGGTACTATAGATTTTCAATGAAGTATATATTCTATAGAACTTACTATAGTAAACATATTTTGTCTGTAGTCAAAGTACTCTAGCTTGATACTTCGAATTACTACAGTGAAGTACGTTCCCTATAACTTTACTATAGTAAACTGCAGTATATATCGTCTGTAGTAAAAATACTATAGTACATACTTTGAATTACTACAGTAAAGTATATTTACTCCAGAGTAAAAAAATAGTATTTTCAGGTGTAGTATAAATACTGTAGTTTATACTTTAGTTTACTACCGATACTGTAGAATTTACTTCAGTAATCTATAGTACTTTTTTCCTGTACTTCAAGTACTATAGCACAAACTATAGTTTACTACACGTTATTACAGAATACTTTGAAATACTTCAAAATATACTATAGGACATTTTTCTAAGGGTAATTTCGTTAAAAAAATAATAAAATTAATTGTATGCATTTTTTTGTATATTCGGCGCCAGCTTTTTTTTAAATTTATGAAGCTGGTATCACTGTCAGTAGAAGGAAATCAATGCATTAATAAATATATAATGGGGTGAAAAATTGTCCAGGTTTCGGAACTGTTTGAGGGCAAATCTGAGTGACATTTGTTTTCTGTGAAGAACCACGCTAATGCATTGGCATCGTCTTCTAAACGCCATTTGCAAGGACATAGGACCACTAGTAGCTACCTGCATGTTCATCCATTAGACTGTGTAGTGTGTTCGACAGCTTGACTGGCGGCGGCGGATGATGATCATGATGACGATGATGTGGGGAACCTTCCCAACATTTGCCTCTTGACTGAGGGTAACCACGAAGTACAAAAGGACGGGCGCGGGAATTAAACCCGAACCTCCGGACTGAGTGGCAGGACTTGTTAGAGTGCCAGTGAAAGTATTTACGGATTAGACGAAGGACAATTTCTCTTTTCTGGACAAAATTAAAGCTGGTCAACGTAAAATATCTATGCTGGACAAAATAAAAGTAAAACTACCACTAGGATGGGGATGGAACCCGCATGCCTAGCGTACGACCGAGGCGTTTACTCACGAAGCCATCTGGACAGATGGAGACAAACTTTCTCGAGCACAATATAACTTCTCGCGTAGACCTGCCATAGCTGGAGGACCCGCTTCTGTCACCAAATGTACTCACGTCAACTAACTACGGATAAATGCACTAAAAAGCGATGCCAAGTATTATTTTAATTATATTACGAATTATTTTTGAATCGGGATATGATAATGATAACACTTCCCGTTTCTAAAATTATCGCTGAAAACACCATCAAATAAAATGTATTTGGCAAATGATATGTGTTATGTGTTATCTTTAAGAAATGTATAATTTGTATTATTATAAATATAATTTTAATGAAAATGTTCTACGACGTCATGTCAGATTTTGATTTTGTTAAATTGGCAATTATCTTTGTTCTATTTACTGTTCAAAGTGGGTAGTCCACTATACAATTCAAGTTGGGCAATTCAAATCTGTCGATTAGAAATCGCTTTAGAATCGGTTCTATTTTCCCAACTGCAATTGGACAATTCGAGATGAATAGACACTAGAATTGAAGCAAATATTGCAACAGAGAACACAACTTCGTATTCAATTCAATTCAAATTCAATTCAAAATTTGTATTTATTTATTTATATTAAATACATACAATGTTGTATAGGTGCAACAGACAAATGTTACTAAAATAAATAAACACCCCATAAACCCCATAACCACATCTTGTATAAAGATAAAATAATAACAGAACAATTGAATGCTTATTGCTGTTTAGGACGATTGTTATGAAAAAAACTAACCTAACCTCAAACCATGAAAGTGAGACAAATTTGAAAACATGAAAACCAAGATTTGAATTGGAACAATTTGAATCTTGAAGCTTTGAGTTTTTGAATTGCATAGGTAGTGTAATATAGGTAGTGGTAGTGCACTTGATATAGATGGCCGTCTAAGGATCAACTGGCGCTATAGTTTCATTCCAATCGGCTGAGTCGTTTTCAAGATATGACATCACTTCAAGTTTCAAAATGAGGCCCACTATAGAACTCAATTTTCTCTTTCACAAGGTGCCTTGTAATTGTACATGTAATTTACAAATTCACTGTATACTCTGAATTGTACTGACCCTGCTTATTATAATATTCTTACAAGTACTTTTTTACCGGTTATTTTCATTCTTTGTAGAACTAATATTCGTTACACCAAAACACTGCTAGTTTCTTTTAGGCAAGTGGTTGTTGTACCGCTTGTTTGCAACCCTACAGCACATCTCCATTTTATGGCACGAAGAATGCGCCCCTTGCTAACCACATGAGTAGTAAATGTCATCTGTAAGTTGTGTTTATTGCCTTATGTATCATAAACAAACATATTGCCGTCAGTCAGTTAACAGCCCGTGCGATGCCCGTGCGATGCCCGTGCGATGCCCGTGCGATGCTCGTGGTCTCTACTCTCTGGGCACAGTCTACACCTCATGCTACGTCACGAATCAATTAGTTGTGACCATCTGACTGTTGACAGCTTTGCATGTCTTTCTTTCGTAAGCGTTTCCCCATATCACTTGCATTATTAGTTCCATCAAGCCTCCAGAAAACCATCGGTATATATTAACTATGTATAAGAATTATTATTTTATTCTGGTGTACCACTGAGTGTTTTGCTAATCATGGTCTTACTGGGTTATAATATTTACTCTACAAACAAGAAGGTGTCTACGATAATGTCTTTAAAACTACACAAATGGTTTCTGAATAAAATCCCTGGCTGGAGTGGTAAATATTCTGAAATTGAATTTAAAATAGACAGAAGAATATCATTTTATAAGAGTCTGAATTGAACCTCGAGTTAAATTTCTGTGATAATTCTTCATATTTATAACTTTTGAAACATCCATTCAATTGATGAGTTTTCAAAATATAAAAAATAGAATGAGTATATTTCGGAGTTTACCCATGATGTCACATATGTTCTTCTACCATGTAGGACCTAGGAAATTAGACCTTTAACTTATACAATGCGATATTTGTGAGGGATGAACAACTAAAACAAATTCATTGTACACTGCAAAAATTAAAAAAATAATATGAATATCAAAAAATCATCCCAGCAATCATGTGTAAATCGGAACAATCAAAAGAAGAATAGAATCATATAAAAATTATACATAAATCAAAGGAATTAAACAAATTACAAAATCAATCATAATTAACAGAAAAAGTAAAACAAAAACACGAATAAAAAGTATACTTAGAATGCAAATTAAATCATGGGAAATGAGAAAATAACGAAATAAAAAAGAAATAAAATACGAATCATATAAATCAAAATATCATGTTAAAATTAAAATTAAAAATGTAACCCTGAAGAATTAAAAAAGAATCAAAGATTTAAAAAAATGCAAAATCAATAAAAAAAATATCACAAAATCAATAGCTCAGGGGTAACTTTATTATTACTATATTATGAAATCTAATCGCAAGCGATTTGATCTCTACAGATGAAATGCTAGATGATGATAAGACAAGATGATGTGATAAGATACTAGTAGCATGCATGATGCGGCTGATGCTGGGCGGTGCAGCGGCGGGGAGGATTTAGGACCTGTATCCGTCTCCGTGCTCTGCGTGCTGCTTGCTGCTTGCTCTGGTCAGCTCTTTGACATCGCCGGCGAATAATTACCCCCAAGATCAAGCGATCCAGCCGATCCAGATCAATGATTCCACAGACTATTTGTCATTCACGTCGGACCAACTTGCGAGTGAAATATCCTCGGCAATGTTGGACATGACCAATGCCAATCACCGCATTCCACTTGCATCGAAATAAGATGGAGAGATGTGTTAGCAATAATGCAACAGTTAAGTCTGCTTCCAATCTGACGTATGTATTTTGAATATAGAATATTTTGAATATTTTGAATAATATGAATTTTGAATATATATTTATATACATACACTATTCTAAGTTGTTCAGGAAAAACGAAAATCACTTTTCGAGCAAGTTAATCGTATTAAAATATTTTTTATTGGCCCTTTCAAAACAGCAACGAATGTTGATCATATTTTACATTATAATAAGACGAAGATTGGAGAATTAGAATAGAATAGAATAGAAGCATTTTTATAATAAAAATGCTTCTATTCTATTCTAATGTACACCTTTTTGTATTATTACTCTCCGAGTAATAATACAAAAAGGTGTACATTCAATATTTTATCCTGCTGGATTATTGATCTTCCATGCAACCTGCCTACTTATAAATTAACATAAAGTACAACAATTTAACAAGCATAGTAAACACTTTGATTGTTATATTAAAAAATGTTAATGTAGGTATTAAATAACTTATATTAATTGCAATATTGATTTCATCATATACGTAGGAAATTGTCAAAGACGTGGAGAGACATTTATAATGGGATTGCATAGTAACACACTTATTTGAGGTTATATTCAGACTTCGCTACGGCTTTAAGACACTCTCGGAAATATTTTTGTCCTAATATTTTAAATTTATCTGGTACGAGGTTGTACTGTGTGGCACCGTAATATGAAAAACTTGATTTGAATTTAGATGTCTTGTGGCTAATGATATGAAGTTTATCCTTGTTCCGCACTTCGATGTCGTGGATATCACTTCGCACAGAAATTTTGTCGCGTAGGTAGCCCGGTTTGCAAGTGTTGAATGTTTTGTGTACTATGTTCTGTATGTGGAGATTTCGGCGCACATTCATCTTGAGCCAACCGCACTTCTTTATATGCGGAGTAATTCTGTCTCAGTATTTTACGTTCTGAGCAAAGCGGGCACACGAATTCTGTATTTTTTGAATGCTTGAAGAGTTTTTAGAGGAGAGATTGGGACCGTATACTACATCACAGTAGTTAAGTCCAGATAGAATAAGAGAATCGGCTAGAATTATTTTTGCAAATGTAGGCAGAAGGCTTTTAAATCTTGTTCATGTACGGAGTTTAACATAGGACTTCTGTCGCAGCATGGAGATGTGGCTGTCGAAAGTGAGTCCACTGTCTATTATTAGTCCAAGATTGCGGGCCTCACTTGATAATTTGACAGAGCTTCCTTCCAGTGTGATGTTGAAATTTCTATGTATTACTTTTTCTCGCTGATGTTTGGTCCCGATAAGAAGAGATGTTGTCTTGCTAGGGTTCAGAATTAATGCTTGCTCTTTCGACCATTTCATAATTGATGTTAGGTCACTGTTAATTTTATCTTGAGCTATTGCGGAGTCTTCAGGCTTAAATGACAGGTACAATTGAGTGTCGTCGGCAAATTGATGGATTTTGCAGTGGGCTACTACATCTTGGACATCCGCGGTGAAGAGAATTGTTCAGTTACTGACGCTGGTATGTCCGTTGACATAAATGTGACATGTTTATCCATGTTTATAATGTGACATGTTTTTCTATGTTTATAATGTGACATGTTTTTTATACTTACATTTTCAAATACGAGGATTTGAAAGTCAAAAATGGAAGAAGGTTATGAAAAAACAGATTTTGGAAGTCCCTAAGTCCCTAAGCCACATTTGGGCTATTTTGACTTGGGAGCAATTTCCCACTATTTCAAATACTCTCTTTTTAATGGAACTCATTTATAAATATTAAAAGGGTCAATTATTGAGAATGAGTAACGTAAATGAAATGTTACATCGAATATCGGAACACCGGAGAAGAGAAATGGACTTGGTATACTTCTTACCCCGGCAGCTCCCGAAGCAAATCCTGGCCTGGTCGCCATTAATATCTTCTGTTTACTCTTTCTTCACATGCGGTTCAGAGATGAATCCTTCCTCGGGGGGTAATAATTGTTCTTGACCAAGAAACGGTTCGCTCGCTGGGGACCTCTTCAATCGTGACAAATGGTTCCTAGATTCTCGAGAGCAAAATTAGATTTGACTTCGACGCAAAACGAAGACAGTGTTTAGTCCATGAATAAGTCTAGAATTTTTTTAAATCTTGTTTTACCCCCTCCTCCCCTCGTTACAAACGTACAGATTGAATGATTCCAAAATAATGTTTGAACTTTTCATGTGCATCATGTTTTACTTTTACTACTACTCGAATTTTATTATTTTATTAGCCATTCTTGGCGTTTGTGCTGGGTAACATTATTGACGCTATGATGTATTTCCCGTGTCTATTTTATATCTTCTTCAGGCTAAGGGTCATGTTCATGCTATGACAGTTATGGAGGTAATACAAGACATCTTGCTGAAATATAATACCACGCGTACAAAAATGTGTAAAAATACTGCTAAGCACCTCCGTCCTCCGCATTTCAAAGAATTGAATCTAAAAGAAGAAACAAGAATGTTTAAAATCCTTTTCCTACTTTAAATTCGTGATATCATTTCGCCCAGTTACTGCCGCCTAACTATAAATCGAACGTTGTGCTTGAACTCGGCAGAAGTAAACTCCAATTACAAATTTGGACCAAGAAAGTTTTGACAGTTTAAAATAAAAAATGCAACTATAAAAAAATTTACACCCAAGCTTCCAATAGTTCCTATGCCGGTTTCCCATATACCAACACGAGGATTTGGCCGGCTTCTTTTGACGCTGACCCTACATATAGGTACTTTGATATCAACTATGTACTTTGATATCAAAATTCAAAAAAATCAAGCTTGGAGCATTGTGTAAATCAGAGGACCTACCACAAGCAAATGAATTTGGAGAAGACGAAAGGAGAAGTATATGGCCGTGCATAGTCGGTGCTAATTCAATGCGCCGAGCTTTATCTTTTTTATTATTTTTTAATTTTTGATTTCAAAATAGTGGAATTTTATTATTTGCAAGTTAGATTTGGATTTTCTTGAAGTGGTATGTGAAGCAACGTTCTTCCAAATATAATTCAATTTGGCAAAATTTTAAAATTCTTGATCTAGCCGTTTAATTTGTAGCGACTAAAAACTTTTTTTCGCTAAAATGTCAACAATTTCACTTCAGTCAAAAATGTTTTTTTTAAGTGGTCAATATTGTCTTTATGCCAAATTTCAAAACTCTCGAGTCTCGATGCAACCGTTTGATTTGTAGCTCCTATAAATGCATAAGTTCTTGGCCGATTTGGCTGAAATTTCGGTGTTAATGATTGCAATGTTTTTAAACGTGATCGGAATATTTTGAATTTTCAACCGATCAGGAGATTATTTTATAATTTTCGCCACTTTTGATTAAACTTGGCCTGAAAACACAGAAATGGTCTTTACATGTGTGGAAAATTACAGCTCAATCGGGGAAAAGATGTGACCTGAGTTCACTTCACGTTTACGTTGTTCACGTGAACAACGTGAACAATGAACCAAAGTAAAAATCAAACAGAGATCCCAATTTTTAAACACGTGAACTATTTAATCGCTTACTTTTTGAAAAGTTATGGCGATACTTAGAAAAGGTTATCACATGATCTTTTGAAAACTCTCTAAGTAACGCGTTGATGAGCGAGCGTATTGCATGCGATTTGATATGCGTTTGCAAGTATCAGCTCTACGCCTTGGAACTGAAGCATCAAAAGAGATCATAATATTTGACACATTTTTGCATAAATTTGCAAATATTTCAAGATTATCAAATAAAATATCCTGTAAAAGAGAAAAACTTTTGAAGGTGACGAGAGATTAGTCTGAAAATTGGACAAAATACCTAATATGTTGGTCCCGCAATGACCATGCAAAGTTTTAAGTTGATCGGTCAAACGGTTCTAGTTTAAGTTTCAAAAACCAAATAATATTATAATATTATGATAATTATAATATGATAATATGATATGATAATATGATCATAATATGATTATAATATTATAATAATAATAATAATATGATTATAATATAATAATATTATAATTACAATATTACAATATTAATATTAATATTAATAATATTAATATTACAATATTATAATATTACAAGTTTTGAACCTGGTTCAACACATCGAGAATGGATACGAGAACAGGCTAGTAACAGGGGCCGTTTTCGTTGATCTGTCAGCTGCTTATGACACGGTAAACCACAAGGCTTTACTAATGAAAGTATACAACATCACCCATGATCACGGTTTGACAAGATTTGACAAGGTTTGACAAGATTAATAAATTGGAAGAATAGTGATTATGCGACACCTCAGAATAATAAGAAGAGACATTTCTGTTTGTTGCAAAAGTATAATTTGCAGTTGCATGCATGTAACAGTAAGAGTAGTGTGGTTGTACTTATAGACAACTTGAAACAAAAAGTAGCTGCAAACGGTAAGAGATTGTCACGATACAACAAATGTTTGAAGAGAAAACTAGACAACGAATTATTCAATTCCAACCAAAAGCAATTTTACGAAAAGTTGGTAAATCAAGTTCCTGAGAAACCAGGAAAGTTACCATCGGAGAGTGAATTGGTGGACTACTGGAAGAATATGTGGTCAGTGCCGAAATTCCACAACGCTGAAAGTGAGTGGATAAATGACGAGAGGCTACATAATTCCACCTTTAATTCAATGGATGAAGTACAAATAACAGTGTCTGACGTTCAAAAGGTAGTACGGAAGATGAATAATTGGAAATCTCCAGGAATAGATAACATTCATAATTATTGGTGGAAATACCTCACATCTTTACATCCGTTCATTTCGTTATTAATATCAAAAGCTCTTCTAGAACCACAAATTGTCCCAGATTACCTACTGAAGGGTGTGACGTATCTCAAACCCAAATCAGACAAAACAGACGACCCAAAGAACTATAGACCTATTACATGTCTCTGCACTTTATATAAATTGTTAACATCGATTGTAGCAGACAAAATAAATAGTCATTTAACAGAAAATAACATTTTAACAGAAGAACAGAAAGGCTGCAGAAAAGGTGGGCAAGGATGCAAGGAACAGTTGATGATAGACACGACAATAACCAAGCAAGCTCACAAGAAAAGTCGAAACATTTCTGTAGCATGGATTGACTACGAAAAAGCTTATGACTCAGTACCGCATTCATGGTTGTTAGAAGTGTTGGCGCTTTACAAAATTGATAAGGGAGTGATCAAGCTACTATCATTTTGTATGCAACATTGGAAAACATCTTTAAGCAATTATCTCAGGCTGATAGTAGGATCTCGTCTGAAGACCAGAATCAGGATCTCCAGAATCATCCAGAACCAGAATCTCCTGAAGTATCAGGAGAGGTATATTCCAAGGAGACACGCTTAGTCCATTGTGGTTTTGCTTAGCAATAAACCCACTCAGTAATTTGCTCAATTCTAATGGACTAGGATACAAGATCAACAAGAACACGAGTCTCTCTCACTTAATGTACATGGACGATATCAAGTTATACGCTAAGAATGAGAAAGAGATGTCTTCATTGCTGGAAACAACTGCACTGTTTAGTGGTGACATTCAAATGAAGTTTGGTTTGAGTAAATGCGCGGTACTGCACGTGAAGCGAGGGAAAATAGAAAAATGTGTCAATATGAAACTTGAACTGGACCCGGCTGAAAGTGAAATCCCGGGATTAGAAGATGATGGAACTTACAAGTATCTCGGTATCAAGCAAGCTCTTCTCAATGAAACATCACAAGTGAAGGCAGACATGAAGATGAAGTTCAATGATAGAATTAATAAAATACTTAACTCAGGTCTCAGTGGGAAGAATAAAATAATTGCTATAAATGGTTGGTGTATTCCTCTAATATTATACACCTTTGGTGTTTTACATTGGAGTAAAACAGAGATTGAAAATCTTGATCGCCAGATAAGAGTGAAACTAACAGCGTACAGATGTCACCATCCTAAGGCAGCAATGGAGAGGCTTTATCTTCCACGAGAAGAAGGTGGTAGGGGACTAATGCATATGGAGAAGAACTATGCATGTCAGGTAATGAACCTACGGAAGTATTTCTACATGAAACAAGAAGTGTCACCACTACACAGAGCTATTGTACAGGCGGATGTCAAGCTTTCTCCTCTAAACTTATCTGATGATGAATTGATAATATCCCAAGTAGATCGACAAGACCTTATTTCAAGATGGAAAGGAAAAACATTACATGGTAGATTTGCCAAAGCGTTGGAAATGGCTGATACGGTAGCGTCTGTGAAGTGGTTGCGAAATGGAACATTGTATGGTGAAACCAAAGGGTTCATTATAGCCATACAGGATGAAGTGATAGCAACCAGGAACCACCAAAAGTATATTCAGAAATTGAGTATTCGTAGTAACGAATGTCGTTTATGTCAAGCACATTCAGAGACTATTCAACATCTTACATCAGGATGCTCAAAGATTGCAAACACTGAATATCTGCACAGGCATAATCTAGCATGTAATATTATGCATCAATATTTGGCTATAAATAATGGTTTACTTCTGGAAGAGAGTCGATATTATCAATATAAACCAGAGCCTGTTCTTGAAAACGACAAGATCAAACTGTATTTCGACATACCTATAATCACAGACGTAACGATTGCACACAACCGTCCCGACATCATCATCGTCTACAAGGAAACGCGCACAGCTCATTTAATCGACGTTACTCATCCCAATGATCACAATATTAACCAAGCGTTCATGACGAAGATAACAAAATATCAAGAACTGGCTGCAGAAATGAAAACAATGTGGAGATTGAAGCAAAGTGATATTTTCCCAATTGTCGTGACTGTCAATGGATTGGTGCATAAAGAGCAAGAAGGATACATGAAAAGACTGGCAGTTCCATGGAAGATAATAGAAGTCATTCAAAAATCAGTAGTATTAGAAACATGTAGAATAATTAGAAAGATAATGAGTTAAACACAATACACTTGTAAAGTCCATTGCGTTTGCAATTATGCCCGCAATGAGATTAGTAGTAGCCAATTATGTAATTGAGAATGAAAATAAAGGAAAATAATAATAATAATAATAATAATAATAATTATTATTAATAATAATAATAATAATAATAATTATTATTATTATTATTATTATTATCGTTTTATTCACAGAAAGTATGTTCATTTACAAAACTAACTGGTAGGTATTACATTGTTAATCCAAAAATAATCCATATTTTTTAGGAAATGACATACATATTTAAACAGGAGGTCACGTTAATACTCTTCTTAGTATATGAGATGTTCCAAGGACAGCGATCTTCTGAACTTCTTTCCAACATAGATTTCCTGGAATGGCCTTCACATAATCTTCAAAATTAATTATTATTATTATTATTATTATTATTATTATTATTATTTTTATTATTATTATTATTATTATTATTATTATTATTATTATTATTATTATTATTATTATTATTATTATTATTATTATTATTATTATTATTATTATTATTATTATTATTATTATTATTATTATTATTATTATTATTATTATTATTATTATTATTATTATTATAATATTAGTATTATAATATTAGTAAGATTTTCAAGGAAAATCTTTTCTTCTTGCAGTTCGTATTTAATCACAACCACCTACCCTAGGTCATGAGGGAAAGCCATATTTCTTATTATAATTTTAACTAATCACGGATTTCCATGAAATGTATAACCCTAAAACTATAAGACGGCCTCAACAACTGTGAAAAATGTCGGTTTGATAGGTCATACGGTGTGAGCTACAGGCCAGTTTCATTGATCAACCAATCACAACCAATCACATGATCCTGCCCAAAAACGATCCCAGAGATCTCATAGATTACATAAGTAGGTTATGGAAATGTTCAAAGCGATTGATAAAGCGGTTTGGCCTAGGGAGTGAACACAAAGAAAACATATAGAAAGTGCTAAGAGTGCCGTGGTGACGCTCGCTCAATTACCAGACCATATTGACATTGTATTGAATTTTGTTTTCAATCTAAGACTAAGAACGGTCTTCGAAATAAACGGATTGGACGAAAAAGATTTGATGGCATCATCCCATGAAGTCTATGCTAACTCGTTATAACTCTAGTAAGATGAGCTTTATGTTTTATAGAATAACAAGTATTGATTGTCAAGTAAACTGACCAGCAGTCAATCCGTTTCGTTATAAAAAAAATATCGTTTTTAGTTGTGCCAGGTGTACGTTTTGACGTACTAATGATTGGCTGACTAATGTACTCGATAATGCCCTATATTTAGCTAATTATACACACTGTTTCATCAGCACCTAATTACTTGCTAACAATCTCTCATTAAAACTTTTATTATACGACTGCTTTATTATATCTTATTTCTAAATGATTTGATTAGTTTATTGATTCCACCTTTCCATGTGACTCTGTATTTTCATGTAAGATTGAATGCCGTGATCGCGAACAAGTTGTTGTGACCTTCCATGCAGTTCTCCTGCATACGTCTACAAAGTATACCTGTTCTGTCCCCACACCTCAGCAGCCTCATCGTCATCGGTCCAGAGCTCGCTTGGACATTACATGGGACATTACCACACATTCTCAACACTGCTAACAACAAGCGAGCAGACTCGGATATTCGTCACGTAGAGTTAGCTTTTGGGGTTTCAACTAACAGAGTCGGCTGCTAAGGTTAACAGTGGTGATAAGAATTCCTAAATTCGTAATTGCTTTTTAACAATTTAAATGATGTAATTATTGAAAAATTAATTTCAGTTGACCTTAGGAACAGATATACATTATAAATACATTGGTTTGCCCACCTTGACTTAGGGCTGGTCTTTCAACTGTCTGCTAAACCAGTAGTTAAGTTTCAAACGGTCATTCGAGGATCGTTATTGGTTGTTGCCATGACAGTAGTCCTAATGGACTGTTTAAAAGTTGGCATTTGGCATTGAAAAACTGGCCCTTAAAGTTAAATGTCCCTATTTTTCAGCTATGGGTCGAGTTGGGCACAAATATTGAGGTTGACCAAAAAATTAGATTTGTTATTTAATTTTCATTATTTGAGTTGTTAAAAGTTATAACGAATTATTTAGATTTATTATCCCTAATGGTTACCTTAGAGTGCAGAAGAGTGTACATACAATGTGTGTGTTATAGGGATCATTTTATATACGCTAATAATTTGTTTATTATATGAAAATGACCTTACGCTGCATTTCCTAATGGCAGGTCATTGATGAATGACTCGAAGTCAGGATAGTGTTTCGAAACCACGTGGTCACGTTCTATTCAAGTCACATGGCATTTCTCTGACAACTCGAAGTCATATGTGATGTGTTTCGAAACCACGTGGTCACGTTCTATTCAAGTCACATGGCATTTCTCTGACAACTCGAAGTCATATGTGATGTGTTTCGAAACCACGTGGTCACGTTCTATTCAAGTCACATGGCATTTCTCTGACAACTCGAAGTCATATGTGATGTGTTTCGAAACCACGTGGTCACGTTCTATTCAAGTCACATGGCATTTCTCTGACAACTCGAAGTCATATGTGATGTGTTTCGAAACCACGTGGTCACGTTCTATTCAAGTCGCATGGCATTTCTCTGACAACTCGAAGTCATATGTGATGTGTTTCGAAACCACGTGGTCACGTTCTATTCAAGTCACATGGCATTTCTCTGACAACTCGAAGTCATGTGACTGGCTACTTGGAGCACGTGACTGGAATGCTCTGCTCTCACTGGCTGAGCGTAATAATTGACAAAAGAAATAGATGTGATGGTAAGTATCAGTTTTGGAATAGTGTCCAGAAATGGAGAATTTTAATTAAAAAAGTTGCTTCCTCAGATTAAAAAAGTTGCCAAACGATGTCTAAACTTACTCTAGCAATGATTTTCATCTAGCAATGCTTCTTGCTAGGAAGTCATAAACCAATTTTAATTATTCCATCAGGCTGGTAAATGTGTGCAAGAAACGTGTGTGATTTCAACCTACTTGTGGTAGAAAGCATTTTAGTATTAAAAATAAAATGGAAAAAGAAGATTATTTAACCTCAAAAATAATTTCTGTAAACTTCTTGCTTTGTAATCGATGTTTCTAGAAACATGCAATAAAACCAAAACGTTTGGACAAAAATCTAGTTCTGTGCTTTCTCGTCCTTGTCTTCATATTGTTGATGTCGCCAATATAATTTGGTAATTTTGAATTCTTTGAATCGGAATATTTCACGGGGTGACTTTGGTCACTATATGTTGAGTCGAAAAGTACGTTTCCGGACATTTGGGTAAAAACTGTTATGGTTCACTCTGAAATATCGTCTGAAAAGTTGTGTTATCAACACAGATCTAACACAATCGTGCTTAAAACAGTGTTAAATCACGTTAAGAGTCAATGTGTTACAATGAATCAAAATACTGCGTTAAATCTTACACATTTATATCTAATTATAGAGATTGCGCTTATATTGACACATTTTCTGGGTTGAAATTTACAAATTTCTGACAAATTTCTGGCTGTCCCGAAAGGAAGTTGTATAATAATATAATATAATGTAATAATATAATTATAGTATAACAATAACACAATTATGCAAAAACTTGGTACATGCATTGATATAAGTGACACAATTGAACTACATGCAGTAGAAACTCACACTTCTACGATAACCCTTAAGTCCGCGAACTGTATGACCCCCTCGTACAAATGTATTTATTTTCTCACTTATGTACTTTTAAATTATTTGAACCCGTAACGTGCCAAGAAAAAGCATTGACCGAAAAGTGTTTCAACGGTCAAATCGCATCCCTAATTTTATGTGATTTTCAGTCCATTCATATTGGCAGTCTTGACACGTTTGGCTCATACATACTTGTGGAGAGGAACACATGTCTGCCAATATTAAACAGTTCAGACTGGTTTGACCAATTTAAAATATGGTTTCTTTTTAAATCGTTATGATATTAAACTAGCATGTTAATTCGAGTAAAACATGATTGGTTCTCGATTAATGTTTGTTATGATTTCATAATGGGTACTAAACGCTGACAATAGCTGCATTACCAATCAATCAGTCCGCAAATGCAATACATATGTCGTGATTGAGTTGACGACCAACGCGAACAAATGTGTACCTGAACTGACATTTTCAACCACCCATCAGCCAAGTGCAAACAATGCGTTCAGATGTGATTTATAGGAAATACGAACATAGTTCGAGGCGGCAGTAATCAATTCTAGGTGTTAGTTTTGTTGGAATGAGTTTGGATTTGGTGCGATGGGGGTGTATGTTGAAGAGAGGGGCCAGCTTGCATTAGCTGAGCATTGCACATCAATTCCATTCCCACGGACACTTCATTCGAAAGAAATGTTTTTATCCGAAATAAGATGATTTGGTGGTGATTAATTCTTGCGGTGTATGATCATGGCGCTCTGGGTTCTAGTCCCGTGCCATCAGGACGCATTGCCTGGGTTCTAGTCCCGTGCCATCAGGACGGCGTCACAGTGCCTGGGTTCTAGTCCCGTGCCATCAGGACGGCGTCACAGTGCCTGGGTTCTAGTCCCGTGCCATCAGGACGGCGTCACAGTGCCTGGGTTCTAGTCCCGTGCCATCAGGACGGCGTCACAGTGCCTGGGTTCTAGTCCCGTGCCATCAGGACGCATTGCCTGGGTTCTAGTCCCGTGCCATCAGGACGGCGTCACAGTGCCTGGGTTCTAATCCCGTGCCATCAGGACGGCGTCACAGTGCCTGGGTTCTAGTCCCGTGCCATCAGGACGGCGTCACAGTGCCTGGGTTCTAGTCCCGTGCCATCAGGACGCATTGCCTGGGTTCTAGTCCCGTGCCATCAGGACAGCGTCACAGTGCCTGGGTTCTAGTCCCGTGCCATCAGGACGGCGTCACAGTGCCTGGGTTCTAGTCCCGTGCCATCAGGACGGCGTCACAATGCCTGGGTTCTAGTCCCGTGCCATCAGGACGGCGTCACAGTGCCTGGGTTCTAGTCCCGTGCCATCAGGACGCATTGCCTGGGTTCTAGTCCCGTGCCATCAGGACGGCGTCACAGTGCCTGGGTTCTAATCCCGTGCCATCAGGACGCATTGCCTGGGTTCTAGTCCCGTGCCATCAGGACGGCGTCACAGTGCCTGGGTTCTAATCCCGTGCCATCAGGACGCATTGCCTGGGTTCTAGTCCCGTGCCATCAGGACGGCGTCACAGTGCCTGGGTTCTAGTCCCGTGCCATCAGGACGCATTGCCTGGGTTCTAGTCCCGTGCCATCAGGACGGCGTCACAGTGCCTGGGTTCTAATCCCGTGCCATCAGGACGCATTGCCTGGGTTCTAGTCCCGTGCCATCAGGACGGCGTCACAGTGCCTGGGTTCTAGTCCCGTGCCATCAGGACGCATTGCCTGGGTTCTAGTCCCGTGCCATCAGGACGGCGTCACAGTGCCTGGGTTCTAGTCCCGTGCCATCAGGACGCATTGCCTGGGTTCTAGTCCCGTGCCATCAGGACGGCGTCACAGTGCCTGGGTTCTAATCCCGTGCCATCAGGACGCATTGCCTGGGTTCTAGTCCCGTGCCATCAGGACGGCGTCACAGTGCCTGGGTTCTAATCCCGTGCCATCAGGACGCATTGCCTGGGTTCTAGTCCCGTGCCATCAGGACGCATTGCCTGGGTTCTAGTCCCGTGCCATCAGGACGGCGTCACAGTGCCTGGGTTCTAGTCCCGTGCCATCAGGACGCATTGCCTGGGTTCTAGTCCCGTGCCATCAGGACGGCGTCACAGTGCCTGGGTTCTAATCCCGTGCCATCAGGACGCATTGCCTGGGTTCTAGTCCCGTGCCATCAGGACGCATTGCCTGGGTTCTAGTCCCGTGCCATCAGGACGGCGTCACAGTGCCTGGGTTCTAGTCCCGTGCCATCAGGACGCATTGCCTGGGTTCTAGTCCCGTGCCATCAGGACGGCGTCACAGTGCCTGGGTTCTAATCCCGTGCCATCAGGACGCATTGCCTGGGTTCTAGTCCCGTGCCATCAGGACGGCGTCACAGTGCCTGGGTTCTAATCCCGTGCCATCAGGACGCATTGCCTGGGTTCTAGTCCCGTGCCATCAGGACGCATTGCCTGGGTTCTAGTCCCGTGCCATCAGGACGGCGTCACAGTGCCTGGGTTCTAGTCCCGTGCCATCAGGACGGCGTCACAGTGCCTGGGTTCTAGTCCCGTGCCATCAGGACGGCGTCACAGTGCCTGGGTTCTAGTCCCGTGCCATCAGGACGGCGTCACAGTGCCTGGGTTCTAGTCCCGTGCCATCAGGACGGCGTCACAGTGCCTGGGTTCTAGTCCCGTGCCATCAGGACGCATTGCCTGGGTTCTAGTCCCGTGCCATCAGGACGGCGTCACAGTGCCTGGGTTCTAATCCCGTGCCATCAGGACGGCGTCACAGTGCCTGGGTTCTAGTCCCGTGCCATCAGGACGGCGTCACAGTGCCTGGGTTCTAGTCCCGTGCCATCAGGACGCATTGCCTGGGTTCTAGTCCCGTGCCATCAGGACAGCGTCACAGTGCCTGGGTTCTAGTCCCGTGCCATCAGGACGGCGTCACAGTGCCTGGGTTCTAGTCCCGTGCCATCAGGACGGCGTCACAATGCCTGGGTTCTAGTCCCGTGCCATCAGGACGGCGTCACAGTGCCTGGGTTCTAGTCCCGTGCCATCAGGACGCATTGCCTGGGTTCTAGTCCCGTGCCATCAGGACGGCGTCACAGTGCCTGGGTTCTAATCCCGTGCCATCAGGACGCATTGCCTGGGTTCTAGTCCCGTGCCATCAGGACGGCGTCACAGTGCCTGGGTTCTAATCCCGTGCCATCAGGACGCATTGCCTGGGTTCTAGTCCCGTGCCATCAGGACGGCGTCACAGTGCCTGGGTTCTAGTCCCGTGCCATCAGGACGCATTGCCTGGGTTCTAGTCCCGTGCCATCAGGACGGCGTCACAGTGCCTGGGTTCTAATCCCGTGCCATCAGGACGCATTGCCTGGGTTCTAGTCCCGTGCCATCAGGACGGCGTCACAGTGCCTGGGTTCTAGTCCCGTGCCATCAGGACGCATTGCCTGGGTTCTAGTCCCGTGCCATCAGGACGGCGTCACAGTGCCTGGGTTCTAGTCCCGTGCCATCAGGACGCATTGCCTGGGTTCTAGTCCCGTGCCATCAGGACGGCGTCACAGTGCCTGGGTTCTAATCCCGTGCCATCAGGACGCATTGCCTGGGTTCTAGTCCCGTGCCATCAGGACGGCGTCACAGTGCCTGGGTTCTAATCCCGTGCCATCAGGACGCATTGCCTGGGTTCTAGTCCCGTGCCATCAGGACGCATTGCCTGGGTTCTAGTCCCGTGCCATCAGGACGGCGTCACAGTGCCTGGGTTCTAGTCCCGTGCCATCAGGACGCATTGCCTGGGTTCTAGTCCCGTGCCATCAGGACGGCGTCACAGTGCCTGGGTTCTAATCCCGTGCCATCAGGACGCATTGCCTGGGTTCTAGTCCCGTGCCATCAGGACGCATTGCCTGGGTTCTAGTCCCGTGCCATCAGGACGGCGTCACAGTGCCTGGGTTCTAGTCCCGTGCCATCAGGACGCATTGCCTGGGTTCTAGTCCCGTGCCATCAGGACGGCGTCACAGTGCCTGGGTTCTAATCCCGTGCCATCAGGACGCATTGCCTGGGTTCTAGTCCCGTGCCATCAGGACGGCGTCACAGTGCCTGGGTTCTAATCCCGTGCCATCAGGACGCATTGCCTGGGTTCTAGTCCCGTGCCATCAGGACGCATTGCCTGGGTTCTAGTCCCGTGCCATCAGGACGGCGTCACAGTGCCTGGGTTCTAGTCCCGTGCCATCAGGACGCATTGCCTGGGTTCTAGTCCCGTGCCATCAGGACGGCGTCACAGTGCCTGGGTTCTAATCCCGTGCCATCAGGACGCATTGCCTGGGTTCTAGTCCCGTGCCATCAGGACGCATTGCCTGGGTTCTAGTCCCGTGCCATCAGGACGGCGTCACAGTGCCTGGGTTCTAGTCCCGTGCCATCAGGACGCATTGCCTGGGTTCTAGTCCCGTGCCATCAGGACGGCGTCACAGTGCCTGGGTTCTAATCCCGTGCCATCAGGACGCATTGCCTGGGTTCTAGTCCCGTGCCATCAGGACGGCGTCACAGTGCCTGGGTTCTAATCCCGTGCCATCAGGACGCATTGCCTGGGTTCTAGTCCCGTGCCATCAGGACGGCGTCACAGTGCCTGGGTTCTAATCCCGTGCCATCAGGACGCATTGCCTGGGTTCTAGTCCCGTGCCATCAGGACGGCGTCACAGTGCCTGGGTTCTAATCCCGTGCCATCAGGACGCATTGCCTGGGTTCTAGTCCCGCTGGATCAGACACGTGACCTATTACGCGATCTAGTGTTCAGGTTTCACATTCCGCTTGAAGCAGTCGAGGTGCCATTTATTTACTAGCTTTAGGACGACGACGTCACTACCCGTTAGAATTATCTCGCTCGATAAATTCTTTGCAAAGATACTGGTCTATTTTTTATTCTTCTCCGCGGTTTTGTCTTGTTTTTTCGTGTCTTTTTCTCTGTATATATTTTTCTTTTCGGTCGTGTTCGCACTCGTGAACTGGTTTGCTATGGGATGTCACCGTTTGTCTTTTTGCCACTTTCTTTCCTCCTTCTTATTCTTGCGCGTGATCTTGGTTGTTCTTTTTAAAGACAATGCTACATTCCACCTTGAATAGCGCGATCACGTGATAAACTCGCCGCGCGCTAACATGTGACATTTCTCACTGGAGAATTTGTCACGTTTAAAAGTCAATTGAGTTGTTGTACAAGACACGTCTATTCAACCACCTTGAGCGACTGAGTGGAGTCCGCCGTCGCAATGCAATAGCCGATGTAGCGGCATTCTTACAGGGATTGTTGTTATTTTACTGGTCAATATGAAGACTGCGTTATCGCGTGGGGGGGGGGGGGGGGGGGGTGAATGAATATTATGAAATCAAAAATATTATATATTAAAAAAGCTATAAGATATGTAATTTTTATTTAATTTTATTTATCTTATCAAAAATTTGCTTGACATTGGGACGACATCGTCCTAACCTGTTACAATTTGTAATCACAGCATCTTTTAGTAATTTTCAAAATACAAGTAAATTTAGACGATCAAATCGACCAAAAATTTATTGTTAATATTTTTCCGGGGCTACAGCCCGGACACGTGTATGACTGTGGGTTTACCCCACCAAAAATAGGACCTGGGGTTATAGGTATTATTTAACATCCCTGTTTTTTGCGTGTACCAATTACAAATATCCACAGCATATATGAATGTCTAGTAAAGTAATTAAAGAAGTCTGGCGAAGTATTGAAAATTTTATACGTAAAGATGCATGTTGAAGATTTTTACAGTATGGGTAATTAGTAAAATAGGGGCACTAAAACTATCCTGATGTGGGGGGGGGAGGGGGGGGGAAGGGTTAAATCTGAAGTTAAGCCAGTAAATGAATGTAAGCCAAATGACCGAACTGAAGTGTTATGTTTGGGGGATGGTTTTACGAACATCAGATGTGAGAGCTGAATTGATTACTCGTATGTGTTATAATGGAAATGACTAACATGTGTAAAGACAATTCATAGAGCAGATCCGAGAGTATTTTCGCCCGGCATTTGTTCGCTAAATGCCCAATTGTGTGAGTAATAGACGGCGAAGTGAAGACAAGTTTGAAAAACAACAGTTCGAGGTTTCACAATCATAATTACCGGATTTTCAATTCTGGAGGTGATTAATAAAAATGAAAATTTGATAACATTGAAGCACTGATTGCTATTTCCTAAAAGCCTGCTCTATATTTTCCAAGCGGCTTAATTTGTCACGACGATTGAGGGTAACTGTGGAGGGAGTTAAGGGCGGAGGAGGGAGGAACTCCTGTTTTAGTAGATGACAAGTTATTTACGGGCGCCTCTCAATGGTTCGGTTTAATGGTGATTGCATCTATATGAGTCGATCACTTTTCTCAGAGAGAATGGAAGCGGGAACGAATTCCCCACCCGTGATAAAGTCATAGTTGCCCAACCGTTTAGCTACTGGTCATGCCATCTGTACAATGGATACAAGAACTACACAACTTGGCAGACAATTTGCCGTGAATTCAAGATACATACGCATTTTTAGAATCAACAACACTTTTACTCACTTGTAACCAACTCTGTTCTGTTCTTGTGGTTTCCAACCCTGTTCTCTTCTTGTGGTTTCCAACTCTGTTCTGTTCTTGTGGTTTCCAACCCTGTTCTCTTCTTGTGGTTTTCAACCCTGTTCTCTTCTTGTGGTTTCCAACCCTGTTCTCTTCTTGTGGTTTCCAATCCTGTTCTGTTCTTGTGGTTTCCAACCCTGTTCTCTTCTTGTGGTTTCCAACCCTGTTCTCTTCTTGTGGTTTTCAACCCTGTTCTGTTCTTGTGGTTTCCAACCCTGTTCTCTTCTTGTGGTTTCCAACCCTGCTCTGTTATTGTGGTTTCCAACTCTGCTCTGTTATTGTGGTTTTCAACCCTGTTCTGTTCTAGTGGTTTTCAACCCTGTTCTGTTCTTGTGGTTTTCAACCCTGTTCTGTTATTGTGGTTTTCAACCCTGTTCTGTTCTAGTGGTTTTCAACCCTGTTCTGTTCTTGTGGTTTTCAACCCTGTTCGGTTCTTGTGGTTTGCGGTCCACTGTTCTTCAAATATTATTTTATTGAGATTAGAAGCATATTATAGTGTTATTTTTATATGTTCCACAGCTGAGCACCCGGATTTTTTTTACTAAAATGATGAGTTTTTAAAATAAAACAAATAAATACATAAATAAATAATTTCGATAAATGAGTGACATCAACCGTGGATGAGTCAACATCGGCAACATTGTAGACACTTCGACTCTTTGACCACATTAAATCCATATCGGGCCAGTTTATCGTGAATATTGTGGAAGATCAGTCGTGTCGTTCCTGTCTTTACAAGGACATCGATTTCAAGTGCAAAATGAACATTAATTACTCGATTACGTGCGTTCATAAAAAAGGAAACATAATTGGCCAGCTAAGATGCTAAGGTAGTTTGGTCTTTCAGCATCTTGCAAATTAATTATGAAAGCAATAATTGAATTCCATGGAAGGTTTAAATCAGTAATCACTGATCACTCTCACGCCCCATAATTGTCATTACTTGGCTGGAAAATGTTCGAACCAAGCCGGTCGAACTAGATAGACAAGAAAACAGATTGTTAAAAAAACATTCGAAAAAAGATACGTTTCTCATGTCGACGGTTCTTTTCTCCGCAATGTGTCAGTCATTCATTAAGAATCGCCACATGCTGGGCAATAATGAATGCGGTATTACATACTTGGCGAGTGGGTAAAAAGTCGTCAGGGTTCCAGTAATTTATTCCATCTATTGCCGTGTAAAACTGCTTCACAGTTCATGCTAATTGACTTTCACAGATCCACGTGTCCTGTTCGCGTTTCTTCTTCACTGGACTCGGGGATCAGGATCCGGAGTATCGTGTTATCATTATGCCAAGTCTGTTTGTTTGGGAAATCGACTCTGTTTTCTTGGTTATCTGTGGAGAATGAGTGGATAGGAAAGATAAGCGACGGAAATTTAGGCGCAATATATATATATATATATTTTTTTTTACATATTTTTATACAATTTTTCCTGAAAGTAATTTAACAAATTTTCTCCCAATAATTTACTGAGATATACAATCAATTTGATTTTTGTTAGGCGCAATTGATATTAAAATACAATTTTTCCTTGTATTAAGAAAGAACTGAATTATAGATTTGTTTAACCCTGCATTCATGAGGTCCCATTTTTTACCGCCAGGAGGCGGGGTGTAAGAAACCCCAAAAGTAAAATTGCTTTTGTAACATGTTGGAATCAAATCCTGTATTTTGGTTTTTACAAAAGTGATGGTTACCAGTATTACTATGTATTTAGTGAAAAATAAAAAAAATAAAAAAATAATTTAATATTTTTAGTGGTATAAGAACAAAAAACCGGCCTTTTTGCTGTAAAAAGTAGACTTTAGATTTTAATTTTTTTTGTCCTCATATGTAATTGGATATCAACAAAGTGTACGTATTTCATACTTATATATGTGTATATACCGGGTGGCGCAAAAAAATCCCCCTGATTGAGAGGTCACTATATCGAAACTATTATAGATAGGATTCTGAAATTTGTACACATATTAGAAAACATACCAAAATTTAATATGTGCAAGTTTAAAAAACATTACTATTGTAGGAAAAAAGTTACAAACGATCAAATTTGGTTGTCAAAAAATTGATTAAACGGAGCTCAAATAGCGCGCGTCGAGAAAATTTCCAATGGCCGGGACGCTGTTTCTTCAAAACTACTTACGATATCAAGCTGAAAATTTCAAATTATATTGAAAATATATTAAGATCGATTGTGTAAAAATTTCAGTCAATTTGAATGAATGGAACGAAAATTATGGTATCTTGAAGTTGAGCGTAAAATCAGAAAACGTAGATTATTTCTAAACTTTTATTACACACGTTATAAATGTGATTCTTTTCCCACTATTCTGTTTTCAAGCTCAACTTCAAGATTCCATAATTTTCGTTCCTTTCATTCAAATTGATTGAAATTTTTACACAATCGATCTTAATCTATTTTGAATATAATTTGAAATTTTCAGCTTGATAACGTTCGAAGTTTTGAAGAAACAGCGTCCCGGCCACTGGAAGTTTTCTCGACGCGCGCTATTTGAGCTCGGTTTAATCAATTTTTTGACAACCAATTTTGAACCGCTGTAACTTTTTTCCTACAATAGTAATGTTTTTGAAACTTGCACATATAAAATTTTGGTTTGTTTTCTAATATGTGTACAAATTTCAGAATCCTATCTATAATAGTTTCGATATAGTGACCTCTCAATCAGGGGGATTTTTTTTTGCGCCACCAGGTATATAATAATATATATATCATGTACATATTTACATGAATAAACAAATTTTTGAATAACATTTTGCACAAAAACAAATTTTGTGATGTCACATTTACAAAACTAAATGTTAATAGTTTGATCTGGTGATGTTAGTGGCCTCTAGATAGTACAACTTGAAGGTACTTAGGAAGCAGAGTCGATAATGCAGCTGAGCGATAAATACCGGGACAAATTAAAACTCTGGGGTGTACCACACCCCACGTTGGTAACGCAGGGTTAATATGGCAACACTAATTTGGCACGTAAAATAGAATATCTTTGTTGTGATCAGGGAATACATAAAGAAATTCCGAGGGGTGAACAACAACAAAACATCAGTGATTAAATTTCAAATATCAAATTAATTATTAATTACTAATTCATACATTAATTTATTGTCGCCTATCTTTCCATTTACCGTATATAGAATGCGTGAACATGATTGCTATTTCTGTTCTGCAATTGTTCTAAAGTCAACGAAAGGACTGGAAAATGATGAAAGATAACGATGGGCGGTGGGAAGGGGACGGTCGTGGACTCTTAGTTGGGAACCCGAGTATTTGCCTCTCGACTGATGGAAAATAGAACCATTTCGGTCTGGACTGAGTGAGGATGCCCGTGGGAATCATCCCATTGCGCCCGGAGTGTGTAAGGGAGGGGGGGAGGAAATCGTTTCGGTCAAGACTGAGTGAGGATGCCCGTGGGAATCATCCCATTGCGCCCGGAGTGTGTATGGGAGGGGGGGAGGAAATCGTTTCGGTCTGGACTGAGTGAGGATGCCCGTGGGAATCATCCCATTGCGCCCGGAGTGTGTATGGGAGGGGGGGAGGAAATCGTTTCGGTCTGGACTGAGTGAGGATGCCCGTGGGAATCATCCCATTGCGCTCGGAGTGTGTATGGGAGGGGGGGAGGAAATCGTTTCGATCTGGACTGAGTGAGGATGCCCGTGGGAATCATCCCATTGCGCCCGGAGTGTGTATGGGAGGGGGGGAGGAAATCGTTTCGGTCTGGACTGAGTGAGGATGCCCGTGGGAATCATCCCATTGCGTCCGGAGTGTGTATGGGAGGGGGGGAGGAAATCGTTTCGGTCAAGACTGAGTGAGGATGCCCGTGGGAATCATCCTAATTCCGCTCGGAGTGTGTATGGGAGGGGGGGAGGAAATCGTTTCGGTCTGGACTGAGTGAGGATGCCCGTAGAAATCATCCCATTGCGCCCGGAGTGTGTATGGGTGGGGGGGAGGAAATCGTTTCGGTCAAGACTGAGTGAGGATGCCCGTGGGAATCATCCCATTGCGCCCGGAGTGTGTAAGGGAGGGGGGAGGAAATCGTTTCGGTCAAGACTGAGTGAGGATGCCCGTGGGAATCATCCCATTGCGCCCGGAGTGTGTATGGGAGGGGGGAGGAAATCGTTTCGGTCTGGACTGAGTGAGGATGTCCGTGGGAATCATCCCATTGCGCCCGGAGTGTGTATGGGAGGGAGGGAGGAAATCGTTTCTGTCTGGACTGAGTAAGGATGCCCGTGGGAATCATCCCATTGCGCTCGGAGTGTGTAAGGGAGGATGGGGGGGGGGGGAATCGTTTCGGTCAAGACTGAGTGAGGATGCCCGTGGGAATCATCCCATTGCGCCCGGAGTGTGTAAGGGAGGGGGGGGAGGAAATCGTTTCGGTCAAGACTGAGTGAGGATGCCCGTGGGAATCATCCCATT
>OW203763.1:47921420-48138544 GCA_934045905.1 Leuctra nigra
GGGGTGTTTGGGGGTTAGTGTGACGACCTCCCTCCACCTGTTATCAGTCTATCGACGGCGCGGGTTGTGGAGGCCTGGGCTGTGAATGTATCTTCATAGGAGTAGTCTACATGCACACCATAGGATATATTTCTTCAGTCACAGTCCATGTCAATGGTCTTCGGGGGAGCTAGAAAGCTGTCTGCTTTCATCCAATCTTATTTACGACAACAGGAGAACAACGTCGATGAATGTGCAATTCACTGACCTTGATTTTATCACTCCAAAAGTGTTAAAAAGTGCTGAAAATCGAGAAAACGGGTTTTCCGCAGAACTGTTTCCTCAGTCGTGAGTCGTGAGTGAACACTACAAAGAAGATGTATTAGTATAATTTGATCTCGTATTTTCAATGATGCCACTGAGCATGTTACCAACTAGCAACTAATATTCCATCTGGATGTAGCTTGCATCTAATGGTCTCTGCTGATATTATCCATTAGCCATCAGCAATGGGATTCTGCTGACGCCTCCGCGATGCATTTTACCTTTGTAAATCTCGACCCAAACGCCACAATCTCGACGCCGTTCTTGGCCAAGGTAATTAAGGGGGTGCTAGAAGGGCGTGTGGCGGGGGGGGGGGGGGGGGGGGGGGGGCAGAGGGAGGTAGCTAATGATGTTACAAATCCGTTCTCCCAGTTAGCTTTTTACCATTCGGGAGAAGTATAGTAAGTACAGTCCCCATTTAGTGACACTTCTATTATCAGATACTCTGTGCGAAGGGATGTAAACACGGAGCTGAATTACCATTGGAATTTAAATGATTCGGCCATTGGGACTAGAAGCAGGGAGCGCGCGGAGTAATGTGGAACGTGCCTTTAGAGGAGAATCCCGTGCTTCGAGCTTGCTGAGAACACCGTCACATAGTGCGATAGTGCACTGTCATGGCGCTTAGTGCACTGTCATGGCGCTTAGTGCACTGTCATGGCGCTTAGTGCACTGTCATGGCGCTTAGTGCACTGTCATGGCGCTTAGTGCACTGTCATGACGCTTAGTGCACTGTCATGGCGCTTAGTGCACTGTCATGGCGCTTAGTGCACTGTCATGGCGCTTAGTGCACTGTCATGGCGCTTAGTGCACTGTCATGACGCTTAGTGCACTGTCATGGCGCTTAGTGCACTGTCATGGCGCTTAGTGCACTGTCATGGCGCTTAGTGCACTGTCATGGCGCTTAGTGCACTGTCATGACGCTTAGTGCACTGTCATGGCGCTTAGTGCACTGTCATGGCGCTTAGTGCACTGTCATGACGCTTAGTGCACTGTCATGACGCTTAGTGCACTGTCATGACGCTTAGTGCACTGTCATGGCGCTTAGTGCACTGTCATGGCGCTTAGTGCACTGTCATGGCTCTTAGTGCACTGTCATGACGCTTAGTGCACTGTCATGGCGCTTAGTGCACTGTCATGACGCTTAGTTCACTGTCATGGCTCTTAGTGCACTGTCATGGCGCTTAGTGCACTGTCATGGCGCTTAGTGCACTGTCATGGCGCTTAGTGCACTGTCATGGCTCTTAGTGCACTGTCATGGCGCTTAGTGCACTGTCATGGCGCTTAGTGCACTGTCATGGCTCTTAGTGCACTGTCATGGCGCTTAGTGCACTGTCATGGCGCTTAGTGCACTGTCATGGCTCTAAGTGCACTGTCATGGCTCTTAGTGCACTGTCATGGCGCTTAGTGCACTGTCATGGCGCTTAGTGCACTGTCATGGCGCTTAGTGCACTGTCATGGCGCTTAGTGCACTGTCATGGCGCTTAGTGCACTGTCATGACGCTTAGTGCACTGTCATGGCGGTTAGTGCACTGTCATGGCGCTTAGTGCACTGTCATGGCGCTTAGTGCACTGTCATGGCTCTTAGTGCACTGTCATGACGCTTAGTGCACTGTCATGGCGCTTAGTGCACTGTCATGGCTCTTAGTGCACTGTCATGACGCTTAGTGCACTGTCATGGCGCTTTGATTAGTTTTATATTTAATCCGTGGAATGTTCAGTAAAAATGTATTATAATTATAAGAATTATAATATTTTTATAACTAGTTCATAAGGGTAAACGTCAAAAAGACTAAATAGTGTTATAACATCAACGAATTGCTCTAATGCTATCAATAATATTAATCTTAGGGGAAATTAAACTGCACAAATATTTTGATCGAAATGTTTACTTTATCTTAACATTAACATTAGAGAATGATTATTGAATTGCAACTAATAATTGTGGGATCGGGACCGGGTTCAAGTTGTGAACTTCATGACCGTCCGGTTACTCGCCACGCGCGTCGAATATTCGAATTCTCCCGCCCTCGCATGGAGCGTCGCTTCTAAGTGAAGTCTTGGTTGAAGTCGCAAGCATGTCGCAAGGTCGGTCAGTCATCCAGCGGGTCCCGATTCCGCCAGCCCCGTCAGCCCGCCAGCTAGTGCGATGCTCAGCCAACTGGGGTAAACGCCAAGGTATCACCGAACAGTGGCCAACAACTAGATGCATGTCCAACACTCGTAGTCCTGAGAAGACTACACGGATAGTCGAGCTATTGCTATCCTAGGCGGTTTTTCTCAATAGGTCTATTTTATTTGCATCTCTCAAAAGATGTTGCATCCAACCTATAGCACCTATAGGTTGGATGCAACATCTTTTTGAGGGATGCAAATAAAACACAAGTAGTGCAGATAATACGGCTACTTGTGCTGATGCCTACCGGTTCTATGCAAAACCTTTTGCAGGTTGCAAATAAAATATACCTATTGAGAAAAAACGCAGATAATGCAGGGAACGGCCACTAGCCCACTGTTACCACTATTTGCCCCTTATTAAAGACCTCCACTATTTGCCCACTTGTTTTCAATAAATAGCCCAAACAATATTACTTAGCCACTTTTTCCCAAAATTTCCAAGATGGCTACTATTGCAGTCGCTGTCCAACTATTCTTGTTCCAACACTGTCTAACTTTAAAAATGCAACCATAATTCTCCAATCTACTCAGGGTCTTATGTCGGATGTGTAGAGCCTAAAGCGTGTAAATATGCATTTAATCAAGTAAAATACTAAAATAATTTCTCGGGGCTATAAGAACTATAAATTGTAAATTATTTGGGTCACCAATAATCTGTTTTATGGGGTGTCAAAGTTTCACTTTTAACTAGAATTCAGCTCCGGCGGCCGTCTACGATACAATGCTGCCGTTTCTATAAATGGTTTCAGTTATATGCAATTAATGAACGGGAAAATGTTCATACTGTATCAATCAATGTATTGTAATATATTAATATTGGGCCTTTATTCATATACTTAGTGGCAATCAAATGTATTATGTATGCATTACATTTTACGTTTACCAAATGTAGGTAACATTTTTAGAAGGAAGTGAACAAAACAACCACAACCAAAATGTAGAATATTACACTCCCAACAAATGTAAACAAATACATTTATCTATTTTCTCTTCTAATCCTAAAATTATTTCAGAAATAGTTAAAGAATTAGTTCAAATTCATATAATCCTTGAATTGTATCCCATTTTTCATTAAATGGACTGAATTCAAGAACATTATAATGTTGAAATTTTTTTATGAAACAAATCCTAAAAGTTCTATCTTAGATACTTTCCTCGTATTGAAATTATATATTTTTGAAAAATAGAAATTTTGAACAGTTGGTGATAAATACTGCCGTTTCTAATGGTTTCGGTTATTTACTATCAATCAACGAGAATATTTTTATGAAGTACCTTCCTATCAGTCTATCATAATAAATAATAAATTATGATATCAGGCTTACTTAAGGCGATTCGACCGAAAAAATCAATATTAATTATCTTCATATTTCGTAAGAGGGAGCTGGTAACATATGATATCAAGTGACATTAGTCGTTTTTGGACGCCACAAAAAAATCCGGGGCGTTTTCAAATGTGTAAAATGCACGTGACAACTGACAAAGAATAGACAAACCCGCTTATCTGAATTACATGAAACTTGTAAGGAATATTCATCAGATATTTAGTTATGGGCTGACTACGCTCTATTTCTAATTTTTTGTTTAAATTTTTGTAAAAAAAATATATAACGTACCGGATTTTAGAGTCAAATATTACTGATTTAGTAGGAGCTATAGTCGAAGTAGGAATGAAGTTATCGAAATTTG
The DNA here is from genome assembly GCA_934045905.1 of Leuctra nigra. Classification (NCBI taxonomy): domain Eukaryota; kingdom Metazoa; phylum Arthropoda; class Insecta; order Plecoptera; family Leuctridae; genus Leuctra; species Leuctra nigra. The sequence continues at coordinate 47,925,591 of OW203763.1, forward strand.
GGCTTAGTCAGGCCATCAGCCCATTCTTTGTGAAGAAAATGAGACCTCGCGGAAGTCTGTAGTGTGAAAGGTGGGGCTTAAATCGTGACAAAAATAAATATGATTATTTTCAAAAATAAAAAAAGTAAAAATTTTACGGTACAACAATAATGTGTTGAAAATTATACAGTGAGTTGTAGCATCACTTACTGAATGAGAAAAATGCCCTCCCGTCTCTTTGAGTGCAGTACGTTGGACAATATCGTGATTTATATTTTTAGTCACGTGGTATCGCTCGAATCGCGTTATTGTAGGATTTATCTATTAGTGTATTTATTAATGTTTTATTTAATATTAATATTGTGTATAAATATTATTAATGTTTAGTGTAAAGAATGTTTCAAATGTCGTAAAAAAGTAACGTTTTTATACCTAATTTAGATACATTATTAAAAAGAAGGGAACAAAAAAATACCTACCTATTATACATACTCCTCACAAATGTTACCAAATGCATATCAAATATTTTAAATTTGTTTGCTCCTTATTAAATAATTCTAAAAATAGTTCAATTCAATTCTCAATTTTTATGCAGATATTTAAAACATAAAACTAAGAAATGCGGAGACGTATATAGCTACAACAGGTTATAGAAGTTGTATTATTATGGTGGACATGCGACTTTCTACACTGATTTTAAAAATCTCAAAACAGTGCAGAAATAGAAGTATGACAACTGTTAGTCAGTTCACTTACACACAAACAACTTGCTTGGAACGCGTACACCGAATTTCTAAAAAATGTAATTTGAATATGAAGAAAAGTACCCCGATGAATCTTTCAGGATTGGTTTCATCAACGTTTTATTACAGTTACTATCGTTACCATATTTTTTGAATTTTAGATTCTGTTCGACTGAATGAAAATTGAGGTCAATTACTCAAGAATATGTGTTATTCTTCTATCATATTTCAATTAATTTTGGGCATAAGAGCAAACAAATTTAAAATATTTGATTACATTTATTAACAATTGTAGGGAGTGTAATATGATCTTTTTGGTTTGTGGTTATTTTGTTCCTTCCTTCTAAAAATGTTATCTATGTGGTAAAAACTTTAGATTTTTGCCGTCACTTGTCACATTATCTTTTACAAGTATTTGTTAGCCTGATATTATTATCTAATTATTCTTATTCTTATTTTATTAGACTGAACTTTATGAACATTTGGCCATTGATTGATTGTACTAACTGTATAACCGTTTATAAATGGCAGCATTTATTGTAGAAGATATAAAGTGTAATGGTGGAGCAGATTGATTTTGAGTTAAAAGTGAATCTTTGACACCCGATATTTAGAGAACAGCTGATCCAAAAAATATAGAGTTAATTGTTTTTAAATCTTTAATTGACAGCGAATCAAGAGAATTTTAAAAAATAAATCTTTATTCTGATGGCAACCATCATTGGACCTGGTGTATAATATAGTAAAATGAGATAAGGATGAAAACAATAGTGGCTTCGGCGAAGTGATCAGCCCGAGGAATCGGACAAAGATTTTCTGTGAATATATTGCTACACTTTATAGTGTACTTGGTTTTTGGGACTGTGGTTATGATTAAGCTAAATTGCTACATAAAAATGAGTTACTGCTTGTAAATTAATCGTAATTTGAATTTCCAAGTCCTATATTTAAATCGTAATTATCGCAATGAAAGAAATACGTTGTAATTGGTAATATTATATTTTTAAGATATACTTTTGATTACTATTTAAAATATTAAAGTCTGCAACAATAATATACTATGCACTCACTGTGGTGAGGCCGACGGCTGCCACCTTATCGCGGTGGTGGGGTTTGTGTTGGCCAATGATCCACTGCAGCTACGCCAGAGCATTTGCTCATGTGTAAGGGCCCCCCGACGGCTGCCACCTTATCGCGGTGGTGGGGTTTGTGTTGGCCAATGATCCACTGCAGCTACGCCAGAGCATTTGCTCATGTGTAAGGGCCCCCCGACGGCTGCCACCTTATCGCGGTGGTGGGGTTTGTGTTGGCCAATGATCCACTGCAGCTACGCCAGAGCATTTGCTCATGTGTAAGGGCCCCCCGACGGCTGTCACCTTATCGCGGTGGTGGGGTTTGTGTTGGCCAATGATCCACTGCAGCTACGCCAGAGCATTTGCTCATGTGTAAGGGCCCCCCGACGGCTGCCACCTTATCGCGGTGGTGGGGTTTGTGTTGGCCAATGATCCATTGCAGCTACGCCAGAGCATTTGCTCATGTGTAAGGGCACCCCGACGGCTGCCACCTTATCGCGGTGGTGGGGTTTGTGTTGGCCAATGATCCATTGCAGCTACGCCAGAGCATTTGCTCATGTGTAAGGGCACCCAGACGGCTGCCACCTTATCGCGGTGGTGGGGTTTGTGTTGGCCAATGATCCATTGCAGCTACGCCAGAGAATTTGCTCATGTGTAAGGGCCCCCCGACGGCTGCCACCTTATCGCGGTGGTGGGGTTTGTGTTGGCCAATGATCCATTGCAGCTACGCCAGAGCATTTGCTCATGTGTAAGGGCCCCCCGACGGCTGCCACCTTATCGCGGTGGTGGGGTTTGTGTTGGCCAATGATCCATTGCAGCTACGCCAGAGCATTTGCTCATGTGTAAGGGCCCCCCGACGGCTGCCACCTTATCGCGGTGGTGGGGTTTGTGTTGGCCAATGATCCACTGCAGCTACGCCAGAGCATTTGCTCATGTATAAGGGCTATACCCATGCCGTACAGGTCAGTGGCGGGGCCCAGACAAAGATCAGCCAAGGTCGACCTATCCATGTCCTCCCTTGAATTTGCGGTCCCCTCGGGCCGGCCGTCCCCCTCGAGATGGTGATCCCCCTGAAATCGGGTTCCGACAGCCCGAATCCCCGCATACCCCCGGTCCGTCCCCATTCCGGCCCGGCCTTACCACCATTGCTGGACTCCCCCGGATCGGGCCCGTTAGGTCGACCCCTCCTCATGTCCTCCACGTATTTTCATCAAAGTTAAAAGTAAATATTAATGTTCGCAAAATGAACTAGTTGTTGACGCGCCGTTAAACAATAATAATCTAATCTCACCGTGGTGAGTACTTGGTATTTTATTTTTACACCACGACGAGTTGGCCTATTGCACCACCACCTGCAGCGCCTCGACCCCAATAGTGAACAGACGGTGTGTCACCCTTATGTGTTTAGTCTTTATAATGGTAAGATTCCTTACGTTTCCTTCATTCTACCTTCTCTACCCCTTTCATAGTCATTCAAATCAAACGCTTTCTGTCACATACTCGCAAGGATATCTGTGGAGTCATAACAGCATGTATGACGGCGTGAGCGTGAGACTCTCTCCTCTCCTCTCCTCTCCTCTACTCTCCTCTCTACTCTGCTGATATCTGAGCAGAGATGTCGTCGATGCTCTGGACCAACCCCTCACGTCCACGCCGTGAGCAATGCCTTCCGACATCAATTAATTCACGATTATCATAAATTCGAAGCTACGTTTTACCGCAGAAACCAAGTCCCTGGAATGCTTTGCTTTTGGTGTGGAGTGAAAACCGAAAACGCGGACGACGCGTCCCCCTTCTCCCCTCCCCCCTGGAGTGAGGGGTATTTTATCCTCAGTCCCCCTCTATGTGTTTCTACTATTTTGCGTACACAAAGACGGAGCTGATGGCAATTCTATAATTGCCTCTGGCGTAGTCCACGCACGGTAAATATCTGTTTTGTTAAAAGGCATTCATATTCTAAATTCTAATCATCGAAGATGCATTATGCACTTGAAGTTAGCCATCAAGAATAGCAAGACTTTAAATTGATGATGACTTTAGGTTGAACTGAGAACCGGTTTTCTGATTGGAACTGTAAGCACCCTCTCTAGATAATCATATGGATATATGTACACCTCTTATTTATGTATGTGTTCATGTATAGGTATGTTTTTGTTGAAGTTATGGGGAAACAACTTATCATTAGATTCGCACACTTCGCAGCTCATTGGCTGGCGTGTGGTGAGTGTGATTCACTCTCACAACTTTGAACATCGTAAATGGATTCTGGCGAGGGGAAAAATGTGGGAAAGTTGAAGGATTCGTTACAACTTTCGACTCTCTCCCATGCTTTGTATAAATTTTCATAGTTTTCTGACAGTTAAATGTTTCAACGTAAAAGCTCCCACTCGTACTTCTTTATACAACATGGCGATCTGTAATCATATGTTTTCGTGTCAGTTTTATAGGTTATGTTGGAACGAGGATGTGTTCGTGAAGAGTTTGAGTGACAAGCGACCTGTGATTTCATTTCCAAGTTACCGCGACTCAATATACAGGGAAACCTGCGTGAAAGGCCAACCCAGACAGAAAATGTCATCAAATGTCATCGTCAGCGTGTATCTAGGAGCCGAGCTTTACTGGAGGTGTCCACTACGTCTAGATTTCTAAGTGTTTTTCATTCATCATTTTCAGGACCTTTTTTGAATGATCAATTGATCGACTACTTTTAAGAAGGTTGTTCGATTTCCCCTCAAAATTGTAGATACACTATTTTTAAATCTTGTGTTAAAGTTTGACAACATTTTATTTGAAGCTAGCGTTAAGAGTTGGCTGAACCTATGAGGTACATTTTTGTGATTATGTTTTCTAAATATCGTCATGAAGCTTTTGAACAATTGAAAATTATTAAAAATGTGATGATAACAGGTTGCGGAGCTATTTCTTGAGTCGGACGTAGAATTAAAATCGCTAATATTTGTCCCCAAACTCGACTCAAAAGGATGGTTGGGTAATGAAAAGTAATGACAAATTGTTGTTCCGAGTGTACATTTGACAACAGAAAAGATGATTGTTGAACAAAGTTGATTGGCTGCTGGTCAGGTTCCATAACAATCAATGTTTGTTATTATCATTGGGTGAGACATGAGATTGCTTTGACTGACTTCTGATGGCGCGATCTAATATTTTTCAGTCAATCAGATAATTTGAGCGACCACTGTTTCTTGATCCGCGTGAAGTGTACTATGTGTGTCCTGGCTGGTGGAGAGTTCACCTCTGTCTGTGATCAGTATTAGCTGCGTGTGGTTGTACGTGAATGGAGTAGACATTAGCGCATGATCGCGGACCGTGGGAGACGATCAGAGGCGCGACGATCACGTGCGAGGTTGGCACCTAGTCGGCCCTCGCCATCACGACATCGATCACATCTGATCGGGGCCCGGGGCCTGGGGCCTGGCACCTAGTCGGCCCTCGCCATCACGACATCGATCACATCTGATCGGGGCCCGGGGCCTGGGGCCTGGCACCTAGTCGGCCCTCGCCATCACGACATCGATCACATCTGATCGGGGCCCGGGGCCTGGGGCCTGGCATCTAGTCGGCCCGCGCCATCACGACACCAATCACATCTGATCGGGTCGGGGCTTGATCGCGTACCCTAATCGAGCCCAACTCAATACAACTGTTTAGAGACGAAAGTACTGAACAAAATATTTTCTAGTAATTCAAATTATTTTATGTCGTCCTTCAAATGACTTCCTACTGTCAATTCTTAGTACCTTAGTTACCTTATCACCTAAACACCTGGTACCTGTTTCGTCACACAAAAACACTTATTAACAACCATCTTAAATTGGTAGCTATATTGTACCTACAATAAACCTAGCCGACAATGTTAGAGAATCTAGTCTGATCTAAACATTCGTTGGTATTAATGCGAAGTTCAAAAGTAGATACTTGGGGTATATCGTACTTTTGCGTATGCTTATGGTGTTGACCTGAAATATTGGTAATAATTTAATATTCATGATTATTATAATTATTGATTAAAACCAACCTCTTCGGCTCATTTTGTTTCGCCTTGCTATGTATAATCCACTACATATTTGTCTCGTGTCCGAATTTTGACAGCGAGAAATTTGTATCTTCTTATAAAGTGTTTAAATCTACTTTCCGAACAATGTTCTTTACTTTCAAACTGTCAACAATTACGTGAGTAAAACCTCCAATATTGCGGAGACACCTCACTTAGCTGCTTCATTATGAATGGGAGTGTTAGAATGTTTGGTTATACAGAATAGAATCGGCGTTAAATGCGAGTAAAATGCAAATTTTCAAATCAATGAGTTGGGCTCGATTAGGGTATGGAAAGACGCTCCCGGGGCCCGGGGCCTGGGGAAGGTACCCTACAATAAACAACGACTGCTTCCTACTTTATATTGACTGGTATATTACTGGAACTCCCGTTAGTAGCCGCGTGCGAGTAGCCCTTTTGCGATTAGCCCATGCGAGTAGCCCCGTGCGAGTAGCCTCGTGCGAGTAGCCGCGTGAAAGTAGCCGCGTGAAAGTAGTCTTATGCGAGTAGCCTCGTGCGAGTAGCCCCGTGAAAGTAGTCTCATGCGAGTATACTCGTGCGAGTAGCCCCGTGAAAGCAGTCTCATGCAAGTAGCCGCATGCGAGTAGCCGCGTGTGAGTAGCCCCATGCGAGTAGCCCCGTGAAAGCAGTCTCATGCAAGTAGCCGCATGCGAGTAGCCGCGTGCGAGTAGCCCCGTGAAAGTAGTCTCATGCGCGTAGCCCCATGCGAGTAGCTTCGTGCGAGTAGCCCCTTGAAAGTAGTCTTTATGCGAGTAGCCCCATGCGAGAAGCCCGATGCGAGTAGCCCCGTGCGAGTAGCCCGATGCGAGGAGCCCCGTGAAAGTAGTCTTTATGCGAGTAGCCCCATGCGAGTAGCCCCATGCGAGTAGCCGCGTGCGAGTAGCCCCATGCGAGTAGCCCCATGCGAGTAGCCGCGTGCGAGTAGCCTCGTGAAAATAGTCTCATGCGCGTAGCCCCATGCGAGAAGCCGCGTGCGAGTGCGTGTCGACGACTGACGTAATCCCGGCTAATAGCTGGAGTTGCAAGCGCTTTTGAATATGCAATTGCGCCCGACGCGACTAAGGGCCGTAAGTTAGAGGCGCGATTAAGACTTCTCTCTTCATGCCAAGAGACGGGGGTGAGGAAGGGGAGGGGGCTACTGATAGGGTTCAAGAGGATTTACTCCACTCGTTCTACACTCGATAAACACCACTTCCAAACTTCTTCTTCGACTCGTATAGACAGAGCCTCGAACACTTAACTTTCTTTTTAATTAATAATTTGTTTAATGAATATAGGAGTAGCAATTCCGCCCCCTACCCTTCCTCTGTTGAGAGTTGACCCCCTCCAGTTGGCTGCAGGAAGAAATTCAGCAGAAAGTTGGTCTGCGTGTTGACTGAACCAATCATTAGAAGAACTCCCGATTTCAACATTTGCCTATCCAAGTTTTATTTTTATTTTTTCATACGATTTGGTTTGCATTTGATTGGAGAGTGTCAGAAAAAGGAAACATTATTGGTTCATTTAATATGGATTTCCCAATTAATTAATTAGATATAATTTTTGTCATTCGAGCAAATTGTCTTACCAAAAGCACCGAAGTAACTACCTACCCATAAAAAAACACTCCGTGTAAAAATACCAGCCAAGTCTCTTAAAAACTATAAAAAAAATATAAAAAATCTAAAAAAATTCAGCACTGAAAAGTAGTGATATCAAAAAATGGGCCAAGTAAAAAAATGATTTCAAAAACCGAAATATACTTGGCGCATCGTGTATAAATAATATAGACGTATATATGCTAAAAATCAAATATATACCTATAAATACCTAAATATAAATATACCCAAATGCCCTTAAAAAGCGATGCGCTAAGTATATTTCGGTTTTTAAATTAATCATGTTTTGACTTGGCCCATTTTTTGATATCTTTACTTTTCAGTGCTGAATTTTTTTAGATTTCTTATATTTTTTTATTGTTTAATAGACTTGGCTGGTATTTTTACACGGAGTGTTTTTTATGGGGATATCACTCCTTTTTTTAGATTATTCTCAAACTTGTAACAGAAATCGGAGCAACAATGACTAATTCCTTTTAAAAAAATAAGCCATTTCCGATTTGGATAATAAGAAAAGTTGCGTTTGGTACTAAGTAAATAATGCTTAAAATTATATTCCATTAAAAATAACGAAAGCTTCGATCCAATCAGTCCGGCCGTTTTCAAGATATGGAATCACTTCCGGTTTTGAAAATTGCGGTTGAAATCACTGCCACCAAGAATTTATTTATATAAATGGTTTGTATCAGTATAAGCCTTCTGAATATGTAGTTATTGCAGTAAGAGGTGATTTAAGTCTAATTCTTCATTTTTATGACGTCATTTCCGGTTTCGGTAATAGTCAATTTCTTTTTTAACTATTGGTATTTCATATATGACCGTCCGAATCGATTGGCGCAAATTTCGTTCCGATCGGTCCAGGCGTTTTCGAGGTATGACGTCACTTCCGGTTGTAAAATGGCGGCACAAAAAATTCATAAGGGCAAGGTATCTACAGGCAGACAACCTGGATACGTGGTGAAAATTTCAGATCAATCGGCCCAGCCGTTTAGGCTGTGGCGGAGACCGCGGAATTTATTGGAAGATGAATCATTATTTTTATAATAATCATTATCTGAAAGCCGTACAATTTCACGGTTTTCAGGGTCCTCCAGCTCGCAAAAGGCATAACGTATTGTTCCCAAATTTGGTATATGTGGTGTGGTGGGCCATAGCTCGAAATTGAGATATTTCGCAACAATGTGAGATTTCCCAATTTTGAGATCCAGTAGGCCGAAAATGCCACTTTGATGCTTACAGTAAAAGTGGGTTGCTCCAGCCTTTAGGTTTGAACGGTATGTTGTATGATAGTGTGCGCGCCGTACGACTTGGCTGGCGTGGAGCGACCGCTCCACTAGATCTCTGATATTATGCACTGATTTTTTAATAAGAAAGGCATTTTAAAAAGTGTAATCTATGCTGAACTTCTTGACCGCCATATTGGGCAACGTTGACCGTGGTTGAGCACATAATGATGCCGGTGGGGCTCGTGCTGGTGGGGTTGTGCCGGTGGGGCCTGTGCCGGTGGGGCTTGTGCCGGTGGGGCCCGTGGCGGTGGGGCCCGTGGCGGTGGGGCCTCTGCTGGTGGGGCCCATGCCGGTGGGGCCTGTGCCGGTGGGGCTTGTGACGGTGGGGCCTGTGCCGGTGGGGTTTGTGCCGGTGGGGCCCGTGCCGGTGGGGCCTGTGCCGGTGGGGCTTGTGACGGTGGGGCCTGTGCCGGTGGGGCTTGTGCCGGTGGGGCCTGTGCCGGTGGGGCTTATACGCGGGTGCCTTCACCTATATGTCTGGCCCATAACATTTATCCGAATTAATAAATAAGCTAAATATTAGCATCATGCGTGTAACTTGTATCTTCCCTTAAAAATATAAATGTCAAGAAGGCAATAAAATTGATTTAGAACTAGGACAATGCTATTCCAGCGGGCTAGTAACACATTACCATATAGCGTTGAAATCTGATGTATAGGGCCTATTTCTACAACAATATCTGTTCTAGTCACTCATTTTTGACTATTTCATTTTATGTTGTTTCGACTGGGATTTCTCTCATTCTCCTTCTCTCTATATTCCTCATGCATATTAAGAATGGTTCCATTAAGCTGTATAGTGGACTATGGTGGGCTGGAACTGTTTCGACGATACAATATGCCTCTCTTTTGGAGCCGATCCAGAGGCCAACTGCATCTATAGAATGACGGGGATGTGGGGATGTGGCGCAAAGCAATTGCTGGAAATGCAGTTGAAGCAGAATGCTGCGATTGCCGAGTGGAAAGATGATATTTGTCCGATGACCGAAGAGTTCATGAAGCCCTGTTATTGGAGAATTGATTAGAATTATTCCACGCGAAGTTATCGAGACAAGCTCTAGATTCTCTCAACTGGCGAATTATATTTTGTAAATGCAACAAAGAGTAATGTTTAGGAGTTTACATAATTAACTATTTGCAATGACAACGGAAGTTGGCAGTGTCTTATAAGCACTAGGAATATTTTACATTTTGTGTGCCTCTATATAAAAAATACCTTCTTATACCCATACATACCTACATTGTATTTGTTTCTTCTTCTTGTATGTATACATATTGCAATTACAGGTATCAATTTACACTCAACAAAAGATAAAACGGTATTCGAAAGAAACGGATTGACTGAAAAAGATTTGATGGCATCATCCGATGAAGTCTATGTTCACTCGTCATTTAACTGTATTTGGTGAGCTCTGATTACATTGACAACAAGGATTGATTGTCAAGGAACCTGTCCAGCAACCAATCCGTTTCGTGCAAATACCGTTTTATGATTTGTTGAGTGTACGTCGAGCATGGACATATTTTCAATGAATAATTATTAATAAATTATTGATAACTACTAAAATGAAGGGCTGCGAATTGTACTCTAACCCTGAAACGTCGCCCCGTAAGCGAGAATTCCCGGGTTCAAGCCCCGGCCATTCACTTAGTAAACTGCATATAGGTATAATTCTGACATCACCGGAAATGTTTTATCAACACATATCAGTGACTATACTTACTAGATGTTCTAACTTGTAAGATAAAAAATATGGTACAGTCATGGAAATATATTCGGTAAACCTCATTCACCCCACTCCACGTTCCAACAACTTTTCCAGTGTTAAGGGTCTAGGGGAGGGCCATAAACTATACGTAAATGGATGGAAAGTGGAAGGAGGGTTTACCGAATATAAATTCCATGACTGTACATCAGCAGGGTAGACCAGGACAGAGTGGTAAGTGATGTTGTAAGTTTTTTTTTATTAATCACAAAATAAAAATACAATTTTCTACAAACCAAGCCCCGTAGCCAGAACGGCTAGTCTGGGGGCAACATTTTAACATAAAACATAATTTTTCTTATGGAATACAAACATACAAACTAAATTATACTACTAAAAAAAAATTGTTCATTGTAATTGAAATAACACATTGAAATTCATTGAAATACACATATTGAAATGATACATTGAAATTGACAATAAAATAATTATTCACATATAATATCAATAATACAAAATAGATAGGTACTACATTGAAAGAAATGCAAAATCAATTCAGGAAAAAACAAGTACTAAACTCTTTTTTGACCAATAGTATTAAATCAAACATATTCATTACTCATATTGATGTAATAACCATTGCTCAATTTCATATTTTATCTTTTTGTATCTCTCTAAAGTTTTCAAATTTGCCGGAATTTCATTAAATATAGTAGGTACACTGTATTGAAGTTGTCTCTTCCCATGCTTATTTTTCACCTTAGCTATTTTTAATTTACCTTCAATCTTCGCCCTTGTTTCAACTCCATGGTCATATAATGCATCATCATAATAATAAGTTATTATTAGCCTAAACTGGAACAAATAAAAAATATCCAGAAATTTCAAATGCCTAAAATATTCATCTACATCAAAATTTAGAGTATTTTTGCTTCGGTAATATTATTTTTATAATTCTCCTCTGCAACATAAATAATGTTTGTAAATGTAAAGCTGATGCATTCCCCCAAGCTAACACACCGTAAGTTAATACTGATCCTACTATTGCCGAATATACCATCTTCAATAATTTCAAATTCAAAACATTATTTAAATTAAACAAATTATACGCACAAACTCTAAGTTTATTACAGATTGAATTAATGTGAGGTCGCCAAGTAAAATGCCTGTCAACAACTATTCCTAAATAAACATGAGAATCAACAACTCCAATTAGCGTTCCACACCCAATACAATTTCCCTGATCCAAAGTATGAACACAATCATACGAATGATACACCACATTGACAGGATTACCTTTATAACTATTGAATGGAGAACATATGTGTAATATCTTCGTCTTGTCAGCATTAATCACTAACTCGTTATCATGCGTCCAACAGAGTAATGCATTGAAATTTATTCACAGTTCTGTTTCTGCTTGCTTTAAATCCTTGCTTGTTGACAAAAGTACAGTGTCATCTGCACACATAAATATCTTACCAAAATGTTCTAATAATTTAAACATATAATTCACATATATAATATACAATATTGGCCCCAAATTAGAACCTTGCGGAACACCAGTTAATACTTCTTTCGAGTAACTAAATACATTTCCTACTTTTACCTACATTACACGACTGTCCAAGTAATTTTTGAACCAATGTAACAATGGACCCCTTAGCCCAATATTTTCCAACGAATCGATTAACTTATTATGATTTATGGTATCAAAAGCTTTTGAGAAGTCAATGAATAAGGTCAATACATTTTCATTTTCATTAAGATGTTTGTTAATATAATCCGAAAATAAAACCAAGAGATCCGTTGTACTTCTCCCCTTTTGAAATCCAAATTGAGAATTATTTAGAATGTTGTAATTTTTCAAGTAATCTGTTAATTTATTAGCACTTAATTTCTCCATTATTTTGTCTACAGTCGGTAACAAAGATATAGCTCTAAGTGATGGTGATGTTGTAAGTGATGTTGTAAGTGACGTTGTAAGTGATGTTGAAAGTACTGCAACTAGGCAAATGGCGACTTCAATTCGAAGAATGGACGGTGGGAAGGAAGCAGTCGTGGCATAAGTCCGGAAAGCCTAACAGGAACCGAAGCATGGACCTTATGTCTGAACTAGCTTGCTCCATGAGTATAGTCTATATCTATATCTGCACTCTAGTCAATGCGTTTAAATGACCTTATGCCTGAACTAGCTTGCTCCATGAGTGGTCTATATCTATATCTGCACTCTAGTCAATGCGTTTAAATGACCTTATGTCTGAACTAGCTTGCTCCGTGAGTGGTCTATATCTATATCTGCCCTCTAGTCAATGCGTTTAAATGACCTTATGCCTGAACTAGCTTGCTCCATGAGTGGTCTATATCTATATCTGCACTCTAGTCAATGCGTTTAAATGACCTTATGCCTGAACTAGCTTGCTCCGTGAGTGGTCTATATATATATCTGCACTCTAGTCAATGCGTTTAAATGACCTTATGCCTGAACTAGCTTGCTCCGTGAGTGGTCTATATCTATATCTGCCCTCTAGTCAATGCGTTTAAATGACCTTATGCCTGAACTAGCTTGCTCCGTGAGTGGTCTATATCTATATCTGCACTCTAGTCAATGCTTTTAAATGACCTTATGCCTGAACTAGCTTGCTCCGTGAGTGGTCTATATCTATATCTGCCCTCTAGTCAATGCGTTTAAATGACCTTATGCCTGAACTAGCTTGCTCCGTGAGTGGTCTATATATATATATATCTGCACTCTAGTCAATGCGCTTAAATGTCAGCCCTAGACGAGTGCTTTTTTTATTGTTTATATGATATCAGAAGAAAGTCGGCGAGGAATAGAAGATAGCTAGGTCAGCGCTTTTTAAAAACTGTGTGGAATGAAGGCATAAACCGGGCACAATGATATAGGAAGTGATGTCAACATGCTTACCCCCACCCACTCGACTCTCCCCTCCCTACTCCTTGCCCTGGAACCCTTTGCTAAACATTTTCTCCGGAGATTTTATAGCTGTTTTTTACTTGATATTTACAAGCACACTGTGTGCGTCCCGCATAAATTCTGTGTTTGGGAATGGATTGACTCGAGTATAGGTTTGGATATTAGTTGCTTAGTTATACACAACTTACAGTATTATACAAGGAAATTCGTCACATATTTTCCAATAGAAGCAGCTGACTTTTGGAGCCTTACTGAACGAGTGTTTACGTGGTTCCCCGTAGTAAAATCGACAGAAATTCTACCAAAAATCAAACAAATAAAACCGCAGGATAGGTATTATTATCAATATCATGGTCTATACTCAAGGATATCATATTCCAAAATCTGTTTAAAGGTTTAATTTAAAATATTTTAAAACTCAAATGATTATAGAGAGAGAAAAACCTATGCAATTATAATTATTTAGAATGGGACAAAATGCATATTTAAATATATAGTGGGTAGAAATAGTATCAAATTAGTAAGTAGTAAAACATAGTATGTTTTTCCACAATCTAAACAATTTAAATGGTGCCAAAGTTGTGAACAATTTCGATAAAAGGCGGTCCAGGTTGTGCAACTCTCCCCTGCTGTCCAGTTAGCTGTGAAGCACGGTGGAGTACTGTGAAGTAAAGCAAATGAATGCAATGTTTATGCAGCGATGAGGAAGTCATGTCAGGTATTCATGCTGTGAGAGGCTGATGGGAAAACCGTACCCAGTAGTAGACAACCAAGACATGGGACACATGTGTAATGACATTCCACGTGACAAGTCATTCATGCGAGTCGTGTGTTCGAATCCCACCCGGCCTCTGTGTCGCCGTTTAGCGACGAGAAGGATACTAGTTCAACGCTTCAAGCTTTATGGTGGAAATATAGCACGTTTTGTGAGAAACTGGTGGAAATATAGCACGTTTTGTAAGAAACTGGTGGAAATATAGCACGTTTTGTGAGAAACTGGTGGAAATATAGCACGTTTTGTAAGAAACTGGTGGAAATATAGCACGTTTTGTAAGAAACTGGTGGAAATATAGCACGTTTTGTAAGAAACTGGTGGTAATATAGCACGTTTTGTGAGAAACTGGTGGAAATATAGCACGTTATGTGAGAAACTGGAATAATATATCGTTTTGTGAGAAACTGGAATAATATATCGTTTTGTGAGAAACTGGTGGAAATATCACGTTTTGTGAGAAACTGGTGGAAATATAGCACGTTTTGTGAGAAACTGGTGGAATATAGCACGTTTTGTTGGTTGAAATATATCACGTTTTATGAAAAGCTTGTTGAAATATCACGTTTTAAAAGAAACTTGTTGAAATATATTACGTTTTATGGGCATGATGAAATATATCACGTTTTTTTGGTAAAATTTATGACGTTTTATGAGAAACTGGTTGAAATATATCACGTTTTATGTGAAATTGGTTGAAATTATCACGTTTTTTAAGAAACTTGATGAAACGTATTACGCTTTATGGACATGATAAAATATATATCAACGTTTTACGAAAAACTGGTTGAAATCACGTTTTAAGAGGAGCTGGTTGAAATATATATATTTTTTTAGATTGTTAATTAGTTATATACTTACCTGAAGGAGCCTGGCAGGAGCCAGGTGAAACATAGTATATTCCTCTGATAAATAAACGTATATATACGTTTATATTTATATATATATAAATTCAATAATTTTCGGGTTGAATATTTTACGGGGTTTCACGTTTTATATCACGTTTTATGAGAAATTTTTGAAATATACCTACCTATTACATTTTAAGAGAAACTGAGGGAAACATGTTATGCTTTTTGTGTAGGGTTTATGCAATGCATTGTACTGAGTTGACAGGAATATATCGTTGGTAATCCGGAAAGTCACAAATTCACATATTGCTAAAATTGAGGTAGAGGAGCGTCATTAATAAATACATTATTAAGTAATAAGTATATATATTTTTCTATAATCTGGAAATGCTAACTCTTAACTGTATTTAAAAAACTGCTTAGTGATAACTTAGTGATTACCTAGTGATTTTCTATCTTTCTTTGCACTGTGCTATGTGAACATTGATTAATTAGGAGATTATTGAGTGCAATTAATGAGTCATGCTGTATCTCAGTTATCTCAGATCTGCACATAGTGTTAGTGACGCTGACTGCAGTGCTTGCAGCTTGCTTTTTGTAGACACTTTTTGCGATACGATTGGAGACGAAATGGGTAAACCAAATTATTGGAAATTTTAATCGTGATTAGATAAAAGACAAACTTAGGGTTATCCCTTGGTACATTTTTAATTTTTTGTTTAGTTAATTAATAATAATTAGTTGATTTTTGGTGAAAAATTAGCTATTTTCTTGTCTCCCTGGGTGCCGTATAAAATTAAATTTCAAAAATGTACCAAGTGATAACCCTAAGTTTGTCTTTCATCTAATTCATGATTAAAATTTTAGATCAATTGGTCACCGGGTTTGGTCTCCAATCGTATCGCAAATTTCATAGTTTTGCGCGGTTTTGTTGAATAACCGGCGCCTAATTAACGATGCAATAAGCAAAAATGAAAAAGTGCTACTAATATACAGCCAGTCGGATCATGTGAACATCCTGTAAAAGTAACACTCACTTATGAAACAATTTTTGTCTCTCAATTTTCTAAAACGGCCGAGCGCTAGTATCACTTTAAAGGAGGGGTTTGAGTTTCTAGTTTCTAGTATGTACCAAGTCTTAGCATAATTGTGTCATTATTGTATAAGATATGGCCGAATAAGGGAGTCAACAACTATGAAAAGGTCAATTGACAAAATTGATTGTCACGTTGTCATCAAAACTCTTTAAAAGAACAAGGAAGGACATGTGTCAAATTGACATATGATTGGAAAAGATTTCAATGGAAAACATACAACAATCCCCGTAAAAAAGCTTCAATCTTTTCCAAAATGGTTCGAGGTGTACTTCTATGATTTTGAAAATCCACCGTAATTTTCTGTGAGGTTGACTTGCTTATTGGATATCTGACAAAATTAAGATGCAATTGAACTATTATGTGTACTAGAAACTCACACCCTAGACGATAACCCTTGCAGTCCGCGAACTTTGTGCAATCAAAAAGTTTTTTTTGCACGCTAAGTAACAAATAAGTTTAGTTCAATGCGATTGATCACATTGTTTAGCCTCCGTTTTCAGATTTTCCGTCTTCAAATAGTTGCCAAACTACAGCAGATGTAGTAAAACCTTTTCTGTCATTTAGTCGAATATTCCTCATAGTCATATGTATATGTAAACTAATCACAAGCCTGCCGTAGCGGTTTCTAGACTTATGATTGGTAAGATAAAAAGGTAAGATGAATTACGCAAAACGCAGAAAAGATCTAATAAGTTGATACCTGAGCTGGTCTGGCAATCTGTCAGTTGCTCGCATGTGTCCATTCATTTCACTACCAGGCAGTAGCGTATCCAGACTTCTTTGATAGGAGGGAGAAGGGGACATTTCCAACGCGTAGGCATAGGCATAGGCCAAGCAGTGTTGCTGGGCCGGGGCTCAGCCCAAATGACTCAATGTCATAGGCATAGGCATAGGCCAAGCAGTGTTGCTGGGCCGGGGCTCAGCCCAAATGACTCAATGTCATAGGCATAGGCATAGGCCAAGCAGTGTTGCTGGGCCGGGGCTCAGCCCAAATGACTCAATGTCATAGGCATAGGCATAGGCCAAGCAGTGTTGCTGGGCCGGGGCTCAGCCCAAATGACTCAATGTCATAGGCATAGGCATAGGCCAAGCAGTGTTGCTGGGCCGGGGCTCAGCCCAAATGACTCAATGTCATAGGCATAGGCATAGGCCAAGCAGTGTTGCTGGGCCGGGGCTCAGCCCAAATGACTCAATAGTTGAATACCTTGTTATTATAATAGGGAAGTGAACTGAAGTTTAGATTTTAGAATAATAATTATTTTATGAAAGTTGAGATGTTGTTGAAGACAGAAGTGGTATTATTTTTGTTGTGTGATGAATAGTTTTCAAGCAACGAATGTATAAAGTTTGGTAGATTGTAGCTGTCCATGAAACACAATTTGACGTCACACGCCAAGTCGGGCCGTATAGATAATGTTATAGCCAGATCCAGTTCTATGCATCCCGTAACACAGGGAACACGGCGTGTGACGTACAGCTTGTTTTTGCAGAGGAGTGAAATGTCGAAAACTAATAAATTAATTATGGGAAATATAAAATTTCACATTGCTCTTTGGGGCTATTCTGTATATAAACAAAATATAATCTTAACATTCACCTATTATTCCCCATTGGGTTAGGGAAGGAAGATTTCTTTCAGGATTTTATGATTTGTCCAGGGGGTCATATCCCCCCCCCCACTGAATCCGCCATTGCTACTGTAATTTACAGATCAATCGCTGCTTTCTTCGTTATGGAAGAGACATTTTAATTATTAAAAAGCTAGTAGTTTTTGTTGATTCAACTGATCAAGTCAAATGCTGCGATAGTTAACATAGTATTTATAACGATGAAAAGTGTTGTCACTGAAATGTTCTCAGCGTGCCAGGGGCAGCGCCACACACAAATGCGATCTAAACGCAATGTTTGTCCGTGAGTGTGTCGAGTGCACCCGCGATGCAAGTGGGCGTGGGTTCACATCTCAGCCCGCGTGCAACGCGCGTGGCACTGGGGAGGGGGAGGCGGAGAGGAGGTGCCCTCCCGCCGGCGGCGTCGTCGCTTGTCGTCGGCCTGCAACGGCAGTAGCGGCATCACAGGCGTCGCAGCCACACCGCCCGCGCCGTCTCCCGTGTGCGTGCGTGCGTGTGTGCGTGCGTGTGTGCGTGCGTGGCCCACGCGTCATGTTCATCCCGGATACTCTGAGAAGCTGCATGGTCGAGCCGGACGTGTCCACGTATCTCCAAGCGCCGTCGTCGGGCCAGGTTAGGTTCTCTCCACTACTACTTGATCACGAGTCACGACGTCGTTCAAACGCACGGGGTGGTTTTTCTTTCACTCCCTGCGTCGCGTCTCCGCGTGGCAAAACATAATACTTGTAGTTATTATTAACTAAGGCAGTGTGGAGTGAGAGCTGAGCACGACTATTTTCGAGATTAGAGCGAGAGTTTAAAATAACTTTCCAGGTCCTTACAGTATAATTAGAAAGGTCACAGCGTAGATGTGAAATATAGCTGTTTCCTAAGGGTCTGTGGAGTGTTGGGGCATTGGGAAGTGATTGCGCTTTGATTTTCATTTCTGATCGCCGTCCACCGAGGAGGTGTGCACGTGGTGGTTGTCAAGGAGGTGGTGCCCATTGCGAGGGGCGTGGCATTACTTCAACTACCACAAACGACATATCAATGTGGATCTTGTTCTGGCAATTGGCACGTTGTTCGGGGGTGAACACTCGTGACTCTTGACATGTCACATGGAGCGTCGTCACAAGTCTCTCGATGACATTGCAATTGCAAAACAGATTTAGAACTGTTTTTTCACGGCTTTCAATGAAAACAGTCGATTGCCATGGCAACAACCAATGACATTAGTATTACCACTAAGTACTGTTAGACTTAACAACTGATTTAACAGCGCATTGACAACCCACCCCTTAGCGAGTTCCCATTCGAAGTCTAATCTTACGGAATCACTTATTCATGGTCTAATACCAGTGAGCGTGATGTCCATTAATTTTCCGTTGAATATTTGTGCACGGTTCTGATTCGCCTGAATCTGTCCCACATTGCCCGTCTTTGGTGACGTATAATCTGCCACTGAGCACGTCCCATTGGGTGGGACATTGGGGCCAAGCGAGGAATATCTTGACGTGCGACACATAAAATGTCACAACAAAACCCTAAAGATCCGCTACAAATTCAGACAAAATAACTAACGTTTCAATATACCTATTAAATGCCTCCGTTCTGCATAGAGAAAATTCAAAACTACTTTCTTGCATATAGGAAAGCACGAGGATCATAATACGTTACCATAAAACGAGGAAGAAATTGATATAAAATATATAGGATACTCCACAGCAGAGGTTTATAGTATTTATCGTGTACTAAATAGGTGATATTGAGTTTGTATTTAATTCTGAATTGTTGCAATGAATTTGCAAGCTGCTTTTCAATAGGTATGAAATTTGAATAGATTGAATGTACAACGTAGCGATATCTCAAATGGATTACTAATGGGGATTATTATGCTATAATCGGTGAAACTAAGCGAGCCATTGCATTGGAACCATCAACCTGGGATTATTGCTAACTATTGTCAATGATTGGAACATGGAGTTAGTCGGGACCGCGAGATGCGCCGTGTTTAGATCGAGCTAAACAGTTTTCCACGACTATCATGCGTTTTTCTACAACCCTTCGCACTTGATTCCACACCGGCAGGAAGATTATACTCTTGTCTTTTCTTCGTCGGGAAACTCGTAGCTCCTTACTCCACGTTGTGAAATCTTATCTTTACATTCATTTTGATATTTCCTAATCCGAAACTTGATTTAAAGTGTGCTCTAGGATTCAAAAATAATGATCGAATTAGTCTAGTTATCAATTTGAAAGCATTTACAATAATACTTCAATGTAATATAGGATTTTTAACAATTATAAAAATATATTTGTAGCATTGTTTCATGGTTCATTCCATAAAGAACATAAGTTCCCAATATGTTTGATCCCGATTGTACTGGATTCTTAATTTCTTATTCTGAAAAATCGGCCCTCCATGTAAATTATTTAGGTAGATAATATTTCATATATACGACATAAATTTTCTACTATTCAAACTATTTAAAATGTGAAAGAAATTGCTTTGATATCTTGAGTCGAGCTTAGAAATAAAATCACAAACGCAAATACAATATTTGTGCTCATAAACTCGACCCAAGGCGTAGGAATTGGTCATTTAATTGTTTTAGAACAAACATTGTATTCAAACGTTATCGTGCTTCTGAGATCGGCCCAAGAAATAGCTGGACGCACTCTAGCTATACGCACATTGATATGACGAAATTTCAAATTTATCACAATTCAATTCAATTTTATTCAATTTATCCCTCGCACTTGCCTCGTGTTACAGTAGATTTACTCTAGAAAACAGTATACAGGTTTATAGAGTTGGTATGCAGTATTTCACAAATTAACCAAACTGTTAAATTATGTAGACTCATTGATTAAATAGTAAGTTATTATTATTGTTAATGTTAACAGGGTCCTCTGTATTTTTCGGGAGGTTGGTAAACAATGATGCGAATTTCCAGGTTTTTATTTCGTAAATTTTCTATGTAGGGGAAGACGGGGTTAAATAATATTGGTGAATATTATGGCATTCCGTTAATATTACAACGCTTCAATTAAAAGTAAGGGTTGCTAAAGTAATCTGTCATAACAATCGGGGCACTGGGAAAAAATCTGGACAATATTCATTCCTTTTGGGTTCAGGTATATTACATTTTTTAAACTTATTGTTATGAATTACACTACCTATTCGTTTTCACATGATTCTTACTGATTATCTCGGCTAGAGCTTTACTAAACCCGCACACTTAGGCTGACAAACTATATATTTTCTAAAACAATACTTTAAATTGTGAGGTAAGGTTATACTGTTAATTATGGTAAAGTACCCTATTGATTGTTTTGCTCCAACTAGACTTAGTATTTTGATTAGAGTTTGACACCTGCTTTGAGGCTGCCGACTGTTGTGTCTGGACAAAGCTGTGATGATTATGAACCTCAGCATGAACTCGCGATTTGGTGCCAATAACCGTGTTTTACCTTTGATGTCTCCCCAATGTCTTATAGCCCCGGATAAGCGTTGTATTTGTAAACGATACAATGTGACTAGCGCAATATTTGTGTCTCTTGGAAGTCCACTCGGCAAAACAAAAAATGATCGCTCAAATAATTTGATCGACTGAAAAATATTAAATGAGATGTCTGTGCATGCGATCGCCTTATTTCACTCTAGTAGGTGACCCCTCATTTCAATGATAATAACTAGCATTGATTGTACAGGAACATGACCAGCACTCAGCAGTCATCCATATTTGTTCCACGTTCACATTTTTTGTCCAATTGTACGTATTTTACGTTATCTTTTTAAGCAAAAAATTATTTGAAGTTAATCTCTTAATTTAAAAAGCTGTGACTATCAATTGAAGCTTGATGCCCGTTGAAGTATTGACCGTAGATATCTGATCCAGTCTCTGAGAATAAGATGTCTTCTGATTGTTTCTGAAATGTATTCCGTGCCCCAGCGATGAAGTGAGCAAGGACAGGTGCTGTATTCACCCCATGGTTCACTGAGTCATTGACTGGTTGAGTTTCACCTGTTGTCGCGTGCATTTTGCATTGCATTTGCCCCACCTGATTGCTCGATACTTTGAATTACGTCATCATGTCATGTGTCACCATTTCTTCCTTTCACCCTCACATTTCAATAAAAATCAAGTCGAAAATGAATATATTTTTAGGCTACAAATAATTACAAAATTTAATTGAGAATGGAACAATTTATTGTCAATAACATTTATTAATGCGTATATTAAGTGTCAGATTACAACATGGTTCATACACTTTTATATCAGAGTGTTCTACTGTTGGATTGAGTAAATTTAAGAGTTTTTGTTTTGGTAATCTTCCCTAAAGTATTAAAAAAGCTGGGGGCATCACCCAATGCCCCTTCCCCAGTAGTATCTTACAACACTTCACTGCATACTTTACCTATTATACTACAAAAACTCGCCACACGCACATGGATTTGATATAATAATCTATAAAATGGCAAGTTTGAACAATGTTCGTATCACAACATAATTGAAGTGGAAGAAGCTCACAGTTACGCGTTGTGGATTGACAAAGTAGTTTTTTTAATTTCATAATGAGTTCCTTTAAAAATAGTGCATTTGAATTAGTGGATCTCGAATAGTGACAATTACCTTTTACCCTGGGCTTTCCATATATTTTGTAAGATTTTATACTACCTATATGGGCAATTAGAAAAGTACAGGGTTGGGGGGCTAAAAATATCCGTCTGGGGCGAAATGTTGTAGTTCGCCACTGTGTGTGTGAGTGCGCCTCGAATAGACTAGTTTATTATAACGTCAGCACACAGATCATCTGCAGAAGAAAACTTGCTACTTCGCTTCTTCCCCGCCTTATTGGATCTCAAATAAGCAGAAAGTTTTCGACCAAGAGCGAACACGAATGTAGAGGGTTCTTTCACTAATTACTAATTACCAAGTTATCCATCCATCCATCGAAAGAAAATTGTGACCTAAAGCTTTGGAGCTCGTTTATAAGGGCGACAGTCGAGAAAACATTTTAGAAAACTTTGCGTTTTTCTTTTAATTTCACTTGGCTGAACTTATAGTAGTAAGTATATATTTCGTATTTTTTGTTTGTAAGCTTTCGTTTTAAGTCTTTGCAGTTTTCTAATGATGATTTAAACCGAAAATCAGATATAATGTTTGTAATTCAGTAAGAGGACGAAGTTCTTGCAGATGGACGACATTTTTGAAAATATAGCTTTATATTTTATACACAGAGTAAAATTTTAATGTTTAACTTGTGCGGATTGAATTAATGATGATTGATGAACTATATACTTTTATCGAATCGGTTTCATATTTTTTCAGACTCCTTTGGTGTGGATTGGGGACTAGATGAAGATGAAAGATAAAAAAAACATTGTAGGTTGTTCGTATAATTTGTTATGTTAAATACCCACATTGAAAATATTTTCCTCCTCATGGGAACCAGCAGAACTTATCGAGAATCAACACTAGGCATGTTTCTTCAACCGAACATTTCTATAATTGATTGCCCTTGTTGACGATGTTGAATGTAGTCCATGGTCCTGACGTTATCTCGTCGCTTGTGTTGAAACCTATTAGATTGGAACTATCCCAACTTTTGTCCCTGTTTGCATGCGCTCAGCTTCTAGTAAGATTGACTTATGAATATTACATTTCAATGGCGATTTTACCAAATCGGAAAGTTATCTCATCTTATGAATCAAATTCATCTAAAACGTCTGATCTAACTCAAAAGATTATTTATTGAACCAAATGTATGTATCTTGATGCAATGGAATGCAATATAAACATATTCCAAACTTTTCTGTAGAGGAAACTTTACTGTCAACAACTGTAGAGGGTCGTGAAAGTCATGAAATTACATCACTTCCTGATTATGATTCTAATGATACAATATTCAAATGGTTAATACGCGTCTGGTCCCTATCTATTGGCGGCGGGGGCTTTTCTTTGAGATAAGGTAAATGGGTACCGGGTTCTGTATTTACGTTCGACTAATTTTTCGGGTGCAAATTCAATATTGTTACCATTATTGGCCGTGTAAAATCAACCCATAGCGGAGATTTATTCATGAATACGTGTCAGTTATGGAAACCAGTTTATTAAGGGCTCTGCTATGTTACATTGTTGGAGGAAATATTATCCGTATGGCTGATTATTTCAACGCTTCTACTCGGATCCATGAAGGCTTTTGGTCAAGTGGAAGATTCAACATCCGCTCGGCAAGATTCAAAATATTACATTTCCGTATTGATAATCCTGAGTGATAATCACCAGGTTAATATTTGATATTTGATTATTTGATTTCCTAATTATTCTACCAATGGTGAATGATGCGGAGCATACGGGTTGTGAATAAGATTTAGGGGTCCGCGACAGTAGAAGATATTTCAAGAGTGGGTTTAATCCTGAAGAAGAGCACACGAAATTGTGTTCGAATCGTCTAAATGATCAATCAGTCAATCTCGAAAGAAATGTATGATGATGCGGTTGTGGGCATTTAAATTTAATAATAGATTATTGTTATAATAGTGAGGGATGTTTGCACAAAATTAGTGCAAAATGTGATACTAATTTTTCCTTTGGCAGTCTTATAGGAAATTTTCCGTTCTTTCATAATTTCGATATCCTCAAAATATCGGGCTGCCATTTTGGGCTCCAGGGCTGACCAAAGTGTCAAAAAGTGTGTTTTTCAGTGAAATAGCAATACTTTTGTCATTTTATTGTTCCTATATAATAAACGATGTGTCAGGAACGTACGATAAATAAATAAAAAAAAAATTGTCTAACCAAAGTTGCATTTATTCAAGAAATTAAAGATGTCGGCGTGTAAACACTAAAATGACCGCCATTTTCAGGGAATTTGTGTTTCCAGGTTGCAGTTGCTTATGTAGGTTCATATTATGGACTATTAACTTAAAAATCGATGGGTCACGAAATTTACCCTTTGGGGGGTTGGGGGTGAAGACCTAAAGGTTTCGATATCTGTACAATAGCCCATACTATCTACAAAAAAATGATTGCTTCCACATACTGAAAAAAATATGCTCTCTTCAAAAAAAAATACGAGAACTCAAAACTATGCCGCCATCTTGGATAAAAAATAATTAATTTAAATTTTTTGTAAAATTAAGCAAGATTTATAAGCACTATGAAAAAGTTTATTTGACAAAAAATATAGCCCTAAATCCAATAATTTAATTTGTAATTTGCATATTCTCTGTATCTCCAACCGTTCTCCCTAAAACTTCATTTGTGTGTTGATGAAACGTCAGAAGATAGGGATTTTAGCATGTAAAATTTAGAACTTTGCAGTGAACAAAGGATGACCAATAAATGGGAAATGTTTCAGTATTTTTCAACTGCTGAGCGCAAAATAACGAAATACAAACGCGTGTTATTCAAGATGGCGACATAATATTGAGATCTCGTGATTTTTTTCGAACAGAGCACAGTTTTATTAGCATATGCAAGGAACCAATTTTCTCTAGCTTGTACGGGCTATTGTACTCACATCGAAACCTTAAGGTCTATACCCCCCACCCCCCAAAGGGTCAATTTCGTGACCTATTGATTTTTAAGTTAAAAGTCAATAATATGAATCTACATGAGCAACTGCAACCTTGAAACACAAATTCCCTGAAAATGGCGGTCATTTTAGAGCTTACCCGCCGACATATTTAATTTCTTGAATAAATACAACTTTAGTTAGACTTAGAATTTTAATTTTTTTATCGTACGTTCCTGACAAATTGTTTATTATACAGGAACAATAAATTGACAAAAGTGTTATAATTTCACTGAAATACACACTTTTTGGCACTTTGGACTGCCCTGGAGGCCAAAATGGCCGCCCGATTTTTTGAGGATATCGAAATTATGAAAGAGCAGAAAATTTCCTATAAGACTGCCAAAGGAAAAATTATTATCACATTTTGCACTATTCTGCCAATTTTATGTGCTAACAGCCCTCACTATAATTGTTCTATAATTGTATAAA
Source organism: Leuctra nigra (assembly GCA_934045905.1). NCBI lineage: Eukaryota > Metazoa > Arthropoda > Insecta > Plecoptera > Leuctridae > Leuctra > Leuctra nigra. The sequence continues at coordinate 47,951,332 of OW203763.1, forward strand.
AATAGTCATCTCAGGCTATGTAAACACAATTTATCTGCCATGTTCGATTGCCTTGGACTGGTCGTCTATGAGGTCTTGCATTGGACAATCACTCCACTTCCTCGTCCTCGTCCTCGTCCTCGTGGTGCATCGAGCTAGTGCATCGAATGCACTAATGGCGGAGTGCGGGGTGTGGCTTGGTTTCTATTATTGGCTCGGTGCAACTGGTTGATTGTGCAAGAACTGACCGCACCAGAACCTGATCAGAACCCGCCTGCCCGCGCCGCTGCTCAGGGATCCTCCAAGCAGGTTCCTACGAGCTGCAAGAGGATTGAGGCCACATTCGCACTTTCTAACAACATTGAACAAATGTTTTTATTTTGTTGATATTTATTATATAAGTAATGAAGAACACCTGGATTCTGGTGTCACCAGAACGGCAATCCTGCTGACGCTCCTGACTTGAGTTCGCAACGCAAAGTGTGGATCGGGATGTTCTGAACGCCTGTGCGGAGGCTGCGCACTCTCGAGCCTCTGGACCTCGATATCATCAGCGACACAGCATCATCTGTTTGATAAGTGCAAGCTGCTCTCGATAGCTCATCAGTCATCTGCATACCTTCCTGCAACCTGAATAACCTCGAGTCCATCAAAATTATAATTATGATGAAATAAATCAGATCATAAAATACCATTTCTACCTCCAGCGATCCAAACTAAAGTGACATGGAAAAGTGTCAATTGAAACCTATGTTCTCTCTTATCATCTTTAGCAATTTTAAAACATAGATCGATGATTATTGTACATTTCAATGTAGTTTCAACATACATTTTCAATGGTTTTGGTTTAGTTTGAGATAATGATTTTTTTTTAAGCCGGTTGGCAACTGGAAAAAGTGTCAATTATATAACAATGCAATTTCTATTTTTACATCCCTGTGCTAATCATATCATTTAAAAAAAAATAATAATGAGTGTTCATAGATGCAGATTTTCTTATTATTGAGTTCCAGTTTTATGTTGGTCTAATTAAAATCACATTTTTACGATATGTTCCGTTCTTTTTGCATGCTTCGCAGCTGTCAATTACTGGTGGTACCCTACACATTGAACTTTTGTATGATGTCCCTTCTTTTCAGTGAAGTTCTGTACTTTTTTAACCTCTTTTTCTTTCGCTAGCCATGCTCGCGCGTTTCGTTGGGTTCTATTTCTGTTGCTAGAATGTTAGTTACCCCTCACTAAAGACATTTCTTGTCCTCCTGCAGCCTTCAGCAGCTATGAACAGACTTCAGGCGAAGTCTTTTGTGCACAGTAAGAAGTCTAGATCTGGTTGCGCAACCACGATCTAGATCTTAGTGCACAGTGAGGAGATATAGTGATTTTTTATATTTTGACGTGACACAATGGAATTGTTACGTATTTTGCGTTACTCAAAATGAAAGCTCATTCGCCTATATCTATAAATAACCCCACAAACTGAAGTTTATACCTAATGGAAGACGCTCTGTGTCAAGCTATGTTTCCTCAGACCGTTTTTTTACATGTTGTGTTATTTTTCTTATGACCAATCACAAGTCCAGAAACCGCTTGTGTCAGACTTGTGAATGTTTAAAAAAGCGCAAAAAGCAAAAACAGTACATGTGGACGCAGCAGCTTAACGCGTTATTGAGCGAGCACCGTTACATACAACTCATTCTCGAACTCGTTTTGTACACCGTTTTACCTGCGAAGTTGAAATCGTTGTAGGTGAGTGTGGATGTGAATTAATCGATAGAAGCTAACTGCTATACATATTTTTTTTTTTTGAAAACAGCGTAATTTTTTTCGGAGTTGTAAAATTTTCGCACCAAACCGGTGAGAAATTTAAAAAATCTTGAACGGTGCTGCGGTGTATCGTGAAATGCGCACATTAATTTAATAATTACACCGCCTGAAAATCTTGATATTCCACCAAATGTTGGCGGTCAAGCTGGGGAACATTGGAGTGGTGTTGGTGTAGTTATTTTTGAGTGTTTACTGTGAACATTATATCCCCAGAGTTATTGCGACTGCGTATAAAGCTTTCTTACACACTGACAGTAGAATGTGATACACTACTAAAACACAGTCACTCACAGTGTCTACTCATAAGGTAGAAGCACTGTAAGACCCAATCATTTGCAACTGGACAAGTGTGCTATGGGACAAGTTCACATTTCAAAATAGTCTTAAAATGTCAGAAAAGTTTGGGTCTGTTTGGCTGAAAATTTAAAATATTATTTTTGGTATTATGTCATTGCAGTCTATAAACCAATTGGATGATAGTTTTCACTGTCAACACAGTTAACTGTCAATTTTGTTAAAAAAAACTAAGGAGCAAACTTGACAGTTGATCTACATCTACACAGAATTTCAGTTCGTTCGGAGAAACCGGTGACTTATATTAAACCTGCTAGATAATTTTAAATTTATAGTAACATCGTTTGTTGGAACCGTTACGACCAATCTTAACGCAGGTTTACGTAATGAACATACTTGTACTTGATATATACCTATAATTGAATACTTGATGTATTGTACACTCAACAAAAGATAAAACGGTATTCAAAAGAAACGTATTGGCTGAAAAAGATTTGATGGCATCATGCGATGAAGTCTATGCTAACTCATCATCTTACTCTAGTAGGTGAACTCTGACTTTATTGATAGTAATAAAGATTGATTATCAAGGAACTGACAAGCAGCCAATTCGTTTCGTTCAAATACCGTTTTATGTTTTGTTGGGTGTACCTGCGTATACGTGATTTACCTTGGTGTATAGAAAGAGCACATAGTCTCACAATACCATGGTCAAGTCAAGATTACAAAAATATAAGTATTGGCTGAATAGCTAGTTTTGCTTTAGTCGCACAAAGCGAGTGACTATTTTCATAGCATTCTCTCGTATTACAATTCTTATTCTCTGTAGCAAAATACTTTTACGTTTAACATATGAATATTAATTAATGGTAACTGCATACTGCGTCCATATATGAAAGCATACGCAGTCAACAGACTGACAGTAGACTGACTGTAGACTGACATACGCAGTCAGTCTACAAAATGACAAACTCTTAATAAAAAAGGAACAACTTAAATCACCAATAAACTGAGTCAGTTGTAAACATGGACAGCTAGCAGACTTCTCGATCGCAACTTATTTCAGACATATTGTCTATACTCAACAAGATGCAATAAATCGACGAATTCGGGATTGGAGAGACAATATTATCTGCTTTTCCGAAATTGCAATCTGCTTTCTTGGAAGCCAGCTTCTCTGTATAGATGTTGTTGGCTTGTTGATTTATATTTGTGACGACAGGAAATATCGTCGTTTGATAATAACAGATGTAAATAGGGGTTTTCGTCGGATCCGAGTGCAGAATCGGCGCGCTAACCAGTGGGCAGTGGGCAGTGTGTTGGTGGTGAATCTATGAGGTACCTCCTGGCGCGTGTTCCTCTTCGTCCGCCCGGACATCGACAAGGGGCTGGAGGGTGAGACAGTTAATGGGGTGACACTGTGGCCAGAGGGAGAGAGGGAAGGGTGTATTTCATGGAGCAGGCGAAAGGCTGGCTTGTTCTTTGGAAGGACATTGGAAGGGCGGCTCCCAGTTGCCTTCACTTTACGAGAGAATCCCGCTCTCCTGCCGTGGAGGAGGTGGGGTGTTCGCTTCGCCCGTGATTGCTGGAGATACGAGATATACTGCTCGTACGTTACGTATATAGATATACAATCCGCTCATATCGGCTATGCGTACTCGTACTGTTTAGTACAATCTGCACAGATCGTAAAATCACGCCACGTCGAATGATCCATTCTCATTTCACAGCCCAATTCCTCGCCCAATTCATAGAGACGTAATTTCATCAGTGATGTCCAAGTGCAGAAACAAAACTCATTCTCGCCGTCTCCTCTCTACAGTTGATTTACTTATTCGATTCAGTTGATTACAAATAGATTTCCTGGGCTGGATTTCATCAATCTATCGGTACGTTGATGTTGCCGCCCGATTTGGTCCTATACTTTCACATGTAAATTCCCCAAGGATGAACTCGCAGCTTGCACTGCAGAGTCCTCATTGGTTTGAAATATCTCTGACGTGTGTTCGCGATCATTACACCAATTTTACACCATTTTCTCTGCACATTTATGGAACTTGTAATCACGCTCTATCACTTGCAAATGTATTGAAGTCAACAAATACCTATAGTTAGTATTAAAGTACCATTTAACTTACAAATAAGTTTGTACCAATGAAAAATTAAGTTGGGTTTTGAGGTCGCCTCAATAATCATTGAAATATACTTTGGACCTTCCTTCTACTTCTGAGGTTTCTACATTATGACAGCATAGAAGACATCGTGTTGTTGACGATTGATTGGGAAATTGCAATGCTATGCGTATAGGATGAACGTTGAACGGTATAGGCGTGAACTATATTGCTCATGACCTATATAGCTCAATATATTTAAAACCTCCTTGATATAGCTTTGGTTCCCGTGTGTATTTGCAGGGTAGTGTAAATGTCCAGAAAACATTGTGGCCATTTTGAGTAAGAAGCAATTTACCACTAAGCAAATGAGCTCTTGAATGAAACCAATATTGAAATTTTAAAATCTCTTCTGGTCGATTGTTCATAGCACGTATAACTAGAGTTTCAACGTCAAATATCTCAAAACCGAGCTCAAAACTGCATTCATTGATTTGGGGACTTGCACTGTACCTTCCACATGGCTTATTATGAAGCATAGGTAGGTAAATAAGTTATTTTAAACATATAAAGCATATATAAGAAAGCTATTTTAAACAAGAAATCGTAAGGATAGTAATAATATGGAAAGTTAGATGATTAAAGCTGGATTAAAGCATAATGATGATTGCCTGATCGCTGAATGGAATGATGTTGGTATTGATCTGCGACTGTGAATGTGTGTGAAGATTAGACGACTGGATGACGAGTGTTGCTGCTGCATCGCGCGGAACATCGGGCAGTCGTCGCGTCCCAAAATACAACCGAGCATGTCACGTGTTCTCCCCGTTTCTACCACACCTGTTCCCAGCGATAATACCACGTCATAGCTGTACATGTCACGCTGTACATGTCACGCTGTACATGCGCTGTACATTGTCACGCTGTACATTGTCACACTGTCACGCTGTACATTGTCACGCTGTACATGTCAAGCTGTCACGCTGTACATTGTCACGCTGTACATGTCACGCTGTACATGCGCTGTACATTGTCACGCTGTACATTGTCACGCTGTACATGTCACGCTGTAAATGCGCTGTACATTGTCACGCTGTACATTGTCACGCTGTCACGCTGTACATTGTCACGCTGTACATTGTCACGCTGTCACGCCGTACATTGTGCCGCTGTACATGTCACGCTATACATGTCACGCTGTACATTGTCACGCTATACATTGTCACGCTGTACATTGTCACAATGTACATGTCACGCTGTACATTGTCACGCTGTACATTGTACCGCTGTACATTGTATCGCTGTACATGACACGCTGTCACGCTGTACATTGTCACGCTGTACATGTCGCGCTGTCACGCCGTACATTGTCACGCTGTACATGTCACACTGTACATGTCACGCTGTACATTGTCACGCTGTACATGTTACGCTGTCATCGTCACGCTGTACATGTCACGCTGTCACGCCGTACATTGTCACGCTGTACATGTCACGCTGTACACTGTCACGCTATCACGCTGTCACGCTGTTCACTGTCACGCTGTAACGCTGTTCACTGTCACGCTATCACGCTGTTACGCTGTTCACTGTCACGCTATCACGCTGTCACGCTGTACACTGTCACGCTATCACGCTGTCACGCTGTTCACTGTCACGCTATCACGCTGTACACTGTCACGCTATCACGCTGTCACGCTGTTCACTGTCACGCTGTCACGCTGTTCACTGTCACGCTATCACGCTGTCACGCTGTTCACTGTCACGCTATCACGCAGTCACGCTGTACACTGTCACGCTGTCACGCTGTTCACTGTCACGCTATCACGCTGTACACTGTCACGCTGTCACGCTGTTCACTGTCACGCTATCACGCTGTCACGCTGTTCACTGTCACGCTATCACGCTGTCACGCCGTTCACTGTCACGCTATCACGCTGTACACTGTCACGCTATAACGCTGTCACGCTGTTCACTGTCACGCTATCACGCTGTCACGCTGTTCACTGTCACGCTATCACGCTGTCACGCTGTTCACTGTCACGCTATCACGCTGTCACGCTGTACACTGTCACGCTGTCACGCTGTTCACTGTCACGCTATCACGCTGTACGCTGTTCACTGTCACGCTGTCACGCTGTTTACTGTCACGCTATCACGCTGTCACGCTGTTCACTGTCACGCTATAACACTGTCACGCTGTCACGCTGTTCACTGTCACGCTATCACGCTGTCACGCTGTTCACTGTCACGCTATCACGCTATCACGCTGTCACGCTGTACACTATCACGCTATCACGCACTGCGTGAGGGGTGGTATTAGGAGCGGTTAGAGGGGAGAAGATACACTGGAGTTCTGTGAAGAAACAACAAGGTTCAATCACATAACTTCATAACTTGATCATGATGTGATAAGATGGTTTCATTGTGTTATGTTAAATGTGACATTTTCGGTCAAGCTGTGGGTCGTTCTTGGTTAGTTTGTTTTCTTGGAGAAATGCAGCTCGAAGAGGGGAGATGCGACTCTTGACTTACCAACAGAACATTACCACACAGAAGGGGACACTTTTATATTATTGGACTAAATTTGTGTCTTGTTTTTTTATATCTCTAGCAATTTAATTGGTGTTTTGACAGTTATTTCACATTCTATTTGGATCGTATGATAATATTTAAATTTAGAACTGGATTTCTTTATTTTACTTCTTTTTAAAACTGTTCTATAGTATGAAGTGAATATAAAATACTGGTCATTATCAAGCGAGCGGAGCGAGCGACTCCACTTGAAACTTATGGCTCGAATCTCTGTTTTTTGTGTGTGTTTATTTGTGTTTTTCGCGTTACATTTTAAACGAAGTAACGGATCTAGCCAATTTTTTTTTACAAAAGATGCATTACTATCCCTTGCAAATGCTATTGATTTCCAGCAAAATCGATCAATTAATTTCATCGGAATATGCAATATGAAAAAAACGTCAACTCTGTGTGCCAATAAAACTGGAAACGGTTGACCGATCATCACCAAATTTTGCTTTGTCATTGGCACCAGCATTATAAGTGTATTTTGACAAATCTTTAATGAACTTCAAGAGTAATAGACATTTTACTGACATTGTATGCTTAATTTAAAATAGCCTGTAGCTATACACCAACGTTTGACCTATGGCTATGAGTCTTCTATAAATCTGATTAAACTCATATTTTGCATGGTCGTTAAGACCATGCAAAATATGTCGATAAGACCTCTTATTTTACAAATTTTCAGCCCATAATCAGTCAAGAACATATGCACTTATTGACAGTTTTAATATCTGTCAGACGTGACGTATCAAATGAATGTTTCCACTGCCAAATGGATCTGATTTGCTTTATGTACCAGGGTGCTTAGATGCTATTTTCAAGTTTCGATGAAAAGCATACTTTATGTTGATTAAGTGGATCATAATTCAATTCAATATGGATGTATATGTTTTTGTGCTTAGTGTAAGCATTTCCGGTTCGAGAATTTGCACGTACCCGTGCTCGCTCATCAACGCGGTACACTGAGCGTTTTCCTAGTTATACTTGATGCAAGTAAACAAACAAGGGGCAAGCCAGATCAGAATTATTGCCAAGAATCAAGAGTTATTGACAGAAATTATCCTCAGAAGATAGCGGTGCAATTTCACTATTTTCACGGTCCTAATTTACATAAGCGTCATATCTATCCTAATTGTCAGCAAGTTTGATATGGTTTGTTCGGGATGGGCAATCAATGTCATTCACAACAATGTAAGGTTTTAGCTTGGTTTGTCAGCCACACAGTCGAAATTTCGCTTGAAATTAACATTCCGTCACCGAAACATTAAAACTATGCGTTGGGACTTGTGACTATATAGTCAAAGTCATAATAGACAGTTTTAATTTTTATGATAATGCGTAATTTCAAGTGGAAAAGCTGTATTCTTCAAATATTTCAATATTCCAGTATTTGTGAAATATTGTTGGCAACTGTCTAAGTAAACGTGGCCAGATACTAACTGATTGAAATAATCAATTGAAATCGATGTAATGGAATCGTCAACATGGAAGCGAGTGATGAAGTGAGTGCAGAAACTAGGCAGAAAGTACATCTTTGTTGGTCATATAAAACCCCCCAAACTAGTATCGAATATTTTTTGTAGAATTTGTCAGTCCTAGTGACATTTGTGACATTTAATCGTGTGTTGCATGTTGCATATACTGCTGTGAAGTAAGTAATATGCATTAAAAAAGTGAAATTCATGAACAATCATAAAATGGCGGCTACGAAATTTTTGTAGACGGTTGGACGGATCTACTTAAAATTTCCACAAACTAGAGATAAAGGGGAAATCTGTGCCTCCTGTCCTTTTTTGCTTGTAGCAGAGGAGCTAATAAAAGTATTTTTTGGTATTTTGGCACCACTGCCACAAAGTAGCAAAACTTTAATAATAGACTAATAATAATAGTCATTAATAGACTTGTTTTTATTTAGTGAAACAGGGGTAAATATCTGAGCGAATAGGTTGAAATTTACAATTAGTTATTATTTGTAACTAATTATGTTATTTATAGGTTGTAATTTGATAATTTATTATGTAATTGTTAGTATTATTGTATACTATAGACTAACATTTCTGTTATATTCATGTAATTGAATCTAGAAATAAAATACTTAAAAAAAACATCGTCACTGAAGCACGCATTTACTATTTATCTATAACCAGAAAGATGGAGAAAACTACTATCTATAAGCGATTTTCAACCTTTAATTGGTAGGAAATAAACTCTCAGAATTTATGATATGAAATATGAGAAATGAAGAGGTGTTCAGAAATGATTCAGAAATACCAGAAATATAATATATTTGAAGTATTATAATCAGTGTTGTGATTAGATAATTTTATTTTTATCTAGATCAAGATAAAGATAACCTGCCAAAAATTTATCTAGATAAGATAATAGATAACTTTCAAAGAAATCATCTAGATAATAGATAAAGATAAAAAATTATTATCTAGATAATTGTTATAGATAATAGATAATTTTTTTACGAAATACTACTGTTCCCCAATTTTTTTCGAATCCTAAATTTGGAACTCAAGCTTTTTAAAAAATGGGGCCGTCAAAACAAGCCAACTAATGTGACTAAATGAAGATGATTTTCCTTTTTCATATCATCCGACATTTGAGGTTTGTGCATGTTCATACACACAAATACCTTTTGAATTTTATATTTTTTATCTAGATAATTGCCAATAGAGAACAATATTTTTATCTAGATAAAGATAAAGATAACCAATTATTTAATTATCTAGATAAGATAATAGATAAAAAATAATTATCTAGATAATTATCTAGATAATTTTATCTAGATAAGTCACAACACTGATTATAATATGGGTTCTGGGGGTTCTGGTTTTGACAAAATCAATTTTTTCTCCATAAAAAAGAAATATACCCATCTGTATGATGGAAATATATTACACTTTGAATGCCATCATTTTTTTTCATCATCCATTATTCCTTGATTTTCTACACACTGAAGAATTGGGCATCTCATCAAAGGCGTAGAAAACAAGGGATGTGAGGACTGGTACAGATGTTTGGCAGGCTGATGACTTGGCAAGGGCAAGGACGACGGGGTCAGCACGCTGCCAGAGGGTCGCCCTGGACAGCTCGGCACGCCACTGGTACAGATGTTTGGCAGGCTGATGACTTGGCAAGGGCAAGGACGACGGGGTCAGCACGCTGCCAGAGGGTCGCCCTGGACAGCTCGGCACGCCACTGGTACAGATGTTTGGCAGGCTGATGACTTGGCAAGGGCAAGGACGACGGGGTCAGCACGCTGCCAGAGGGTCGCCCTGGACAGCTCCCTCACTAAGGTCCTCGTCTGCCAAGTGGCACACACGCAAAGATATCCCAGCCAAGTCGGCTCATTCAAAACTACCTTCTGCTTCTACACACATGCACCAGCTCTCTGATGACGCAACACACAGAGAGCATTCCTGGATTTCTCACCCTCCCGCCCCGACTACAGAGCGCGCTGCGAATAAACCTCCGGCGCATTGCCGCCTATTTCCACCTTCGGTTCAGGGGGATCATTACCCAAAACGGCCCCGCCATGTGGCCTCCCCCTCTACAGTATACACGTTCACGTACACTCTCCTATGCTGCTCTCAACGTCGAGCGCGACCGCCGTGTCATCCTCGAGGACATCACCGCCGGGGAGCTCGGCATCTCCAGTGACTTCACTGGTCACTGGAGCGATGACGTGCCGAACTGGAGTAGATTCCGCCGTCAACCGACATTGGGTCACGACGCCGACGTCGCTTGGCGCTTCACGAAGAACCGCCTGAATCTTCCTACAACGCAGCGGCATCACTGCCTCCGACCTCTGCCCCTGGTGTGACGTGGAAGGATCCGCGTGGCACATGGTGATGAGCTGCAGTCGGTCGCTCTCACTGTGGCAGCTGATCGACACCCTCTTGATGGACATCCTGGACGTCAGCAGCGTCCCACATCAGCGCCTCTACACCGGGTTCTGGCCGAGCCTGAGCGTCGACGCTGCAGCTGCTGACCTCGCCAACTATATCGTAACACTCGCCAAGAGCACAATATATCGTCTCTTGGTCGGTTATTTCATGCAGATGCGAGAACCGGCCTGCTACCGCCTTGTGTTCGTCGCCAGAGTGAAGTCGCGCCTACAGCGGGAGTTCGCCTGGCTTCTCGGCAAGGGCTCTGTACTCACCTCCTTCGCTCACACGTGGGCGATGAGAGGAGCCCTGTGCGAGGTGACGGCCCAGACTCTTGCCTTTAGTGATCATCTACAGTGATGTGGGTCTTCGCAGGCCAGGTGAAGGGTTTGACGAGTTCGCGTGTTGAGTGTCGGTGGGTCGTGAAGGCCTCCCGATCTCCCAGTTTTAAGTGTGCTTCACGTTATTTTCATATTTTCATATTATAAATATATGTTCACAGCTTTTTCATATTATTGTGTGTTCTAGAAACGACACTTGATTATTATTATTTTTTTCATTTTTGACTGCTGACTGTATAGATGTACTGTTTTAGTTCACACTAATGATCTAGTTAGGTATGTACTTTGTATACCATGCTGTGCCAATCTCTGTATGTACCCAAATTGGTTAATAAAATAATAATAATAATAATAATAATAATAATATAGACACACACACATACACGCGCGCGCTCGAGTCACCAGTGTTCACGGGACGTGCACGGTCATTCAAGTGTTTATTTGAGTTTTGTCTTCACTAGCAGAATTAAAGAATCGGATATAAGCGAGCATTTCAAGCTTAGTGGACTAAATTATGCCATCAGTCGGAGTACATTACGACCTCTGAAGCGACCTCAGTGTCAAATACGATTTAACACTAACATTTTCAATAACACTTTGAGGCCGTACTAGAGGACGTAATGTTGTTCTCCAGTGTTAATCTTGTAAGCTTGACATGGTCGCTAATATCTGATTTTTATACAATTCTGTTAGTGTGAAGACAAAACTAATGAAACGCTTTAAGACAATTTGACCGAAAAAAATCAATGTTAATTAGCTTCATATTTCGTAAGAGGTAACATTATGCTTTCAAGTGACATTAGTCGTTTTTGGGCGCCACAAAAAATCCGGGACGTTTTCATATGTGTAAAATGCACGTTACTTTTGGCATCTCATAGACAAAACCATTTATCTGAATGACACGAAACTTGCAGAGAATATTCATTAGATATCTAGTTATGGGCTGACGGCCCCCTTGTCTAAATTTTTGTTTCAATTTTTAAAAAAAATATATATATATAAACGTTCCTGATTTTATAGTCAAATATTACAGATTTAGTAGAAGCTACAGTCAAAGTAGGAACGAGGTTATCGAAATTTGGGATCCGTCATGACATCCGCCCATTCTTTGTGAACCAAATGAGCCCTCGTGGAAGTCTGTAGTGGATGGGGCTTGAACCGTGGCAAAAGTAAATATGTTTTTTTCCAAAAATAAAAAAGTCAAAATTTTACGGTTTAATAATAATGTGTTTAAAAAGATACAGTGAGTTTTAAAATCACTTACTGAATAAGAAAAATGCACTCCCTCCTCTTTGAGTGCAGTAGTGTGGCCAATAACGTGATTTATACTTTTAGTCACGTGGTCTCGCTCGAATCGCCTTAAAGAACCGTGCGCGCCCCCATTTACTTGCGCATCTTCAAGACTTATGGTTTTGGCCGATGGATTTTGAAGGGATGGAAGGGGCCTATTAGTCGGGAAATAGTTTTCAGTGATGAGATTTCGCAGTTTTCATCTTTAGAGCTTGCACCGTAGTGAACTCGTGTTATTAATTTCATGTTAACTCCTTTTGAAATTATATTTTTTGTAATTCATTGTGTCGATTGCCGACTTCACGACACGGTACGACAGTGCGACACGGAACGACTGTACGGCACGGTACGACGGTACGACTGAACGACACGGTACGCCTGTACGACACGGTACCACTAGATCTATTTCGACTTCCGTATTGCCCATGTTAGTATGACGGATGCGTGGTTCGCAAGCATCTTGACGAAGGACGAAGGATCGGGAGCTGACCGCGTGTTGCCTTGTGTTTCAGGATGAATTTCACCCCTTCATCGAGGCGCTCTTGCCTTACGTGCGCAGCTTCTCGTACACGTGGTTCAACCTGCAGGCCGCCAAGCGCAAGTACTTCAAGAAGCACGAGAAGCGGATGTCACTGGAGGAGGAGCGGCGCTGCAAGGAGGAGCTCCAGGTAGGAAGTCCAGCCAGTCTTCATGTCACTCATCATGACAAGTGCGCGACATTCACAGCGACATTATTCAAGTGTCAATGTTCATGACAATAATGTGTTTGAAAGTGTCAGGCGCAGTGTCAAGTGTACTTTCATCATGGGGGGGGGGGGGGGGATTGTGACGCCCGGGGCTGGTCTTAGCCCCGCAGGGCGTTTTTAAGAATATAAACATTTTAAAATCGATTCTGGGATTCTAAACTGCTAAAATTAAAACAATAAACTCTCAATTTTTGCCCCGCAGACGTTTATTTAGAATTTTTAAGTGATTTTAAGCGATAAAGTGATCACCCCCCCCCCCCCCCCCCCCCCCCCCCACTCGAGCAGGCTGACCCCCCATTCCTGAAAGCCTGCAAACCTGCAAGCCTGCAAGCCAGCAAGCAAGCCGGCAAGCCTGCCTGCAAGCCTGCAAACCTGCAAGCCAGCAAGCAAGCCTGCAAGCCTGCCTGCAAGCCTGCAAGCCTGCAAGCCAACAAGCAAGCCTGCCTGCAAGCCTGCAAACCTGCAAACATGTGGGAACTTTGGGTGCAAGAGCGGTTAAAATCGTCCAAATATTTCCGGGACACTAATTCGAAGTAAGACGATCACGTGAACGGTGATTATATAGATGATTGGTCACCCTCCCACCCCATGAAGTGCAGTAGTTGGACCAATATCATAGAGGTAAGAAGGGTATCGGTCTCAGTGGCGGTCCACTGAAGTTCCGCCTTCTTACTGCCCTGACTGAACCGGCTGATAGCCTGGGGGGAGGAAGTAGCTACTACAACTTCAACTCACATTGACAAGTTAGCAAACATTTGTTTCCTTCAGTGAAAGAAAATATAAACTCATTTTCGATTTGTGTCCGAAAATATTTGTTCGAATTTTCGTAATTATTTGAACTTACTGTTTTGGGTTCTCCAATTTAAAACAATTAAAAATTATATAATAAAGTACTTGTTACATCATTCATTACACTACCATTGGCGGTGTTCCTTAGCATTGGACAAGACTTAAAACTTTAAATTGATAAAAGGGCTCACTTGGATAGTCGGAATGCTTTTATGCCATCTAAGCCGCAAAACTTGTATCATATGGAAGAATTTATGTAGAAATCGAGCTACTGGAAAGGCTATATTTTAATATGCAATTTTCGAACTGTTCAATTTGTTCAATTTGTTATACGACATTGTTTTCTTAGCGAACTATTTCAATGGTAGTTTTAATCAGTTCTTATTAAAAATATAACCTTTGGTATAACAGTTGAACAGGAGCGTAGGACTAAATCCCCCCCGACGGCTGCCACCTTATCGCGGTGGTGGGGTTTGTGTTGGCCAATGATCCATTGCAGCTACGCCGGCGAGCATATGGTCATGTGTAAGGGCTACCCATGCCGGACAGATCAGTGGTGAGGCCCAGACAAAGAGCAGCCAGGGTCGGCCTAACCATGCCCTCCCTTGAATTTGCGGTCCCCTCAGGCCGGCCTCCCCCCTCGAGATGGTGATCCCCCTGAAATCGGGTTCCGCCGGCCCGAATCCTCACACCCCCCGGTCCGTCCATATTCCGACCTGATCTTCCCACCAGTGTTGGACTCCCCCGGATCGGGTCCGTTAGGTCGACCCCCTCCCCATGTCCTCCACTTATTATAACAAAGTATAAGTAAAAAAATTAATGTGCGCAATATAACCTCGTCGTTGACGCGCCGTTAAACCCTAATAATCTAATCTAATCTTAGGACTAAATCTGCATAGCAACAACCAATGACATATCTGGAGTTACCAGTCAACGTGTATTGCTGCACTGCAATATGAAGTAATACTCACGCATAAGAGACTACAAGTCGTTGCTTGCATTCTTTTTAGTTGAAGCTTATATATTTCCATGTGATTATGAATAATTAAAATCATCATCGTCATCGAGTCGCATCACGATAGTAACAGGTTTCTATTCTCGAACATAATATTGCGGAAGACAGTTGAAGCAAACTGTGGATGCGCACGCCAAAGATCGCGCTCGAATCCCACAGACGCCGCTCCTGACTGAGATTCTGCGTGGTTTCCCTCAGTCCAGACTCCAGAGGCAGTTGAGAAGTGACATTGGTTCAAGTAGTTATCAGAAGCCGAGACGCAGAGCTGTTTCCCAGTTGATCTTCGACTTATGATTAATAAATAGCAAACTGTCGAATAAAATCACTGCACTGACTCTTGGATAGATAGATATCTAGTGGAGCGGTCGCTCCACCCAGCCAAGTCGTACTATACACTCACACTCACTCAACATACCGTAAATGTCTAATAAACTGAGGAGCAGACCTTTCGGCCTACTGGATCTTAAAATTGGAAAATCTCACATTGTTGCGAAATATCTTAATTTCGAGCTATGGCCCACCCTACCACATGATCCAAATTTGGGAACAATAGGTTATGCCGTTTGCGAGTTAGAGGGACGTGAAAAACGTGAAATTACATCACTTTCTGATTCTGATGATGATTCTGATATCAGGCAACCCCGTTGACAGGGCCACAGCCTAAGCGGCTGAACCGATCAACCTGAAACTGTTACCACATATGCACTTTTGGCGTCTGATGATACCTTGCCTCTTGTGATTTTTTGTGCCGCCATTTTTAAACCGGAAGTGACGTCATATCTCAAAAACGTCTAAACCGATTAGAACGAAATTAGCGCCATTCGATTTAGATGGTCATATATATGAAGTATCAATAAAAAAATATTATTTTCTTATTTTCTAAACCGGAAGTGACGTCATAAATACGCAATATTTAACTTATTTCAACAAATTATACTTAAAATACATACATAATTAACTTACATTGTAACATAGACAATACAATTTATAAATTCAGGGTAGCAGTGTTCTCGGCCGCCATTCCTGAAACCGGAAGTGACGTCATATATCTAAAACGCCTGTACCGATTGCTACTGAACTAGCTCCTGCGTATTTATTCTGCTATTTATTTGAAAAATCAATTGTGAAAAATTAATAAATAAATAAACGGTACCGGAAATGGCGGCAGGAACCACTAAATGAAACCGGAAGTGACGTCATATATTACAAACGGCATGACCGATTTTACGGAAATATAGGGATTATGAATTCGGATGGTCGTTCATGAAGTATCAACTAGATAAAACTAGATTGTTTTCTTATTACCTATACCGGAAATGACGTCATAAATATGCTAAATTACGTCATAAATATGCTAAATGACACTAAATTCACCACTTTATACATTTAAATAGATATTAGTAAACGTACATAGTAAATAATTATAAATTCAAGGTTGCAGTGTTCTCGGCCGCCATTTTTAAAACCGAACGTGTCGTCATATATCGAAAACGGCTGTACTGATTGCAACCAAATTTAGGAAATGTGTAGGTCTAATATTAAGAATTAAAGACGACATTATTTTCGGCCGCCATTGTTTAAACCGGAAGTGACGTCATATATCGAAAACGGCTGTACCGATTGCAACTAAATTATGTAAATATGTAGGACATATGATTATTGATTATGAATTCAAGACGACAAAGTTTTCGGCCGCCATTGTTAAAACCGGAAGTGACGTCATATATCGAAAACGGCTGTACCAATTGCAACCAAATTTTGGAAATATGTAGGACTTATAATTATGAATTCAAGACGACATTATTTTCGGCCGCTATTTCATAACCGGAAGTGGCGTCATATATCGAAAACGGCTGGACCGATTGGTACGAAACCTAAGCTATAATTCTTGGATAATCATTTTAATCTTTTACCAAACGCAACTTTTCTTAGTACCTATCCAAATCGGTTAAAGCGTATTTTTTTAAAGAAATTAGTCCTTGCTCGGACATGTGCTATAAGCTGTATGAATAAACTAACAAAAGAAGTGATATCCCAGAAAAAAACACTCCGTGTAAAAAAGGCAGCCAAGTCTCTTTACTTTAAAAAACTCCAAAACCGAAAAGTAGTGATATCAAAAAAGTAGCCAAGTCAATGACATTTCCAAATATTTAATCGTATTTTTGAAATAAAAGAATAAACACCGAGAAATACTTTACAAAAGGACTTGGCGCATCGTTTTTTTAAAGACATTATTCTATTCATAAGCATAAGCCATTTATATACAACAGTCATTAAGAATTTTTAGAATAAAACATCTTTCAATTACATATTATACATACCTACTGTAAAATATTTTCTATTTGAATATATACGCGATGAAACTTGTTGTCTATGTTTTCTATAAATACACAAAAGTTATCTTCGTAATATTGTTTCGTGGTCAACATAATTAAGTCTAATGCGTTATACCTTCTCATCATGAAATACATTTTAATAATTCCACATTTTATAACAATACATTTCACAAAGTACACAGTCACATTGTATTTCTATTAAAAAATTTAACTTTATACTTTAAAAATATATAATAGTGTTCCATAGATAGTTAGTAATTATTTGACAACGTTTCATGATTTCCTTCAGTTAAGATCAAATTATGAAAAGATACCCTTCTAATATCACCATATTAACAGTACTGCAAGAATATGTATGAGCCCACTTCTAATTGTTATTTAATTCTTCCATCCTTATATAACTTATCTATTACAGCATGAAATCTTTCTTCTATCGCCATTGACAAAACTATAAAATAGCTATTACTAAAAGTAGCTTGATTCATAGATTCTAACTCTAATAGAAAGAGGAAAATGTACCTACTTGTAAATTTCTTTCCACTTTTAGGATAGAATGATGTCTTTAAAAAAACGATGCGCCAAGTCCTTTTGTAAAGTATTTCTCGGTGTTTATTCTTTTATTTCAAAAATACGATTAAATATTTGGAAATGTCATTGACTTGGCTACTTTTTTGATATCACTACTTTTCGGTTTTGGAGTTTTTTAAAGTAAAGAGACTTGGCTGCCTTTTTTTACACGGAGTGTTTTTTTCTGTTATGGTTTATGGCGCTCAACAGCTAGGTAGCAGAAGTTGAAGCCAGGAGAGCTATAACACTATGTCTGCCTTCATCCTTTCTAATTTGTAACGGTAACACAAGTCATTTTCAAAGATAATGCTTCAATATAACTCTATGTATATATTCTTCACTTATGCGATTAAATGGTTCCAAAAGTGTGCGACCAAAAGTTGAGAAAGTGGACTTCCGCCATTCTGCTTCTAAGATTGCGATCTGCAAACTGTAGCGGCGAGTATACATGCCATCTAATTAGTAAAAGCATTACACCACATTAATTAACTCATATTAGCAAATGTTGATATACAATTTTGTTGCTAACCTCCTAGATGAAGCCTATCGAAGCGATGAAAGCGACAAAATGAACATTTGTGAGAACGCAGTTGCGTAATGTAACTACTTTAGCAACTACCTATAGCTAAGCGCTACTACAGCTATACCATAGCAACGGGCTACTATAGCTACTATACAGTGCTTGGCGGCAGTAACATGGGTGAAATGATTTTTTAGCGAATTTTCCTGTCAGTGATACGTCGCACTGTTCTGCAGCGAGGCTAATGGCGACGGATGAATGATTATGATGATGATTGGGAGATGATGGTGAAGAGTAGGTTAGGATGGATGGTGGGAAGGAGGCGGCCGTGGCCTATTAGTAGGGTACCTTCCAGTGGCGTCGGAAGTCTATTTTCTCAGGGGGGGCACACTTTGCTTAGGATCTAGGTAAGTTAGGTACTAAATTGTAAGGGAGAATATAATACAGTAAATGAAGTTGTGTGTGGGAAACACGATTGCCAAAGGAAACAATGGGGGGTCTGGGGGGAGGGCCCCCCAGCACAATGCGGGTCCGGGGCGCACAGCCCCGGGAAAATTTTGAATTTCAAGAATGAATTTGGAGCGTTTCTACGTGATTTCACACTTTTTAAACCGATCTTTCTCTGAACAAATAAATGGTCGACATTATTTGTTGGTAAATTGGATCCGATCCACTTCACGTCAGGACTGCCAAAAGAAAGTGATTAAAAAAATATGTGTGGAAAATGTGTCATAAAATTATATAAGTAGGTAATATGCACTTGAAAAGTGATTAGTTTTGGATGAAATCTCCGCATTTTTTCACATTCACAATAGGTCCAATTTAAAATGCATTATGAAATTAAATCTCAGACATTTCACATTAAAATGCCGCGCAGCGGATTTTTTTTGAATTTCAAATGATTTATGTGCATTTTATTTTAATTTTAAGAAAACAAAGGTTAATCATTCACTCATATCAGGAATGTTCATATAAATATGCCCCGCAGCGATTTTCTCAAACTTTATTACTCTAGGCAGTGTTAAAATGATTTTGGTGTAAAATAACAAAATCAATTGAATTTCGTAAGAAGACTCTCACATGACATGAGGTAACAACAATGCCGCGCAGCGATTTTTTTTTGATATTCAGACCTTTTAAAATATATTATGCGTTGCCAGGGGGGGCAGATTGATACTCTTGCCCCCCCTTCAGACGTCTAGGGGGGGCACGTGCCCCTGCTGCCCCCCCGGTTCCGACGCCACTGGTACCTTCCCAGCATTTGCCTTCGAACCCGGGCCTCCGGAATACAAGTTCCGGAGGCCCGGGTTCGTTTTCGCGGCCGTCCTTCCGGCCGCGGCATTTGACTGTGGTATTGGCAGTATATTTGACTGTCAGCAGTTATGTCTAACATAAGCAAACTTTATCGTGGCCCTCCTTGATCTCAATCCGTTTAGGCTTGGCAGTCTTTTTACAAGTTTTTGTTTTTGTGTAGTATCTTGGAACGAAAATAGGGGGAAGTTCTATGTATGGAAACAAGATTGTGTATGCAAGTGACAACATTTATTTCTTGACCGCCGACAGTAAACTCTATAAGCCAGGCTCTCTTGGCCACGCCACAGCTTTTATTACAAAAGAGATTTTTAGGCCAACTCGAAGTGATTTGACGTTCTTTCTGTTAAAGTCTGTCTGCAGTTATGTCTAACATACATTTAGGAAATTAATAATTGATAATTAATATTCGCGCATAATGTCTAGATATTTGATTTTTTTTTTTTTTTTTTTTTTTTTTTTTATTGCACAAAATGTTACACAATACAATAAATACACAAATCTACAAACTATCCCACATAGCCAAAAGGCTAGTCTGTGGGATACAAAATAATGTAAATAAACAATAAGCATACAGAAACAATAAAAATGACCAAGTGCGTAAACAAAAGTAACATCAGATTTAACAGCCTAGTAGAAATAAGGAAGTAATACATATTGAAACAATCCATATTCAAAAATTAGTCATCATTAGGTAACTGGATCAATACCCGTTCAACCAAAAACATTCCTAGTAAATAACCACATCTTAATTTCTTTTTTTATACAATTGTATGTATCGAAATTTCTTAAATTTTGAGTTAAATTATTAAAAATTGTGGGTACTTCATAATTAAGCTGTCTTTGTCCATACTTATTAATACATTTAGGTATTCTAAATTTTCCTTGCGATTTAGCCCGTATTTGTACTTCACAGTCATATAGAATTTTGAACTCTGAGCTAAAATATTGTTTAAGAATTAATTTATATTCAAAAAGATCCGAAATATCTAATAATTGTAAATACGAAAAATACATACTCTTCGATAAATTTTTATTTTGTATAGTAGCTGGAGATCTCAATGGTTATAAAAGTAAGAGATTCTCTTACTCATATTCTCTTTTGAGGGATCATCATAATATACTGACTACACTATACGGTACAAAAAGTTATGGGGACTAAGAATCCTGTTGATAAGAATAGAATATCCATTCAATTAATATTATACACAAAAATATCCTTGAATATTTAGAGCCATTCCACTGCGATAAAACTAGTTTTATTTCCAGAATCATGCAAGTACATATTTGACTTTTGTAAATATACGTGTTTGGAAAACATCTAAAATTAAAATATAAAATGCGCAGCAAAAGAAGCAATGTTCTAGAAAATTAAACATGAGTAAACAAGAAAATGTGTACTTTTTAAAAAAAACTTAGCATGCCATCATTAGAATAGATTATATATTTTGAAGTTTTATGTAAGTACTTACGTTTTTTTTAATCATTTGTACCACACGTGATTCACATTTTAAAATAAGTTACATAGAACATGTATTGTAATTCTATACATGTCCAGCATGTCTATTTGTATCTAACGAGTTAAAAATCAAAGATTATTAATTTTAGAATTAAGCCGAAAAAATGTGAAAATGTGTCAAATTGTTTGTAAAATGTACTGTATAGTGTAATATTGTGTCGCATGCAGGCTGGCTGCATGCGTATGCAAGCGGAGACGAGACGTCTGCATTAGCGCCGCTACTTCTCTTCCGCCGCATCATAATCCTTTTATTCGCCAGTAATTACCCCGGCCAGGACATTAAGTCCATTCTCCATGCACTTCACTGCCGACAGACAATACCCGAACCCCTGCGTCATTACCAATTCCACAGCCAATGCGAGGCGCTAGTAGAGCTAGTTTTCTGGCATTCGCAATATAATCTGCATCTTGTCTTAGAGGAAGAATCATTGCGTTCTTTTGTGAAGGTAATTATTATGGCGCCTTAAGCTTGGTACATGCATGGATTGAACCGGTTTCCGAGGTAACGCAATCGGCAATCGCCCATCCTAGTGTTAGCAATGACACCTACACCTCCATGCCGCTTGTAACGGGGCAAATTGCTCTGACACCACTGCGGAGGTCCCCGGTCACTTTCCGTGCGTTTTCTCAGTCGCGAGGCACGACTGCCTTCTTCTCAACACTCGTCATCACCTGATCGTTCACTCGGCGATGCTAGACTAGTTGCAGGTCAATGCAATGGTACACCCGAAATACCACAAAGAAGAGGCTCGCATGCACTGCAAGATCGAAATACGAGCAAAACAGAAGAAAGAAATGCGCATGATTTTTAATCGTTTCGCTAAACATGTTGCAAATTCTGTAGAATTGACAACACTTCTGAACAAATTTAGTTGTGTATGAAGCATTTCAATTGATGGGCATGCCGTTTCCCCTCGTGGGCAAACCATCGGGATGTGAATTCAGATGTTCAGTTATTATTAATTTAAAGTGATTAAATGTATATATTTTTTAGAGAGCTTAAAGAGTTGAGAATGTCTTGTTAGAACATGTCCCTGGAACGACTGGAACTCTGTCACGTGACTGGAAGTGTCCCTGGAACGACTGGAACTCTGTCACGTGACTGGAAGTGTCCCTGGAACGACTGGAACTCTGTCACGTGACTGGAAGTGTCCCTGGAATGACTAGAACTCTGTCACGTAACTGGAAGTGTCTCTGGAACGACTGGAACTCTGTCACGTGACTGGAAGTGTCCCATGGAATGACTGGAACTCTGTCACGTGACTGGAAGTGTCCCTGGGACGGCTGAAAGTGTCCCTGGAACGACTGGAACTCTGTCACGTAACTGGAAGTGTCCCTGGAACGACTGGAACTCTGTCACGTGACTGGAAGTGTCCCTGGAACGACTGGAACTCTGTCACGTAACTGGAAGTGTCCCTGGAACGACTGGAACTCTGTGACGTGACTAGAAGTGTCCCTGGAACGACAGGAACTCTGTCACGTGACTGGAAGTGTCCCTGGAACGACTGGAACTCTGTCACGTGACTGGAAGTGTCCCTGGAACGACTGGAACTCTGTCACTTGACTGGAAGTGTCCCTGGAACGACTGGAACTCTGGCACGTGACTGGAAGTGTCCCTGGAACGACTGGAACTCTGTCACGTGACTGGAAGTGTCCCTGGAACGACTGGAACTCTGTCACGTGACTGGAAGTGTCCCATGGAATGACTGGAACTCTGTCACGTGACTAGAAGTGTCCCTGGAACGACAGGAACTCTGTCACGTGACTGGAAGTGTCCCTGGAACGACTGGAACTCTGTCACGTGACTGGAAGTGTCCCTGGAACGACTGGAACTCTGTCACGTGACTGGAAGTGTCCCTGGAACGACTGGAACTCTGTCACGTGACTGGAAGTGTCCCATGGAATGACCGGAACTCTGTCACGTGACTGGAAGTGTCCCATGGAATGACTGGAACTCTGTCACGTGACCGGAAGTGTCCCATGGAATGACTGGAACTGTGTCACGTGACTGGAAGTGTCCCTGGAACGACTGGAACTCTGTCACGTTACTGGAAATGTCCCATGGAATGACTGGAACTCTGTCACGTGACCGGAAGTGTCCCATGGAATGACTGGAACTCTGTCACGTGACTGGAAGTGTCCCTGGAACGACTGGAACTCTGTCACGTGACTGGAAGTGTCCATGGAATGACTGGAACTCTGTCACGTGACTGGAAGTGTCCCATGGAATGACTGGAACTCTGTCACGTGACTGGAAGTGTCCCATGGAATGACTGGAACTCTGTCACGTGACCTGAAGTGTTCCTGGAATGGCTGGAACTCTGTCACGTGACCTGAAGTGTCCCTGGAATGGCTGGAACTGGAGTGCTAGGGACACCGACGCATTTCGAACACGTTTGCTTTTAACTGAGACGAATGCAGCGATTAGCGCCGCGATGGTGCGATCTTTTCATCAGCTGCGGAGGTGAAAAGGCTTATCTCTGATCATTATCTCTCGAGATCTGCATTAGGATCATCTCTTAATTGCCGTCTTCTCTCCCCTCTCCCCTCCCCCGTCTCCGCCCCCCCCCCCCTGCTCCATTGAGTCGGTGCCAACATCCGCCTCTTTTTGATTCATACTTACCGAGTAAATGTTCGGATCCGAGATGTCATGGTACCACGTGATCAATGCGTCGGCCAAGTTGGCTCAGGCAGACCGGCTCTCCCGGGTTCGATTCCCACGGCCGTCCTTCCCGCAGTCGCCTCAGTCGAGAGGTTAATGCTGGGTAGGTCCCGTTATGGCTCTGTCACATCATCGTCATCGTCATCGTCATCGTCATCGTCATCGTCATCGTCATCGTCATCTCCCAATTACCATAATTGAACAGTTGAGTTGAGTTACCGGGTGGCGCAAAAAAATCACCCTGTTTGAGAAGTCACTACATCGAAACTATAAAATATTTAAGACTGCAACTGTCACATGTTAGAACAAATATAAAAATGTAATATGTGCAATTTTCAGAAATTTTGAGAAATACGAAAAAAGTTACATGACTTTGAATTGAGACGATGAAAAATCGTTTCGGACCAACGTTTAAATAGCGCGCGTTTGAGTATAAACAAGAACAAGAATGTTGTACATAAGTACCTATGTTTGCGTTGATCATAATTTGACATAAAAACACTCAATTTAATAAAGCAGGTCTGTATCTCATAGAGACGTGGTTCCAAGAAGAGATATGGAGGAAAAGTTATTGTGGCTGATTTTCCAACGATGAAATGGAAATGTTGTCATTATACGAAAGTTTCATAAATTCGCATAAATTCACACATAGGTACCTACTCACTTCAAAGACCCAAGACAAATTCCCATAGATTTATTAAACATAAATTTATGTTACTTTAGAAATTAACAAATAAACATAAATTCACATATTCCTCCTACAAAGTAACTACAAATCAATTCATCAAACACGTTATTTCGTCTTGTTTAATCTGTTTTTTCAGCTGTAACTACAATCATTTGTAACTTTTTTTCCTAATGAATGAATATGTTTCAAACCGTCACATATTAAAGTCTGGTATGTTTTCTAATATGTGTTCAAATTTCAGAATCCCATCTATAATAGTTTCGCTAAAGTGACCTCTCATTAATTTTTTTGCGCCACTCTACATTATTATTGTTTACTACTGTAATATTTACCCCATAAAAAACACTCCGTGTAAAAAAAACAGCCAAGTCTCTTCAACTAAAAAAAATTATGAAATCTAAAAAATTCTGCACTGAAAAGTAGTGATATCAAAAAATGGGCCAAGTCAAAACTTTATTTGAAAATCAAATAATACTTGGCGCATCGTGTATACATAGTTTAGAAGTATAGACCAGATAGAAAATATACATCAAATATACATAATACATATAGTATACCTATAATGCCCTAAAAAAACGATGCGCCAAGTATTTTTTGATTTTCAAGTAAAGTTTTGACTTGGCCCATTTTTTGATATCACTACTTTTCAGTGCAGAATTTTTTAGATTTCATAATTTTTTTTAGTTGAAGAGACTTGGCTGGTATTTTTACACGGAGTGTTTTTTATGGGGATATCACTCCTTTTTTAAGTTTATTCATAGAACTTGTGACGTCATATCGATTGAACAATTACTAAATCCTTTAAAAAAAAGTCGCCATTGACAATTTGCTTAACTAATGAAATTCTGCGTATGGTACTATATATTTGCTTTCAATGATCTTTCATGAAGAATAGCAAATGTTTCATTCCTATCAGTCAACCGAGTTCCGAGATATTATGGCAACACTTCGGTTTTCAAAATGGCTGCTGAACTTACTGCACTGCCACATAGAATGTATATCTATAAATGATGTGTATCATTTAAAGCTATCTGAATATGTATTTATTATATAGGAGGGGATTATAATAATATTTTAAATTTGAATGACGTCATTTCCGGTCTCATAAATAGGAAAATTCTAGTTTTACTGTTCCTATTTCATAGAGATGACCTTCCGAATCGTTTGGCGGTAGTTTCATACCGATCAGTCAACCAATTTTCAAGATATGACGTTACTTCCGGTTTCAAAATGGCTGCTGAAATCACTGACCCCTTGAATTATAATTTAAACATGATTACATTTTATTATAAGCTGTCTCAAATAGTATAATTATTGTATCAAAATGTAAATTTGTGAGATTTTTAAAATGTGTGACGTCATTTCCGGTTTCGGTATGGGAAACTGCAAATATTATTCATGATAATACATAAAGTTGACCGTCTCAATTGTTTAGCGCTGGTTTCGTTCATATCTATTTAGCCGTTATTGAGATATGATGTCACTTCCGGTTTCAAAATGGCGGCTTCCGGTTGGTTTTATAATAAGTCAAATGAGATATCAAAAGTACATACGTTACAAAAATATCAAAATAATCGGATCAATCTTTGTTGCCGAAATGCCAATCGATGTATTTCAAATTTCATGACGTCATTTCCGGTTTCATTAACATAATGTATAGTCTTTTGCTACTGATAATCCAATAGTTGACCGTCTGAATCGTTTGGCGCAAATTTCGTTCCGATCGGTCTAGCCGTTGACGAGATATGACGTCACTTCCGGTTTCAAAATGGCGGCACAAAAAATTCATGGGGTGAAGGTTAAATCAGACGCCAAAAGTGCACACGTGGTAAAAATGTGAGATCAATCGGTTCAGCCGTTTAGGCTGTGGCCTGTTTACCGGATTTGAATTCCAGGAGACTACTACTACTACTACTACTACTACTGAGATTATTATTATTATTATTATTATTATTATTATTATTATTATTATTATTATGAAAACCGCCCTAAAACACGGTTTTCTCAGCCCTCTAGCTCGTAAAGGGCGTAACCTATTGTTCCCAAATTTGGTATATGTTGTAAGGTGGGCCATAGCTCGAAATTGAGATATTTTCCAACAATGTGAGATTCCCCAATTTTAAGATCTAGTAGGCCGAAAATGCCACTTTGATGCCTACAGTAAAAGTGGGTTTGCTCCAGCCTTTATATGAGAGTGTGCGCGCGCCGTACGACTTGGCTGGCGTGGAGCGACCGCTCCACTAGATACTTATTAGAACTTCTGTAAAAGATGCAATCCAATTATTTTACTGGTTTCAAAATATTTTGAGTCAATCATACCCAACAATTTTACAAATTCCTAGATACATTTTGAGCATTCTTCATTGCATTCTTCTATAGCATGGATTTTATAAATATTTCGCGTCGATTGTTGAAAAAGGAAGTCGTAATTTTCCCTGGTGTGAAAAACTCTTGAGCTGCGCTGCCTGCTGGTATATGCAATATTTGTCGGATTTATGCGTCCTCCTAGGACGTTAAGTTCCACTGGATTGCACATATTAGCGCGTTCTCAGTGGGTTTTTCACCCCCCAGTCTCAATGCATGGGAAGAGTATTGGGCGAGAAAGCCGATACGCGGGCACGTTGATAGCAGACAGCCGCATAAGAAGTCAACCCAGGAGCAGAGCAGCAACATACATTCTTCACTCTTCCTAATCCGAAACATTCAGCACTTTTCAAACACTCCTCTCTTTTTTTACTTATAATAGATTATAAGTAAAAAAATATGAAAAAATATTGTTTTATGCGTGTTGGGTATAATTTCTTGGTAGCTATTCCATTGTTTTTAAAAACAAATTATGTTTGGGCTAGTTGAACATCCTAAACATCGTCATCACTTTTCAAAAAGTCAAATTATTCAATGTGTGCAAACTATTTTGTTACGTGTTTTGGGTATATTTCTTGATAGCTTTCATAGCTTGTTTTTACTTATTATTAGTTGAGGGCCTCTTATTTCTAAGAGCGATTCAAAAAATAATTATACAGCAAAAACTATTGTTAAACTATATTGTTCATATTCTAAGTAATTTGAATCTTTCTGAATAAGACTATATTTATAGTGGTATTTATGTCACACTATATTGCAACTAGCCTAATAGCCACGGATGAAGTAAAAGGGGGGTCGTTGGTAGCAGGGAACCTTTCCCAGCATTTCTATCTCGACTGAGGGCAGACTGAGTGACGACTGAGGAAACTCATTCGTAGTGCAAGTTCAGAACGTTGCTACCTGAGCCAACTTGAGGGCTTGGATTAATTCAATTTACCATTATTTTAACATTGTTCTAAAAATGTATCAAAGTGAGGGAATCGAACATTTACTATTGGTCCCTAATCGGTTCAGCCAGACACGTTCACAATGCTTGATTATGCCAATAAAATACATTAAATTTAAACACTAGGATTATATCACCTTGCGGTTAGATGGCCTATGATTATCCTAATATTAGTGGTTAGAGCTTCGCAATCAACCCAGTTATTTGCATGATCAAGGTACCATTTACTTTATCGGCAGATCAATTATGACTACTAATTCAAAATGAGCTTAAAATGGTATTTACTCTTGAAGTTCTTGACTGATTCGTCGACACAAACTAAGCTACATTTCAACTTGATTGGTCCAACAGGTGATTTTTAGTTTTTAATTCATAAGAGGATTTTGCTGAAAAGCTATATACTATACATGCTAATAGTGACGTTGCTCTACTAAAACGAACGCTGTTCCTGAAATTGGCATAAAGTAAGCCTTCAAATTACAAACGCGATCAAAATAAAATGTGTTGAAGAAAATGTTTCAAAATCATGTTTGGCGCGTTATACTTTTCTCCAGTTTCCTTATAGTACCGTTGTCCTATCATTATAAGTAGGCCATTTTCTGCAAGACATATTGTAATGCAAGCAACTGACGCAATGCGCCAAGCTTGATATTCTTTAATTTCTTCTATTTCTTCTGGTACCTTCCTTGATTCTATAAATAGCATTTAATGGTTCACATTTATAATTTGTAGTCAATTCTTTTAATCCAAATTCAGGCACACGTTAGTTTTAATATAGAGCTTGGCGGCAGTAACTGTGCAAAATAATATCTAATCATGGTAAACCGGTGATCGTTACACCATGATAACTAATGTAAATTGTAGTTTGGTCCTCCTTTTTGATCCAATCTTTTACAAATTGTTT
Source organism: Leuctra nigra (assembly GCA_934045905.1). NCBI lineage: Eukaryota > Metazoa > Arthropoda > Insecta > Plecoptera > Leuctridae > Leuctra > Leuctra nigra. The sequence goes on from OW203763.1 coordinate 47,980,014, forward strand.
GTGTGGAGAACCTCCTTATCCTGTCGTCTTCATGAAACAAATAATCCCTATACAGTCACTTATAGTCACTAATGCAAGTGACGGTCACTTATCTAGTCACTAATACAGTCGCTCTATAGTCACCTCAGTCACTTATACAGTCGCTCTAGTCACCTCAGTCACTTATACAGTCGCTCTAGTCACCTCAGTCACTTATTAAACCTATACTTATGCCTATATATTGTATTTATTTATAATACTGTAATGTCCTTGGCAAGAAAAATAAAAATAAATAAATAAATACAGTCACTTATATAGTTACTCGCATGCGTGAAATTCGTCAAAATCCCCCCCAAAAATCTCGTCAATCTTGTCCCAATCTTGATTGATAAATGTCAGAATAATGGACGAATATTTTTAGGTATCAAAATATTTATCAAAAGAATGAAACATGTCTGCAACTAATTTGCCATTGTATGACATTTTTACTTTTTTTGTTTGTTTTAAAGAACAAGTTTGTGTTTTTGTTACTATTTTGGACATAAAATGGTAAAATAGGCTTTTTCGGACATGAGTTGAAAGCACACTGGCACAGTATTAAAAGAGGCACCATTTTTACTTCTATCCTACGAAGTGTTACAGGTACAGTTTTTTGTAGAATTTTGCAATTTTATTTGCTACCTACTACATTGTCCACAAAAGCACTTAAAAATTGCCATCCTATTTGGCAGTGGCACGACTCTATTGTGGTTTTACTTTTGATTAACACAAAGCGACATCTGTGAAATACTTCGGAAACATGCCGTTGTCGTTGCTTTTATTTTACACACACACAATGTCACTTTTGTTTTACCAATCAGACTAGTTCCGAATATTTTAGTAGGCTTTTTTATTGCTGGAAAGGACGGACTTCTTTAGAATTTTTACTAAACATCCTATTATGACTTTTTCAGACTTTTTCACAATATTTTAGTAAGTTCTTACTAATAATTTGAAAGACAGACATTTATGGTATTTTAGTAGCTTGTTCGCACGTGGCAGCCCTGCGATTTTGATTCTTTCTCAATTCGCTCCGAAAGCTGTGAAAGGAAATCAGATGGCCCGTTGGCCAAGATCATGGATATATGCAACGCCAAGCGTAAACTCTGCAGTGGAAAAAAAACAGCACTAGTTAAGTATTTACTTGTCGATTAGTTGATCATAACACAGCTCTGGACCGGTTTCAAGAGACCTTGATGGGAATGACCTTTCAGAGCATGTCCCAGAAGCCGTGGGTTCGACTCTGTTGCGTGCTGCCAGTTGCGCCCGTGAGGGAGGGTGGGGGGGATCACTTTCAGAGCGTGTCCCAGAAGCCGTGGGTTCGACTCTGTTGCGTGCTGCCAGTTGCGCCCGTGAGGGAGGGGGGGGGGGATCACTTTCAGAGCATGTCCCAGAAGCCGTGGGTTCGACTCTGTTGCGTGCTGCCAGTTGCGCCCGTGAGGGAGGGGGGGGGGGGGGGATCACTTTCAGAGCGTGTCCCAGAAGCCGTGGGTTCGACTCTGTTGCGTGCTGCCAGTTGCGCCCGTGAGGGAGGGGGGGGGGGGATCACTTTCAGAGCATGTCCCAGAAGCCGTGGGTTCGACTCTGTTGCGTGCTGCCAGTTGCGCCCGTGAGGGAGGGGGGGGGGGGGGGGATCACTTTCAGAGCGTGTCCCAGAAGCCGTGGGTTCGACTCTGTTGCGTGCTGCCAGTTGCGCCCGTGAGGGAGGGGGGGGGGGGATCACTTTCAGAGTGTGTCCCAGAAGCCGTGGGTTCGACTTTGTTGCGTGCTGCCAGTTGCGCCCGTGAGGGAGGGGGGGGGGGGGATCACTTTCAGAGCATGTCCCAGAAGCCGTGGGTTCGACTCTGTTGCGTGCTGCCAGTTGCGCCCGTGAGGGAGGGGGGGGGGGGGGGATCACTTTCAGAGCATGTCCCAGAAGCCGTGGGTTCGACTCTGTTGCGTGCTGCCAGTTGCGCCCGTGAGGGAGGGGGGGGGGGGGGGGATCACTTTCAGAGCATGTCCCAGAAGCCGTGGGTTCGACTCTGTTGCGTGCTGCCAGTTGCGCCCGTGAGGGAAGGGGGGGGGGGGATCACTTTCAGAGCGTGTCCCAGAAGCCGTGGGTTCGACTCTGTTGCGTGCTGCCAGTTGCGCCCGTGAGGGGGGGGGGGGGGGGGGTGCATCAAGATGCATACAAGACCATCAAGGAAATAAGACAGGAAGATCATTTCCATTTAGAACTCATATCGTCTATTTAACGATTGAAGTAACTTGTTCCTGACCATTTACCCATTTTTTTTTTTTTTTTTTTAAATTCATCCTAATATTTCTAATATTAAAAATGTATTTAGTTTTGTTTAACGTCTCATGTTCATGTAGGGGAGTCAGGGATGTAGGTGGTCGTGATTTATTAGTAGCTGACACCTTTCCATCATTTGACTTTCGACTGAGGGAAAGCTTATAAACTTCCAAGTCTGGAAGGAAACTGAACCCGGCAACACCGAATCCCAAGCAAATCCTAGGCACAATATTCTTCTTTTATATTCCTGTACGAACACTTATATGCTTGATAGGTCTGCAGAAGTAGAGGGCCGGAAGTCTATTTTCTCGATTTTGCGTTGCACTTTTGGAATGATGCAACCAAGATGATCAATGATCAATTGCATTTGACTGATGTGAACAAATACAGTTATATCGAAGTATTCTCTTACACAATTAATAGTATGTCACCATTAGAAATATGGTTGGATGAAGGCAGAATTACTGGTTTTTAAGCTCACCTCAGAATACATGGACAATTCTAACAGATATTCTTGAAGTAGAATATATTTTCGTCGACATATTATGTTATAGATACGTCAAACAATTATTTCTTCAATTTACACCTGTTTTAACATTTTTTGAATTATTTAAAATATTATTTGTGATGATTCTGTTCGATTCAGAGTGAATGAAGTGAGTTGCACTTCGGTCTTAGACATTATTAGAGAGAAGTTTCAAGTAGCAATTTCATTGTTTATATGGAAAATGAGATTTCACGTATTGGTCGCAATTGAGTTCTTATCGCCAGAACTCGGCTGCCCCAGTTGTGTTTTTATCCATATCTCTAGCGTATTCACAGCATCTGAGGCGCCTCCTCCAATACGTGGCACCCAGTGGCGTAGGAACCGGTGGGGGGGGGGGGGGGGGGGGGGGGCAAGGGGGGCAATGCCCCCCCCCCCACTTTCAGGGAAGAGGGGCAAAAGAGGGCAAAAATAAATGTAAATTTTTTTAAATAGTAGTAATTTGAGAATTTAAATGATCAAATCGACCAACATTTGTGTTAAATCGCGTTAAAATTGCATTAAATTCATATTGAAATTCAAAAATTTTCCGAGCCTACAAGGCCCAGACCCGCGTATTCCTCTAAGCCCTCCCCCAGACTCAAATTGGACCTGACCTTCTACTATTACCTACCTAACTTCAAAAATCCCCCAGCATACGAAACTGGATTTGCAGCTAAAAATGTGTCAGAAATGTTTGTTACATTTAAATATTTTAATTTTAAAATGCTTTATGGCACTTCTTCAGTTATTGTAAATCCAGTTGCGTATGCTGTGGATTTTTGTGGTCTTAAAGATAAGTATTAGTAGTACCTAATTAGCAATTGCAGTCATCATTCAGTTTCAGTTTTATTTCCAATTTTGTACATTTTCATGACAAGTCTCTTGGGGAACATGGAATGTCCTCTTATGTAAGGGTATTATACGTAGTACTTCAATGAGTAAAAAAAAAAAATCACTAGCATTCTAGTCATTAAAACGATTTAAAATAGCATTTAGACGCCATTTCAACCTATAATTTCCCAAAATTTTCGCCGCCGGCGGCTGGGGCTGTCGCCCCAGACCCCTTCTTGTTGACGAAAATTTCTTTTCCGGCGTGATTCCTTGCCCCCCTAAATTCGAAAACGTTCCTACACCACTGGTGGCACCTCCACCATAACAAACATTCGAGATAAATCCAAAACTATTGTCAGATCGATAAGGTGAGAGTGATAGAGAGTTATCAAGTGATAGAGTGATAAAGATAGAGTTATCGTGTGATAGAGTGATAGTGATAGAGATAGATCGAGTGATAGCGTAAACGATCAAATGGTTTTTCAAAATTCAACTCATTTTCACCTCTTTTGAACTTTAAAAAGATGAAATTTCTACCATAACGGCTACCAGATTAACTTTGAGTAAGAAGACGCAAATTGTTTCGAAACGTTTGCAGATTTTCGAAATTGTCCACGAAAAATACAAACCCAGAAAATAGTAAATTCCGGCGATAAAAATGAACCTTCCAAGAATCGATTTGTAAATTGTAATTGAGTTTTGTACCGTGCGTAATCCTGTAGTCGGCGATCTACCTGGGTAGATGTGTCATTGCCTCTTGTGTCTTGATAGCCGGGTTTTTCTGCAGCCAATCTGTTCTCAACTAATGGCTATTGGCCGGTGGTTTAATCTCGGCACAATGTCGCTGTACACGTTGTCGCTAATGAAACCGTACCGGCACGGACACACGGCACGGCACGCGGAACGGAGGGCATTTATCACGGCAAGACAATAAACGCGATTAACCGTCTTCGGCTTGCTGACACTTTCCTGGCCGAGCGCTTTTCCTCAGTCGAGGAGAAAAGTTGCGGAAAATCCCTGTTTTGAGTCGACTTTTGGTGTATTAACACAGCTGGCGCGTGGTGTGAACACAGCTGGTACAAAGTGTGAACACAGCTGGCGCGTGGTGTGAACACAGATGGTACAAAGTAGAGAGAACAAAGTGTGAACACAGATGGTACAAAGTGTGAACACAGCTGGCGCGTGGTGTGAACACAGCTGGTACAAAGTGTGAACACAGCTGGCGCGTGGTCTGAACACAGCTGGTACAAAGTGTGAACACAGCTGGCGCGTGGTGTGAACACAGATGGTACAAAGTAGAGAGAACAAAGTGTGAACACAGATGGTACAAAGTGTGAACACAGCTGGCGCGTGGTGTGAACACAGATGGTACAAAGTGTGAACACAGCTGGCGCGTGGTGTGAACACAGCTGGTACAAAGTGTGAACACAGCTGGCGCGTGGTGTAAACACAGATGGTACAAAGTGTGAACACAGCTTGCGCGTGGTGTGAACACAGCTGATACAAAGTGTGAACACAGATGGTACGTGGTGTGAACACAGCTGGCGCGTGGTGTGAACACAGCTGGCACAAAGTGTGAACACAGATGGTACGTGGTGTGAACACAGCTGATACAAAGTGTGAACACAGCTGGCACAAAGTGAAACACAGCTGGCGCGTGGTGTGAACACAGCTGGTAAAGTTCATTCACGATTAGAATTGCAAGCCGTAATGGCGGCGTGTACTACCGTAGTCAAGTGAACGTATACCTAAACATGTAAATATCAATATAATAATCAAAAAATGTGTATAATACGGCTGTAGATAAAAATAATTCAATTTTATTGAATTTTTATAATATTTACTACTATAAAAATTGTGTATTTGACATAATTAATACAATTTCAATAATACAAAGAAGAAAGTCTTGCCATTGACAGAGCAGTGTTCAAGTGACTGACCAATGAACGACGTGATCGACTAAAACGTCGGTGATATTCTTATCGTGAACGAACTTTACGAAGTGTGAACACAGTTTGCGCGTGGTGTGAACACAGCTGGTACGAGGTGTGAACGCTGATAGTACAAAGTGTGAACACAGATGGCGCGTGGTGTGAACACATCTGGTACGAGGTGTGAACGCAGATAGTACAAAGTGTGAACACAGATGGCGCGTGGTGTGAACACAGCTGGTACGAGGTGTGAACGCAGATGGCGCGTGGTGTGAACACAGCTGGTACGAGGTGTGAACGCTGATAGTACAAAGTGTGAACACAGATGGCGCGTGGTGTGAACACAGCTGGTACGAGGTGTGAACGCAGATGGCGCGTGGTGTGAACACAGCTGGTACGAGGTGTGAACGCTGATAGTACAAAGTGTGAACACAGATGGCGCGTGGTGTGAACACAGCTGGTACGAGGTGTGAACGCAGATGGCGCGTGGTGTGAACACAGCTGGTACGAGGTGTGAACGCTGATAGTACAAAGTGTGAACACAGATGGCGCGTGGTGTGAACACAGCTGGTACGAGGTGTGAACGCTGATAGTACAAAGTGTGAACACAGATGGCGCGTGGTGTGAACACAGCTGGTACGAGGTGTGAACGCTGATAGTACAAAGTGTGAACACAGATGGCGCGTGGTGTGAACACAGCTGGTACGAGGTGTGAACGCTGATAGTACAAAGTGTGAACACAGATGGCGTGTGGTGTGAACACAGCTGGTACGAGGTGTGAACGCTGATAGTACTAAGTGTGAACACAGATGGCGCGTGGTGTGAACACAGCTGGTACGAGGTGTGAACGCTGATAGTACAAAGTGTGAACACAGATGGCGTGTGGTGTGAACACAGCTGGTACGAGGTGTGAACGCAGATGGCGCGTGGTGTGAATACAGCTGGTACGAGGTGTGAACGCTGATAGTACTAAGTGTGAACACAGATGGCGCGTGGTGTGAACACAGCTGGTACGAGGTGTGAACACAGGTGGTACGATGTGTGCACGCAGATGGACGAGGTGACCTCCAAGGGTCGACGTCAGCGATGTCTGCAAGGAAATCTCGCCGATGACTCCTGTGTTACCACAGTACTGAAAGATTAGTGAGGAGGGAGGGGGGATGACTTTCTCACCGCATTTTTCCACCCGCACTTTCTTTTTCTTCTCGCTGTCAAAGGCAGTTTTGTAGAGAAATGAAGTGGTGGAAGCTATAAAGATTGTAGCTCACCCCTTCCCTACACCTCGGGTGCCCACCCTATTGCAATACTGCCCCCCTGTCCCTCCCCCCCAACACCAAACCCATTCCACCACCCAAATGAAAAATGGTGCATGAATTTAATAGAGCTGAAATGAAATGGCTTCCTTCACCCATTTGCATTCAAATTCGAACAGGGTAAGAAAGAATGGCGTTGCATGCATTGAGCGCCCCCCTCCCCTGCCGACACACATGGGGAGGGGGGTTGAGTGCCCCCCTCAGATTGCCCTGACATTAGTGGCGTAATTAAAATGCAATATTTTTTCACGCCGAGTTTGAGCGTATCTGTGAAGCTCGTGTGAGTTATAAATCATAAGTAATGGTCACCTGGATTTAGCACAATAAGTTGACGGCACGTAAGTGTGCCATTATGCAAATAGTCTCGCTATTCCGAGTACCTAGAGAGCATCTGGCTGTCCCACCCTTCTTCCTCCGTGCCGGCGCTTATCTCAAATCGTTCGCATTGACAATTAGGCTATATTTCCTGGCTCGAGGTGAACCGTGAACACTTTGTCGACAGATCGAGGAGGCTGTGAAGTGGCTGGTTTTATTCCGACTCTACGGTCCTGCTAGCTCGTGTCACGCTCACACACCTCACGCACCTCACGCACCCCCTCGAGATCACGCACCCCCTCAACATTATCCACATTGACAGTGAATGTACTTCATGATTTTATGGTATTTAACATCGGACTTAAATCGACTTCTTACAACTGGGTTAATGGCAACGGATGAGTGACGGATGAGTGACGGATGTGGTGAGGATGAGGTGATGATGAGGTGAAGAATGTGTAAGGACGGACGGTAGGAGGGAGGCTGTCGTGTCCTATTAGCAGGGAACCTTCCCAGCATTTGCCTCTGGAATGACGGAAACCACGAAATGCCTCTCTTGTCAGGACCGCGGCGACCTATGTGTGTCGACACGGGAGGAACTCGGGCAGGGAAAGCGGCTCATTCTTGGACGGTTTTTGGCAACTTATCACAATTGAAAATGGAGGTGTCCCTCGCAAGACAAACAAACGAACCCCTCCCCCCTCCCCCTCTCTTCCCGCCTAGACCCAACCACCTTACGGTCGCCACAAACAAGTCAAGTGTAAAAAATGCTGAATATTATTTCTGAATGCCAAAAAGTGATGCGGGGGAAGAGAGATATCTTCCCCTATTCAAACTCTGTGCATTGAATGAGATGAACAGAACGAGCGTCTCTGCGCGACTGAGGAAATCACAGTCCTCGCGCTCGGCCAGAGTTGATCCAGATGTTCGCTAAGGGAACATTCCTGGTGAAGATATTACCGTCATCGAAGTGCCCAGAACGCTCCGGAGTGGTCGCATTATGTCTGGAAGTAACGGAATGAAGAGTGCACGATTATTTAAATAATAATATTCTTGAACAAACATTCCAAACAAGTACACTTCATGAGTTAAAATTATGACAAATGTACTTATTGAGCGAGGCTGAAACCGCAATTCTTAAAATAAATGCAAGACTCCGGGGGCTATATTCTAGAACCTGTAAATTCCTAATTCTGCTGGAATTCATTGCATACAATTCCATATGATCGGGATTTGAATTCCAACAGAATTGGGAATATATGTTCAAGAATATTATCCCAGCTTCCATAATGTTGTCAATATGATTTAATGAAACTCAAGGGTACAACTACCAGACAATCTTGAACATATTTGGGCTTAACTCAAATATGGGTATGATCAGAGGCAAATAAAAAATAATCTATTACTAGAGGCAAGATTATATCGTTTTAAAATTGCCTAAATTTCGTTTTAAATATTGGCAATTTCGCGTTTTTGTGGTTTTAAGATATAATTTCTCTTAGTTTTATGTTAATCAACACAACTAATATAAAATCACAAAATAGAAATTTTACAAAATGTTTGATTTTAAAGCAAAATTTCGTGATTAAAAGTGATCAAACCATATAATCTTGGCTCTATCGATTACCTACCAAGTTTGAAAATAATCAGAGACCATCTTGAAAATTCGTTGGTTGATTTTAAATGGAATCACGTCCTTTCTTCTGCTATCTGCTAATAAATAGAAAAAATACTCAAAAGATCCAACTTATTTTCTTAGTTTCACAATTAAACTTTTTTGTTGTTCTCGACATTGTATGAGACACTGTATAGGTCCTAATGTTCTCTTCATCCTTGGTGTTGCAGAACGAGAAGGTGGAGGTGAAACAGAAGTGGGCTTCACGGCTGCTGGGCAAGCTGCGCAAAGACATCACGCAAGAGTGTCGCGAAGACTTCGTGCTCAGTATTACTGGCAAGAAGCCGGCCATGTGTGTGCTCTCCAACCCCGACCAGAAGGGCAAGATGAGACGCATAGACTGTCTCAGACAAGCCGACAAGGTCAGTACATACTCATACTCTGATACCAGATCAGACTGTCTCAGACAAGCCGACAAGGTCAGTATTACTGGCAAGAAGCCGGCCGCGAGAATTGAATTGCAGTTAAGTTCGTAAATGGAGTTATTTTTCAGCCAAGGAGTAAGGGTGGTAAAACGTCACTCACAATCATGACGTCGATCTTGCTGAGCTGATCAGCTATTATGAAATGTCATTGTCTTTGCTCAGCTGTTAAATTTGATTAATGAAATGTCATTGCCTTCTTTTTCAATTTTCTTTCAATTGATGTTACATGAAGATAATGTATATTTAAATAATTGAAATGGAGTTAAGCAAAAGCGAAATAAGTGACCTAGAGGTGTGGAAGCATTTTACATTCAATTAAGTATGATAGCGGTCGACTGCACTCGTTTCTCATTGGTTAATTTTTAACCCCATTTACGAACTTAACTGCAATTCAATTCTCGCACATACTCATACTCTGATACCAGATCAGACTGTCTCAGACAAGCCGACAAGGTCAGTACATACTCATACTCTGATACCATATTCTCTGAGACCAGATCAGAAGGGCGTTAGACTGTCTCAGACGAGCCGACAAGGTCAGTTTTAGACTCATATTCTCTGAGACCAGATCAGAAGGGCGTTAGACTGTCTCAGACGAGCCGACAAGGTCAGTTTTAGACTCATATTCTCTGAGACCAGATCAGAAGGGCGTTAGACTGTCTCAGACGAGCCGACAAGGTCAGTTTTAGACTCATATTCTCTGAGACCAGATCAGAAGGGCGTTAGACTGTTTCAGACGAGCCGACAAGGTCAGTTTTAGACTCATATTCTCTGAGACCAGATCAGAAGGGCGTTAGACTGTCTCAGACGAGCCGACAAGGTCAGTTTTAGACTCATATTCTCTGAGACCAGATCAGAAGGGCGTTAGACTGTTTCAGACGAGCCGACAAGGTCAGTATTAGACTCATATTCTCTGAGACCAGATCAGAAGGGCGTTAGACTGTCTCAGACGAGCCGACTAGGTCAGTATTAGACTCATATTCTCTGAGACCAGATCAGAAGGGCGTTAGACTGTCTCAGACGAGCCGACTAGGTCAGTATTAGACTCATATTCTCTGAGACCAGATCAGAAGGGCGTTAGACTGTCTCAGACGAGCCGACTAGGTCAGTATTAGACTCATATTCTCTGAGACCAGATCAGAAGGGCGTTAGACTGTCTCAGACGAGCCGACAAGGTCAGTATTAGACTCATATTCTCTGAGACCAGATCAGAAGGGCGTTAGACTGTTTCAGACGAGCCGACAAGGTCAGTATTAGACTCATATTCTCTGAGACCAGATCAGAAGGGCGTTAGACTGTCTCAGACGAGCCGACTAGGTCAGTATTAGACTCATATTCTCTGAGACCAGATCAGAAGGGCGTTAGACTGTCTCAGACGAGCCGACTAGGTCAGTATTAGACTCATATTCTCTGAGACCAGATCAGAAGGGCGTTAGACTGTCTCAGACGAGCCGACTAGGTCAGTATTAGACTCATATTCTCTGAGACCAGATCAGAAGGGCGTTAGACTGTCTCAGACGAGCCGACAAGGTCAGTATTAGACTCATATTCTCTGAGACCAGATCAGAAGGGCGTTAGACTGTCTCAGACGAGCCGACTAGGTCAGTATTAGACTCACATTCTCTGAGACCAGATCAGAAGGGCGTTAGACTGTCTCAGACGAGCCGACAAGGTCAGTATTAGACTCATATTCTCTGAGACCAGATCAGAAGGGCGTTAGACTGTCTCAGACGAGCCGACTAGGTCAGTATTAGACTCACATTCTCTGAGACCAGAACAGAAGGGCGTTAGACTGTCTCAGACGAGCCGACAAGGTCAGTTTTACCATAAAGGTTTTACCCTTTCAAAACATGAGTTAAAATATCGAAGTCTGGCTTTAGTGCGGGAGGCGTATGCAACTGTTTTTTCTTGTGTTTCTCATTTATGAAATGTCAAGAGAGTGTTGTTGAGTTTTTCCTGTAAACCATGTTCGCATTGTGTATGAGCTGCGAGTGTATTGTACTCGTATGTTGGTCTGGTTGCAGGTGTGGCGGCTGGATCTGGTGATGGTGATTCTGTTCAAAGCAATCCCGCTGGAGAGTACAGACGGGGAGCGACTGGAGAAGGCTCCCGAGTGTGCTCATCCCGGCTTATGTGTCAACCCCTACCACATCAATGTCTCCGTCCGCGAACTCGATCTCTACCTAGCTAACTTCATCAACACCAGCCACGGTATGTAGAGTGTAGACCAGCATCTGATGCCTGAAACATGATTCCTCTTGGCAACACATGGGACAACCTTGGCTCAGCCGGGGACACGCTTATGTCTCCGATAGATATCTGAACTATAATATGTGCGGAATACACTTATAATAAGCACTTAATAATACACTTAAACCTATAATAATTTCCAATATACCACTTTATAAATGTGGGTTTGGCCTATATTTCAATATAGCGACTTGGAAAAACACAGTAATATTTCATTTAAACTATTTTCCGCTGGTAAATTCTAACAAAATTCTAATATTATGTGTATTAAACATGAAGGTGAACTCAAGTTCTTTGACGATAAGAGTTGGAGATTGGTGAAAAAGGAGTACTGGTGCACCCCGACAGGAAGGGTGAACTTTGGCAAGAAGGATTTATTTCAGAAATTTTGGGCTATTAAGATTTTTATCTTAAATCTTAGCTTAATTTATTTTTTTGATCTGATTTATACACCTCACTGGAAGTTTCAAAAGCTTGACACCAAAATCTAATTCATTTTCCTATGTATCCTGTGTTAACATTTCCTCTTATTCTAAAGTCATAAAATTGAAACCCCAATATAAGCCGTGAGCTGCAAGTTACTGGACATTTTCTGAATCTTTCATATTTATTTAAATATAGTTGAAGTATTGTAAAAATTAATAAATATTGTCAATTTCCATAAAGAATATGTTGGGAGCCCTCAGCTCTATTCGGACGTCTAACTATTCGTCCAAGTGAACTCGAGTTCTTTGACAATGTGTTGCTGGAGTAAATGAATAGAAGTCGAACAAGAAATTGGTCCATGCAATTGAGTCTGTACGTGAGAGGCAAATGATGGGAAGGTTTCCTACTAACTGGCCACGACCGCCTCGTTCCCACCATTACCTTACATATTCTTCTCATCCCATTTTTCTGTTTGGAAACAATTTCCAAAAGCTTCATTTTGTTTTAAGTTAATAAACAAAAGGTGTAGATACCTATTCTTATGAAAACGTGTAGGTTGTCGCATTGTCAGTATGAAAAGCAGTCATGGCGGTTTTCTTCCGTTCTGTTCCAAATGGAACAAAACCGTCATGACTGCCTTTCATGTATACTTATGTGCATTCTTTGAATGTATCGTAATTGATGATTATCCCAAAGATAGTTGCACAATAAAGAATAATATTTAAGAATTGAAAATGCTGTTATTATAGATCAGCTTTTGAGGTAAAAATTATCCACCCAAGGGGCAAAACCGAACCAGTACTATGTATTGGAAATTAAAATGGGGACGTTCTACGGTACAAGCACGGTTCTACGGTAGTCTTTACTCTAAGGTTCTATTAAAAACAAGAAAGAGAATACATTTTCTGCTCTAAAAGTGCATCATGTACGGACTAAATAGCTGTGTAAATATCTTCCTAAAACATTGCTAAAATATGACTTTCCCAACCAAATGTACAGTACTTCGGCACAGTTTCTCAAGGTTAGATGTCTGTGAATTTGTATCCATTTTGTTTGGCATCAATCTGTTTATTGGTATATTGTGTATGATATATTGTGTGTATCTTGATTGTTACTCCAAGAAGCAGCTAATATGTATGAAACACTGCAGATGTGTCTGTGTAACTCTGCAGATATGTCTGCAAATACATGCACAGCAGTCGCAGCTTGAGAGACTATGGCTAATTATACAAAGACTTACAGAATTTTTATACAAAGGGTAGTTAACTTATATTATTTTTAAAATTATATTTGCCAAACCATATAATACCGGCTCTTTAAATTTAAAGAGCCGGTATTTTAATTAACCGTTTAATATTTGAGAGGGGGGAGGAAAACATGTTCAACAAAAATCCAAAAAACACGTTTTTTACCTGTCGTCAATAGCTTCGAAATTATCACCAAAGTCCATAAGTGCAATGAATGATACAGGAGCATGTGTAGGAAAATATGTTAGCCCTAAAACTGGGCGTTCCCGTGCGCGGATTACTCAAGCGCCGGAACCTCTTTCTTCATCTGCACCGAAACACTGTCTCGTTGCGCCGACAAGTATCCCATGTTGCCAGTCCTTCTTGAGGAAAAGTATCCCATGTTGCCAGTCCTTCTTGAGGAAAAGTATCCCATGTTGCCAGTCCTTCTTGAGGAAAAGTGTCCCATGTTGCCCGTCCTTCTTGAGGAAAAGTATCCCATGTTGCCAGTCCTTCTTAAGGAAAAGTATCCCATGTTGCCAGTCCTTCTTAAGGAGAAGTATCCCATGTTGCCAGTCCTTCTTGAGGAAAAGTATCCCATGTTGCCAGTCCTTCTTAAGGAAAAGTATCCCATGTTGCCAGTCCTTCTTGAGGAAAAGTATCCCATGTTGCCAGTCCTTCTTGAGGAAAAGTATCCCATGTTGCCAGTCCTTCTTAAGGAAAAGTATTCCATGTTGCCAGTCCTTCTTGAGGAAAAGTATCCCATGTTGCCAGTTCTTCTTAAGGAAAAGTATCCCATGTTGCCAGTCCTTCTTGAGGAAAAGTATCCCATGTTGCCAGTCCTTCTTGAGGAAAAGTATCCCATGTTGCCAGTCCTTCTTGAGGAAAAGTATCCCATGTTGCCAGTCCTTCTTAAGGAAAAGTATCCCATGTTGCCAGTCCTTCTTGAGGAAAAGTGTCCCATGTTGCCATCCTTCTTGAGGAAAAGTATCCCATGTTGCCAGTCCTTCTTGAGGAAAAGTATCTTATGTTGCCAGTCCTTCTTGAGGAAAAGTATCCCATGTTGCCAGTCCTTCTTGAGGAAAAGTATCCCATGTTGCCAGTCCTTCTTGAGGAAAAGTATCCCATGTTGCCAGTCCTTCTTGAGGAAAAGTGTCCCATGTTGCTAGTCTTTCTTGAGGAAAAGTGTCCCATGTTGCTAGTCCTTCTTGAGGAAAAGTATCCCATGCTGCCAGTCCTTCTTGAGGAAAAGTATCCCATGCTGCCAGTCCTTCTTGAGGAAAAGTATCCCATGTTGCCAGTCCTTCTTGAGGAAAAGTGTCCCATGTTGCCAGTTTCACATTTCTGACGCATTTAGCTGTCTATCTGCTCGACCCCAACTTCATTGACTGTATAATGTCAACTTATGCAAGAATGTGATAAATCGACCAAATGTAGTTGAGGCATGATTTTGATAATATTTGACATTTTCTATTTTGCAACTAGTTACTCTAGTTGAGCTTATACCGGGTGGCGTATTTACGTAGGCTAACTGAATTCGAGACACAGGTCTCGAATTCGTATATAGACTTCGTAGTCGCATTTTGCAACTCCGTAGCCTAACTGAATTCGAGACCAACTTCGTCGGTTCTCGGCTGCTTTCGGCTGCCTTCGTTCTTCCGTGTCTCGATCAGCTGATCGGATGTCTGGGTTGTCATAGGTGTTTGCATGCCGTTATAAATCATCATGCCAAGTGATATTGATTTAACTAAGATTTGCCCATTTTCAGTCTAATCTGTCGTTTTTTTCAAAAGGTTTTGTCATTTTAGGGACATTTATTCCACAGTCTTGAAATATTGTAAAATGTATACTACATTTTCATCCCTGCCTTCTTTAAGCTTCTGCTCCAAGGCCTGTAGAGCAACCAAGCGGTCCACAATTTACAATAAAACTAGCGCATATCAAATCGGATGCAGTACGAAGGCCAGTCCTCCAATTGGTATTTTAAATAATATCTTCTGATTGGTCGACAATCAAAATGTTCCGATTAAGTTCAAATTTGCATGGTAATCAAGACCAACATAATCTAAAATTTACACATTGTAAGCCCAATCAGTCAAGTAATAATTGTCATTTTACGAGTTTAGTATGGGCTGTCAAACGCTGGAAAAAGTATGTAGGAAAGTCACGACCCATTGGATCTGATATTCATCCAGAGTATTTATATGGAGATTGGAAAGTTGCAGAGAAAATCGTCTTGTACCGTGTCGTGTATCTAGCTATAGACTAGGGATGTTCCATGTTCTGTGCTCGCTCATCAACGCGTTACACTAAACGTTTTCCTAGTAGATAGGTACCTAAACGATTTTATATCAGTAAATCTATTCAATGTATGTTACTTTACTAATGAAACTCTTAAATCAGTTGAACTAATGTTGAATGTTGAGTGAAAGTGACAATTGTTTTTTTTAAGGAGCAAACATTTTCTGTTGCCTACTATTTTTAATCAAGTATTTTGTAATTTAAGGGAATTGTACTTAAATGTGGCGCAATAATTCCTTTCATTCCTTAGAAAATGTTTAAGAAATGAGAATATTACATGGGCGGTTATTAATTATACATATGCCATGTATTTTTCAAAAATAAAAAATAATTACATTGAAATTCAAATATTCTGACCTACCTTCTTACTGAGAATTTCCCTTCTGCAAAAATATTTCAAAATTATTTTATATCTTCTAAAAATATTTTTCATGTCATTATTATATTTGTAGGTATTTAAAATGGATAGATATAATGTAATTATCAAGGGATTATTAATGGATAGGGAAATGGTATTACCTATCCCTTTTTGCTCTTGTGCACTAGTGTAGAACGATATTTGTCTCTATAGGTATTTTAATAATATTAATATTGCTAATTTGCTTACATAGATATAATAGCATATTAATGAACTATGTGTTGCTATTAGTTGAAAGAAAACAAATAATTAGTAATACGCGTGAATTTGACAGTTAAATTTGAAGTATCCCATATTTCAAATCAAGCGTCACCCCAGACCCCTATTGTGTTCGTGGGCAATCGTATTTTTTGACTTTGCTTTTCCCAACATTCTCTGAATTTTTATTTTTATTTCCTCCTCCTCCCCCCTCCCCCCCCTCCCCCCCTCTGAAAATGGAACAATTCGCACCCTGTTTGTTATAATATAGCAGATTGAACACGTATGCATGTGACAAGGCGACCGCTCACTAAATATCTTTGAACGCAATATAAGATGTGATTCGAAATTCAAACAGTTGGGAACACAATTCACTTTGAGACTGCAGTATTCAATAATTATCCAATCAATGGAAACATGATGTAGTGCTTTTGTATTGATTTAGAGTGAGCGAGAACAGAAAGATTGTTTGTTCTTGGGTCGCCGATTAGCGGGCAACTTGTGTAAAGCCAAATCCCAACACTTGATTTACTTCTACGACTTTACCAAGTACAGTCATATTTCTTCTCTTCCAGAAATCTTGAGTGGAATTTGTGATAACAATAACGAGAAGGATGACGATAGGGGAGTTAAAGGTAAGTAGCTTTTTTGCATTTATTTGCGATACAGAATGCCGTTTTTCATTCCCCATTCTAATTTCTTCGATATTTTTCTTCTACTCCAACGCAAAACCCACAATTCTTTTGTATTAACACTTTTACCTATGTCCATGTAAGTTTTCGTAGTCGTGAGGTATAAGATAATTATACTCATATTTCTGTATTGCCAATCACAATATTGCAATTGCCATCCACCGGATGACAAAAGCTTGTCAAAGACGAATGAATTGATGTCATTGATGAATTGATTGATTGATTGAGGCATGTCGAAACTTGGTTGTTGTAACTTGTATAAAATTATTTGATAATAACCGAAAATGTGTATTCTTATACTATTCACTTTGTTTCGTTCTGAAAGTCGGTTAGCATTCGTTCATTCGTTAACAGAACATTGACATCGGTTTCTTAGTGAATTAATGGCGCCGTATATTGGTCCAATTCCTGGTGTTGTGTCCCTTGATTTATTGTCTTTTGTTTCAATTTACGGTAGCCGGGCTGTTCGAAGGTCTGAAAAATGTTTACTCTTCCATCTAAATCAAAACATTCACATTTTAATTTTTATATTTTAAAGATACAGTATTTTATTATTTTAATATCACAAAACAAAACGCTATACGGTTCTAGTGAATCCGGTATCGATGGACTAGCCTTGGACTTGGAGAACCGAAGATATTGTTAATGTTCTTGTAATCCACAACACTGGAAGGTACCAACTTCTGTTGGTAGGGGAAATGACCATGGGATGTTTCGATGTTCTTTTCTCATCGGCTATGGAGATCCCACAGTATGCGTCGGTGATCTGATTATTTCGGAACTATCATCCCGCCATTTACTACACATCTGCCCTTCTGCTTCGTAAACTCTTCTTGTTGGAAAGTGTGCGCACTGCGGATCTAGTTCTTCAACATATTCGCACATCCGCTGCTGTGTTCTTGTCTGGACAATGTCGAGTTGCTGCTAAACACTCATTATTTCGTTTATCAAGAAGCAGGAGTCGCGTTGTTTCCCATGTTGACGCGAATATCTCTCAATCTGGGACCCTATTCTAGAACGTTTTCCCAATTCCATTCTGATGGAATCCGGTCAATGCCATAAGGATTAACATTTAATGAAATTGAATTCCATCAGAATTGGGAATTTTAAAGTTATAGGGTCCCTGCTCGCATTTTACTTGAATTCTAACTTCATTCACTGTATCAAGTAATGTCAAGAAAATGCAACTGGGTGGGTGCGATAAACCTGCCAAATACCGTTCCGGCAGGATTTGTGATTATTTTTAAAATTTGCCGTGTTAACTTGATACTAGTTGAGCTTATATCCATGTTTTTTTGAAATACAAGTTCAATACATGACCTTGTAAAGTCGCCTGAGTGATAAAAATAGCTCCTGCAAAATTCGTTGTAATTTCCAAATTAATCAAAATAGCGTCTTCCAAAAAGCGTGATTGTCTTCAAATACAACCCAATCTATCATTTTTGTTATTATAAAGTTTCTCTGACAACCTCTGCTTGGCCTTCAAAATTGCAAATTGCAATGATTAAAAATGACATTTATTTTCAACTCCATTTTTACACAAGTGGACAAAGAGCCAAAAATGATGTGATTTGCTCAAATTCAATAGTGACTCATATATTGAGAATTGAAATAGTGAAAATGTCGTGCTGTATTTCCACTTTGTATTGCAATGGCACGTGAGTCCGTTTAGGTATCATTATTTCAAAGTGTGACTGGAAAGTAGCTATTTCGCATTGAATCTGTACCTTCAAGATATGAGTCACTAAATAATAGAGCGCCAAATCAAAATTTTGGCAATTGTCCAATTCTTTAAAAATGGGATTGAAAATGTAATTTTTGACCTTGTTGCAATTTACGTACAACAAAAATGTTTGTCATCGAAATAAAACGAAATTCTCAGGGATTGAAGATCATGATGAGTAACTAATAGTAACTAATTTTTGGCTCTTTGTCCACTTGTGTAAAAATGGAGTTGAAAATAAATGTGATTTTTAATCATTGCAATTTGCAATTTTGAAGGCCAAGCAGAGGTTGTCAGAGAAACTTTATAATAACAAAAATGATAGATTGGGTTGTATTTGAAGACAATCACGCTTTTTGGAAGACGCTATTTTGATTAATTTGGAAATTACAACGAATTTTGCAGGAGCTCTAACGTTTTGGCTCGCCACCCATGTATAAATGACGTTGAAAAGTAACATTTTAACATTTTTCAACTTTCAAGATTATTTTATAAGGGAAGGCATAAAATTAACTAAACAAAGGTTAATAACTTGGCTACTCGTAGTAGATCCACAAAAATAATTGACTTGTTCTTTTCAACCCTTCAGGTATACCTATAGTAGTAAATCGAGCGTCAAACACTAAACAAATTTCGAAAATACACTTAATTTTCAACCCTTTATTTTGAATGTCAAGGAGAGAGTGTACAACGACCATTGTGATAACCAAAATTATAGATTGGGATGTTATGAATGAAGACGATCACGTTATTGGATGGCGCTATCTTAATTAGTTTGAAAATTACAGCTAAGTTTGAAGAATCACTCGATCTATTTTTACCAGACTGTGACTTTTCAAGGTCCATGTAACTAGTGATGGATGAATCACAAAAAAATAATTACCGTAGATTTAATTGAAGAATAACTTAGACACGAGACGAATCGAAAAATCATTTAATTTTTGTTCATACCTTTAAAAATAAAACAAATCTGTGTTACTTTCACTTATTTTTTCGTCATGTCTGCTCTTCCATCTACTAGTATTCATTTTTCTTTTAAAATTGATAAAGAAAAAAGAACCCTCATTTTCATTTACAAATTAAGCCATTCAGAGTTGCTTGGGCTCTAGAATATATCGATACGAGGCGATTACTTTTTACTCAATTTATCTCCGATGTAGACACAACTATTATCACTGGGCGTGTTGAGGTAAAATCTGGTAAAACTCTTGGTGCTCGTGTTCGATAGTCACTTTTATAATCTGTTAACCATTCAACTCTCGATAGATTCAAGTAAGTAGTGAATTAATATCAGAAAGCCCAGACGGACATCGCGATTTCATGGATTTCAAACAAGATGATAATATGAAGGGAAGGAAAAGTCGGAGCAGACGATGGAAATACCAAATCAATCAATCATTCGTATTGTTAGCCGTCATATGGATTTGTTTTTATTTTAAATATCTGTCCGTCGCTCTGCGAGAACTCTTCGATTCTTGGTGGCAATCAATACGAGTGTGGTCATGAAACTTCTTGAATGTAGAATGTTATACGCTCTTGTGTGAGCAGGACTTGTACTCATGTATCATGTATCATTGAAGGAAAATATCTGGAAAGTTAATTCCTGACATGGGTTCCCAGCTGTATTTTCTGTTATTTTGAATCATGCCGCGTGTATGTTGAATGGTGCTTTGGTGGAGCGGAAATCCGAAATCCTGAGACAATTGCTGGGAGGGTTTGCTACTGTAGTCTGTCGGCGTGATCCTCGTTGCTGAGGAGTGCGACGTTAAGCCGTGCCTACCTGGCTGGCTTGTATGAGAGTATTTGAGGAGGAACAGAGGTGTTCTTGGGGAGTTGCTGCGGGGAGCAATAAATAGCGGCGACGTCGGGACGCTTTTGTCCTCGCCGACTGGTGGGACGGCGACGTCGACGGCTAGGTGGCCGTGTCGGCATCTAGCGCGAGATTGCCGCTGATATACTGGCCCACATCAGTAGAGGATGGTAAATCAACCCCCCTCCCCCTCCCCGCCTGCTGGCGCATCACGGCCAAGTGGCTCATCATTCGAATCATTTCTTAATGACAAATCATGCGAACTTGTGTTTATCTGAATAGTGTTTGATACAAACGAGTATTATCAAGAAGTCTAATGCGCTGCAGTATAAACGCTCTCAAATGAGTTTGTTTTAGTTTTGTTTCACATGAATAAAACTTTTAAAAAAATCGAACTAGCACGAATTAAGCGAATTAATCAACCAAATCCGTAACTCGGAGGTACAGAAGGGTGGAAGTCAATTTCCGTGATTTTTCAGGTAGCTCAGATCAGATACTATTATTTGTAATTGTTTGAGAAAACTGTTTGTTGGGGTATCATAAAATGAAATGCATCGGATGTAATATGAATGTTCATTGAATGTATAAATACATTACTAGTTATTAATTATGAAGATATTCATTAATATCGTATCTGTGTCGCGCCCATGCCTGATGTCCTCATATCTCCCAAGAAAGCATTGCGATGGGCGATGGGCGATGGGTATTCCTGACACAGTAGGCTATACCAGCTATACGAAGACTCTGGAAGGCCTCCGAGAATCCCCAGTCCTTCAAGTGACCGATGCATTTTAATTGAAGTGGTTCTGAACATTTTGTAACTATACGCTAATGGCGCCGAATAAATTAGTCTAGAGATGATTGGGTTGGGAGATGACTATGATGAAAATATGTAAGGATGGACGGTGGGAAGGAGGCGGCGGTTGTGATCGATTAGCAGGGAACCTTCCTCTCGACAGAGCGTTACGGCCTGAGCCAACTTGCTCCTTACTCGACATTACATGTTATTTGTTGTGTAAATCAATGATAGTTTCATCATTTAGTTACGTCATTTATGTAAACGAAATCCCAGAAAAAAACACTCCGTGTAAAAAAGGCAGCCAAGTCTCTTTACTTTAAAAAAATTCAACACCGAAAAGGAGTGATATCAAAAAAGGAGCCAAGTAAATGACATTTCCAAATATTTAATCGTATTTTTGAAATAAAAGTATAAATACCGAGAAATACTTTACAAAAGGACTTGGCGCATCGTTTTTTTAAAGACCTCATTCAATACTAAAAGTGGGAAGACATTTAAAATAGGTACATTTTCCTCTTTCTATTAGAGCCAGAATCTATGAATCAAGCTACTTTTAGTAATGGCTATTTTATAGTTTTTTCAATGGCGATAGAAGAAAGATTTCATGCTGTAATAGATAAGTAATATAAGGGTGGAAGAATTAAATAACAATTGGAAGTGGGCTCATACATATTCTTATAGCACTGTTAATATGGTGATATTAGAAGGGTATCTTTTCATAATTTGATCTTGACTGAAGGAAATCATGAAACGTTGTCAAATAATTACTAACTATCTTTGGAACACTATTATTTATTTTTGAAGTGTCAAGTGTATAAAGTTAAAATTATTAATAGAAATTCAATGTGACTATGTACTTTGTGAAATGTTTTGTTATAAAATGTGGATTAATAGAATTGTATTTCATGATGAGAATGTTTAACGCGCCATGAGACTTAATTATGTTGACCACGAAACAATATTACGAAGATAACTAACTATTGTGTATTTATAGAAAACATAGGCAACAAGTTTCATCGCGTACGTACATATTCTAATAAAAAATATTTTACAGTAGGTATGTATAATATGTAATTGAAAGATGTTTCCCTATTATTCTAAAAATTCTAAATGACGGTTGTATATAAATGGCATATGCTTATGAATCGAAAAATGCCGTTAAAAAAACGATGCGCCAAGTCCTGTTGTAAAGTATTTCTCGGTATTTATACTTTTATTTCAAAAATACGATTAAATATTTGGAAATGTCATTGACTTGGCTCCTTTTTTGATATCACTCCTTTTCGGTGTTGAATTTTTTTAAAGTAAAGAGACTTGGCTGCCTTTTTTACACGGAGTGTTTTTTTCTGGGATATCACTTCTTTTGTTAGTTTATTCATACAGTTTGTAGCACATGTCCGAGCAGGGACTAATTTCTTTAAAAAAAATACGCCTCAACCGATTTGGTTACTAAAAAAAGTTGCGTTTGGTATAAGATGAAAATGATTATCCAAGAAGAATAGCTTAAGTTTCGTTACAATCGATCCAGCCGTTTTCGATATATGACGTCACTTCCGGTTTAGAAATAGCGGCCGAAAAAAATGTCGTCTTGAATTCATAATTATAAGTCCTACATAATTGCACAATTTGGTTGCAATCGGTACAGACGATTTCGATATATGAGGTCACTTCCGGTTTTAACAATGGCGGCCGAAAATAATGTCGCCTTTAATTCGTACACATTACCGAAATTTGGTTGCTATCGGTACAGCCGTTTTTGATATATGACGTTACTTCCGGTTTTTACAATGGCGGCCGAAAATAATGTCGCCTTATTTATAATTATTAGTCCTCCATATTTCCAAAATTTGTTTGCAATCGGTACAGCCGTTTTCGATATATGACGTCACTTCCGATTTTAACAATGGCGGCCGAAAATAATGTCGTCTTTAATTCAAAATCATTAGCCTTCACATTTCCAAAATTTTGTTGCAATCGGTAAAGCCGTTATCGATATATGACGTCACTTCCGGTTTTAAAAATGGCGGTCGAGAACACTGTAACCTTAAATTTATAATTATTTACAAAGTACTTTTGCTAATATCTATTTTAAAGTATCAAGTGGTGAATTTAGTGTCATTTAGCATATTTATGACGTAATTTAGCATATTTACGACGTAATTTCCGGTATAGGTAATAAGAAAACAATCTAGCTTTATCTAGTTGATACTTCATGAACGACCATCGGAATTCATAATCCCTATATTTCCGTAAAATCGGTCATGTCGTTTGTAATATATGACGTCACTTCCGATTTCATTTAGTGGTTCCTGCCGCCATTATCGGTTCCTGCCGCAAAAAAATTATCGGTTATTTATTTTTCTCAATTGATTTTTCAAATAAATTGCAGAATGCATACGCAGGAGCTAGTTCAGTTGCAATCGGTTCAGGCGTTTTAGATATATGACGTCACTTCCGGTTTCAGGAATGGCGGCCGAGAACACTGCAACCTTGAATTTATAAATTGTATTGTCTATGTTACAATGTAAGTTAATTATGTATGTATTTTAAGTATAATTTGTTGAAATAATTTAAATATTGCGTATTTATGACGTCACTTCCGGTTTAGAAAATAAGAAAAAAATATTTTTTTTATTGATACTTCATATAGATGACCATCTTAATCGAATGGCGCTAATTTCGTTCTAATCGGTCAAGTCGTTTTTGAGATATGACGTCACTTCCGGTTTAAAAATAGCGGCACAAAAAATCACAAGAGGCAAAGTATCATCAGACGCCAAAAATGCATATGTGGTAAAAATTTCAGGTTGATCGGTTCAGCCGTTCAGGCTGTGGCGGTGATAGCAACTTTTTCGGGAATGATCAGAATCATCAGAATCATCTGAAGAAAGCGGTGTAATTTCACGATTCCACGGCCCTCTAGTTCGTCAACGGCATGACTGGTTGTTGTCGCGTGATGTATATGTTGTCAGGTGGACCATAGCTCAAAATTAAGACATTTCACAACAATGAGAGATTTTCTATTGTTGAGATCCAGTAGGCCGAAAATGCTATGTTGTTGCTTACAGTACAAGTAGTTGGTCTGCTCCTCAGTTTATATAGGCATTAACGGTATGTTGAGTGACTGTGAGTGTACGGTACGACTTGGCTGAGTGGAACTAGATGTTTGTTTGAGAACTGATGTGTTTTTTGTATTTCTCACGACGGATGCTGCAGAATGTATCGCTAATCTTGATTCATCGACATCGTCATCATTCATCTGCAGCTGATAATCTGATTGGTTGAAAGATTAACACGCGCGCCTGATGAAGTTGAGTGACTGCACTGGTCCTTTCGAAGGCTGTGTCCATGGGCGTCCGGGAGAGGGGGGGGGGGGGCGTCCCCCTGGAAGTCCATTCCCCAAAGACCGACATTTTAAGGATAACACCCAAAACAATAAATGAGGAGTTTGATTTCAAAAAGCAACATGTCCAAAAATTCACCTTTTATGTTAACGATGGTTCCTAGTGCTATAAAACCATGCGGATCAGAAAATGTAATTTGTTTGCTACAAAAGTCAACATATCCGGTAGTAATCGACGTTTGTAACAAAAAGGCATATGTCCAAAAAGTATTGTTATCAAAGTGCAACATATCCAATTTCAGCATTTCAGCTTTTCAGCTTTTTCAGCATTCCAATTCTTGAATTTTTTGTTTGAATTTATAAACAAACCACAATACAATATGACACAATCCTTTTTGCACATGTTTTCTTGATTTTGTTTCAAAATGCTACATGTCCAATGGGTTTGTTTCAAAATGCAAAAAGTCCAAAATTAAAAGATTAATTAGGAAAAGAGTAGAAATATATTAAAGTTACTTTTTCAGTATTACAATTCAAAAAATATTGTTTGAATTTTAAAACCAACCGCAATACAATCCTATTTGCAGACAATTAGTTACAAGTTTTTCGTTGTTTCTGAAAAATATAGGTAAATGGACATGTTGCTTTTTGAAAACAAACTCCTCAAATGCATTGGGTCTTGTTTGCTCTTTTAGAGGAAACAAAAACATCATTATATAAAATTTTTAAATATTGCTAAAATAGGAAACCCCACCAAAATGCTTGGAACTGAGTTGATTTTTGTGTTTAATGACGCACTGTTCTGCAACTATGGGCTAATGTCGACAGATGTATTATTGGGGGATGATGGTGAAGAATAGATAAAGATGAACGGTGGAAGGATGCGGTCGTGGCATATAAGTAGGTCCCAGCGATCATATTCTCATGGATCGTAGAAGCTGTTTCTCCGAGGTCTATGCAAGTGAACCGCCCCAACCGATAGGCACCATGCATTAGCAGGTCTGCTTGTTTCAGAACTCTTTCGGTTGGGAGTGGAATTTTTGCGGGATGCAAATAAAATAGACCTTTTGAGAAAAATAAACGCTGAAGATTTAACCAATAGCTTGAATTATCTCTGTAGTATATATGATGGATGGTGGAACCTTCCCAACATTCTCCTCTTTACTCAGGGACTGACTCAGGGACTGACTAAGGGGAGTGTGCGGGTGCCGGGTGAGAGGCTTAGGAGGGGAGCAATGTGCGTTGTCACCGCAATCTTAACAACTCTCTTAACACAATCGGCTTCTCATCTTACCCTAGCGACTATCGGCAATGCCATAAACTCAGAGGAGAAGAGAAGAAAAAAAGCAGACCATCGTTTCGAACTCTTCCATATTTCGTGAGTTTGTTTGGTCCGCATCGATGTCTTATATTACGTTCTCCTCTTCCCCCACCCCCACCACGTTATTTATTGGTGATAAGAGAGAAGCGGGGGATGGCGGAGCAAAAACCCCTGGCTTCTGTAATAGGAATTATCGCTAAGATTAACTACTAGAGATAGATACCTACTTGCTCACTGGGCTTCAAGACAGATATCAAACATTTGGTCGCCGTCGTCCCGCCTCGGCAGGGGAACATTGGTCGGCGTCGTCCCGCCTCGGCAGGGGAACATTGGTCGGCGTCGTCCCGCCTCGGCAGGAGAACATTGGTCGGCGTCGTCCCGCCTCGGCAGGGGAACATTGGTCGGCGTCGTCCCGCCTCGGCAGGGAACATTGGTCGGCGTCGTCCCGCCTTGGCAGAGAACATCTGAATGAGGGTCTAGCACGTTACCATCTGAGCTACCTTCCAGGGCTGTTGGTCTGATGTACTAATGGTTATTCAATGCTATTAGTTCGGCATTGTCGTCGATTCTGTACGATCTGGCAGAGTTTGTCTTGTTATTGTTGGTGCTTAACGTCGCACTGTTCTGCAACTATGCTAATGATCGTGATGAAGAGTAGTGAAGGAAGGACGGTGGGTAGGAGGCGGCCGTGGCCTATTAGTAGGGAACCTTCCCATTATTTGCCTCTCGATTAGAGAGACCAGAAAACGTGAGTCAGGAGCACGGGAATCGCACCCGCGGCCTCTGCGATGCACTTCCAGAGCGTTACTGCCTGAGCAGAGCGTTACTGCCTGAGCAGAGCGTTACTGCCCGAGCAGAGCGTTACTGCCCGAGCAGAGCGTTACTGCCTGAGCAGAGCGTTACTGCCTGAGCAGAGCGTTACTGCCTGAGCAGAGCGTTACTGCCTGAGCAGAGCGTTACTGCCTGAGCAGAGCGTTACTGCCTGAGCAGAGCGTTACTGCCTGAGCAGAGCGTTACTGCCTGAGCAGAGCGTTACTGCCTGAGCAGAGCGTTACTGCCTGAGCAGAGCGTTACTGCCTGAGCAGAGCGTTACTGCCTGAGCAGAGCGTTACTGCCTGAGCAGAGCGTTACTGCCTGAGCAGAGCGTTACTGCCTGAGCAGAGCGTTACTGCCTGAGCAGAGCGTTACTGCCTGAGCAGAGCGTTACTGCCTTTACTGCCTAATGAATCTTCTCATAAATCATTACATGGAATAGATAACATAGGTAGTGAAACATTGTTACACATTCATCGTTAAATTCCATTCTTTTTATCCCACACATTTCTGTCGGTTTTGCGTTGTTTGATGCCTAATCAATCAGCAATTCTGTACATCAGAGGAAGAAGCCCAGAAGTCTATTTTTTTATTTTTCATTGCACACTTTTGGAATGATGTAATGAAGCTCTCACTTGACATTTGACTGATGTCAACAATTGCAGTTTTATTGAAGTTTTCTCTTACACAATGACTCATATCACTATTACAAATGATATGATTAAAGTTGAATTACTGTTGTTGTAGCTTACCAAAAGAATCATTGAAGTGGACTTCCGCCCTTCTACCTCTGAGATACGACAGAATGTGTAATAGATCGTAGATTTAGATCGTGTGTATAAAACACACTTTCATATCTATGTCCTTGGGTAAATAAACATTATGCAACTTTTGAAGTACCTACCCATGTTACGTTCCATGTTTTCCATGGCTTTCCAAGCGGTATTCCATGGCATTACAATCTGTTTTATCCCAGGTATTTTTTGGCTTTATAAGCTGGTTTAAGACAACAATTTCGTGGCATTCCAAATTATTCATCCCAGGTATTCCATGGCATTCCAAGTTATTTATCCCATCCATGGCATTCCAAATTGATTTACTAGGGGGTCATGTCTGCGTGAAATGACAACAATCAATCATTTCGCTCCTCTCTTTCTTATTTACCTGCTGTATCTACTAATATTTCCTGAAAATGAGGCATGATTTTAAAAATATTTTTATTAATAAATTGTTATTCTTTTTCTCGGTATCGATACCGAGATAATTTATAGCTGTAGGAGCATAATATTGAATGGTTTGACATTTGAATGACTTTCATTAACCTAACTTCTATATAATTGTGTTGCAAAATAAGGTACAGTGTCCTGAAATGCACCACATAACAAATGTGACATCTTGAGCGTTGGAAATTGGTTCGAATGTTGGCGAATCTCTCATCATGTAGTGTGAATTCAATGGCAGCTAAAGCAGCAGATAGAATCCTACCCTATAGGCCTATGTTACGGCCTCACAGTCACAGCAACACTAGAAAACTTGTAGGTATTCCCAAAGTTTCAGAAATATTAAAATATATTTCTTATATCTTATATATGGAACTCTTTCCTATGTTTGGGTCTGTTTTATTACCGATTGTGACAGACTGGACTATGTTTTGCTACATAGATTCGTTTTTAAATTGATTTGTTGGCGTCATATTGTGCAGTCATTTTTGTCACTTGACACATTTTCAGCCTAATCGGTCATGACCTTATGGACATATTGTAATTTTAAGCTCTTTTCGAAATAGCTGTCAAAATTGATCGAAAAGGAAATTCACTGCAACTGCATCAGGTTTGCTTTATGTCTTAATTCAAAGTTTCAATGAGAAGTTTGAGATGAGGAGTTTCTTATATTAAATGGATCGTGTTTGCTTTCAATTCGGTATCGATGTTTTCGAATTTCTGATCGGCGCTCGCTCATCAACGCGATACTCTGAGCGTTTTTCTAGTTATGTATATTTACATTAGTCCTAATTAACAAGTCAAGTCAGTTACCACTTGTGACAAAAGTTCTGCATTGCTGAGCATGTAGGAGATTGCTTTCAAACAATTCTTATATTATCAAGACATACCTATTATCTTATATATTTTGAAGATTTTTTATATTTATTTCATATAAAAAAAATAAAAAACGAAGAAAAAATAAATTTTAGAAACACTAAAATCCACCTTCTAACCGGGTTCATTGATTTTCATTGATTTCCATTTTTATAAAGTATGAGTAACATATTATTTTCCCTTCAACTATAGTTTTACAACAATATTTCTCTTTGTGCCCAATACAAATGAAATGAAACACATTAAATCTCGTTCCGAGATGTTTTTATTTTCAATTGTCTTTATTTGCATCTGAAGTACCAAAAGGCGACATTCAGGAATGTGGGGAGACTGAAAACTCAGCGGCTCCCTGCTGCTCTGCCGTGACCTTTACATTGACAACAGTCAATTTGAAATAGTCTTCGTTTATTGACGTTTCAGTCCAAATGACCAAGCAACGTAGCAAACAGGAAACATGTCGAACATGAGACAATTTGCAATGATTTGGTTATCATTGTACTTGATACAGAAAATTTGCTGATTTCACGAGAAATCTATTGCAGAAATATGACGGGGAACTTGCTAAAATTTCATGTTAAACAATAATGATTAGAAGATAAATACATATTATCACTATTTTATCAATTGGTAGGCTATTTACCTTATTATTTTTACAGTTGACTAGTTGTGGTATTATTATTATTGTTGATTTCATTTGAAAATATAACGTCTACTTTTAATTTATAAAATTGCTCATGAAACACAACTAAATTTATATTGTTAGTACTTGTGTATCTAAAGATGCATTTTTGAACTAAAGATGTTCTATACCTACGTCTACAATACAAAAAAGCAGCTGCAATATCAAGTTAAATTCTCCTATAATGACTATACTAGGAAAACGCTCAGTGTAACGCGTTGATGAGCGAGCACGGGTACGTGCAAATTCTCGAACCGGAAATGCGTACACAACGCACAGAAAACATACATCCATATTGAATTGATTATGATATCAACTTAAAAGTGTATGCTTTTCATCGAAACTTTAAAATAGCATCTAAGCACCTGGTTCATAAAGCAAATCAGAATCAATTTTCAATTGGCACTGGAAAACATTCATTTCGATACTTCATTACTGACAGATATTAAAAATGTAAATAACTTCGTACGTTCTTAACTGATTGGGATGAAATTTTGTAAAATAAGAGACAATATTGGTCTTAATGATCATGCAAAATATGAGTTTGATCAGAATTATCGAAGACCGTTTTCATTTTTCAGCCTATCGGGAGATATTTATTTAAATTTTAACCAATGAATCTGAGTAACGCGTTGATGAGCGAGCACGGATACGCGCAACACCTCGAACCGAAATTCTGTCTATCGAAAATGTCATTAAAAGCAAATAATTCTAAAATTTCGCCACAGATTTGTATAGAAATCTCAAAACATTCCTAAAATATTGGTCCAAATAACCATGCAAAGCTTTAAGTTGATCGATTGAACCTTTATGATTGAACTGTTCCGTGTTAATTTTCAAAAATCACAGGATCTCCTTCAAAAAATATACCTGAGACCACTCATATGATATAAGTGTGTCTACACAATATCAGATCGACTGTTAAACGGTCATTATCAGTTTCATTTGCGTTTGAAAGTTTCTGCTCTAACTACCTTGCCTTGAACTGAAGAGTCGAAGTCGCCGTGAATTTGACAGCAAACACGCAAAAAGTCCGTAAAATGTCAATAACGTTTGGATTTAAACACAGATTAGTATGAAAATTGTCAAAAATGCAGATAATGTTTATCCCAACCATCATGCGAAGTTATAAGTTGATCGTTCAATCGGTTATAGTTTAAATTTCTAAAAACACAGGAAAGATGGTTTTAAATTTTAACCAATGGGAGGATTTGGCTGAAACTTTGTTTGATTGGGTACAATGTTGGGGGTAATGACTTGTCAAAATTTCAATTTGATCAAAACAACCAATCGAAAGTTAATTTTTTTTAAATTTGAACCAATCAATGGATTTCAAAAAAATTAGGGTCTGCAACAATCAGAAATGTTACGTACATGTGTGCAAAATTTCAGCTCGATCGAAGAAAAACTCTGACCTGTATATCGTCAGTAACAGAAAAAAAAAAAACAAACAAACAAAAAACAGAGGTCCGTGCCAAAAGAGCCAAAAGGAGACGCTCGCTTCGCTCGCTCAATTAAACACTAAGCTATAAAATGTAAATAAATGCTGTGAGGCTTGCATATAGTTTGTTGGACGTTGCGAGGGCCGCCAAGGTAAATGTTGGGTTACAAATCATTCAAATGGAGCATTTTGTATTGGACAGACTTGCAACTTATTCAAAAATATAGTTGAACTCATTCTATTTTTGCACAAATGTTATATTAAACCATACTATTGGTGCAATTCTCGTTCAAGTAGGAAGAGAATATTGCATTGCCGTGTAAGAATATAATCCTTTTCAACTACATTAAAATCTGCTGCAGAAAATGGACTAAATTAATTTAGCTAAACCCTGAATCGCCAACCAAAGTGAATTACAACTTAATTTTTTCAAAATATTTCAAACCTTTTGAAACAAATTTATTGTTTACAATAAAAATCGCTTGCTTTTCTTCATCTAACATTATACCAACATGAAATATAACCTTACTGCCCATCTCACCAAGGGTCTAGAGTTGAAAAAGCATGTTTTTAACCCTCTAATTTGTATTGACAAGTTGGTGGTAATATTTTTATGGCTATCATGAAGTTGCTATGCTATGCTTATTTTCAAATTGTAAATAAATTTAATGGATTCATAAAATTTGACAGTAATAGGAAAAATATTTTAAATGTCGGTAAAAATATACCGATGTACAGTTCCGACTCATAATTTAACTAAGTATGTTTCATCATTCTACTCTGACTGATCTGAACCCAACATTTACTCTTGTTCACAATGAAAGAACAAAAGCCGAGATGTTGCATTAGTGTGGTGATAATTTCAGGTTAGTGTCATGGAATACAGTAGGTACCGATATCACCGGCCGGGACCTGCAAGAATCGTAACTATCAGTAGGTCTTTGACAGTGTGACCATGTAGCCTGGTTTAGAGATGGAGGGAGTAGAAAGTCGAAAATTACACCCCAAGGCAAAAACTCTGACGGAATAGTCCAGATAATAAAGAAAATTCGGTAAATAAGCATAATTTTGCGTTGAACCCACTCATATTTCGAGTTTCACACCACAGAAAGCTGGGAGTTGAGAAACTTGAGTGGATTGTGAAATTATGCTTATCTCCTTTAGTTTCCTTCTTGTTAGCGGCCATACTTATGGAGTTAAGCTATCTCCCCTTTTATGTATTTTTACCTAATGCAAAATATTTAAAAAAATCTTTTCTATTCACTAGAAAAGTTAGGGATTACTAGGTTATTTAGCTAACTTTTAAAATACTTAAAAAAGTATACGTTTTGCAATTTTTGTACCTACAAGTTTTCTTAGTCTCATTTTCGAAAGCAAGATAGGGAATTTTTTATCTCCGTAAACCACCCAATTAATTGTCTGACTTTTTCTTTTTTGTTTGTGTCAATCTGGAGCGTTATTCTGGTACTAATTTCTGATGGAAGTGAAAAGATGTCCGACGCTTTTCAATTGTCTTTACTACTACCTAAATAAAAACAATTGATTTGAAAATGCATTTAGAAATGTTCTGATCAGAATCGGCCGGTTGACCGCCTAGTCTCGGATATTGTTGTTGCTAATCGCGGCCTCCCTTCTCTATCTTCCAGGCTACACACACAATCCGTACAACGGAGTGATTTGCAACGATACAATATTAGCAACGGGAGTCTTCTCGTCAAAAGAACTGTGGCGGCTTTCGAAAGGTATGTAACCGCACATAGCCTTCTTTGTGTCATAGATGAATAGGCAGGACCATCGTCCGTCGTCTTCAGTATTTGGAAATGTTCAGAAACCTTATTCTGTAAGTAATTTCTGTACCAAAACACGGTTTCATGTAACTTATTACGTTTTTAAAATGTCAAAACAAAACAATTAGTATGACTTGACTATCTCAAAATCGGTTAAGTTACAGAAAAAGATGTCCAAATGATAAGTAAATTAAGACTATATCCAACTAAAGCATAGCAACTAAAGTACCTAGTTATTAAAAGTCCGAAAGTGGGAATGTGCAGTAGCAAATTTACCCATATTTACGTCCTGCCCCCTCATTGGATACTAGCTGTCTTCTCGTTTACGTTTTGCATGATTCTAACACTGAAGTTACAATAATTTTGAAACTGCTTTTGCACTGGGAAAGGTCTTTTGAAAATAATGGACCTTTTCCGATATTAATTTGCTTGATAAGTTGCCTACATTCCATCGTTTTGCTTGCATCCTCAAGCACTTCCATTGCTTCAGTACACGCCTAACGAGCTGCCGTGTTGGGTTTAAGAAGTGACGCGAGCGTTGTGTTTCAGCTTCGATCATGCAGGGACCGAACGGGATGCAGCCGCCCGTGAACACGATCAAGCTGGAGAGCCCCAGCTACTACTGCAATAGTTACACACCGCCA
Organism: Leuctra nigra; assembly: GCA_934045905.1. Classification (NCBI taxonomy): domain Eukaryota; kingdom Metazoa; phylum Arthropoda; class Insecta; order Plecoptera; family Leuctridae; genus Leuctra; species Leuctra nigra. The sequence continues at coordinate 48,013,290 of OW203763.1, forward strand.
GCCCCAGATCACACTTCCATGATGGCTTCGGGCACTTACAGTGAGTCTTACACGCATTATTGCATTTGCTCAGGAGAAAGTCTACTTAAGGAGGGACTAGCAATATAAAAATGGTCTTCTTGAAATTGCCACAAATTTGCAAAGAAATAAGAAGACCATTTCACAATTGCAACAGTGAGGGGAAAATGTTGAAATATAGCAGTAAAACCCACAAACCTCATAACTTCAACGAACATGTACACTTAAAATGTTAGAATGAAATATTGCAACTAACTGTATATAGTAGTATATAGACGTTTTTCAAAAATATCTGTTTGTGGTAAAGCAGCTTAAAGGAATTCTCTCATCTTGGATTTAGATTTTTTTATGTGATCTAAGCATCATGGAAGACAATATTAACAAACAAACAACTTAATTTTTGGTACGATAATACTAAAAATTAATTATTGATTGCGCGTTATTTGAAACTGGCGCGCTGAGTTTCGGACGTCACTGAAGAGCAACGCTGATTGGCTGCAGCCTCTACCATAGGATAGGTGGCCGCGCGCTCGAACTCTCTGCTCTTCGCTGACATACTTCGATCTATTTATAACTCCATGAAGATTTCAATGAAGGTTTTGATTTAATGTTTGGTAAAAATTACATTTTCAACTTATTTGACAATTCAAAATCTTCCTCCACAAAATGTGTAGAACAAACAAATGTGTATACGCTTGGAACAAAATCTGCTCGATTAATTTTGTGCAGTCACTCTTTGTATAATTCAGGAGATTTGTCTTTCTTAGGAAATCTGTGGATGAGTGTTTATTTGCATTGTTTTTAGTACTATTGTGACACTAAAGAACACAGCAGTAAACCATTTTCGTCTCAAATAATCTACACTAAAACAAAAGTAAATACACAGGACGCGGCACAATCGGGCAGAAGATAAAAAGCGATTCAAAATATTTCGTCCAAATAGTGTATATACCTACACGAAACTATTAATACATGTTAGAAAGTTGGTAATGTTTTTGCTTGAAAATAAACTAGACTAGAACACACGTAAATATGCACGACATTGACACAATATGAGAGAAGATAATAGCAGGTAGACTATTTAAAATATTCTGTCCCGTAAGATAATATATAGTGCAGTTTAGTTAAAATAAAGATCAATAAAATAAGATAATCACAAGCAACGTTGAATGTCTCACTATCACACCTTTCCTACATACTTGTAAAACATAGACTGCCAGGGAGAAATAATGTTTTTAACTCGAGCGCGGAGGTTGCAAGGTAGCAGGTAGGCTGCAGTGACGTCAGTGTCGCTACGGCTCAAGCCGTTCCCAGGTCCAGGCGACAGGATGTAAGACAGAACAAAGGACAGGAATGTGTTGTTTGGAGCTCGACGGATCGGAAAAAAATATTTGCTACAAGATGAGAGTATCACTTTAATACACTTTTGAAAATACCCATGTCTTTTCCTGTATGGTCGCAATGTTAAACTTAAAGGAATCTGTAACTTTTAAGTGATCTTGAAAATTGGTTCAAGTTGATCACTATCAATATCCATGAGAATATCCATCATTTCATTGCACAAGGTGCCTCCTTAGCACATGCCTTTCAGAGTTGATCAACTTGAACAGGTTTGTAAGTCTTTGGATTAATTTTTGACTTCTTAGAGACCAACTGGTTTTGAAAGACGCTCAAAACCTCCGGACTTGCTAACAATTATTCTGACATAGTGGTTAAATATGTGTTTATCACAAAACAAACAGTTTTAACTTAATTTTGTTAATTTAACAATACCTGCACAATTTAATTAAAATAAATGAAATCAATACATCATTACAGAAAGACAGGTTTGCATAATTCTATGAATGCCGTTTCGATAGATGTTTTGGGTCATTGAGGTGGCAGTTGGCACATTCAACTTCGGAAACTATTTTTGTATATTTTTTTTTAATACAACTTTCAGAGACAAATGATCTCCATGCTCTGTTGTTATGATCTCAAAACAGTGTGAAATTGATTTTTATGTTTTGTGATATTTGATTGAGAAAGCAAATGCACAATTAATTATTATAAAACCAAATATATACCTATTTCATTTTTGTCAATTAGTCAACGTCAAACAATCGCAACTGTCGTTGATATTTTAATATGAAAAATTATAAACATCATTGACACAACGGTTACATGAAAATATAATGATGACATTATTTTTAATTAACCTGCTGCCGCCGGTTGATTTGGCGATGTCGATTGTTGTGAAAATTCATTACAGTGAATTAATGCCTCGACTGTAAAAGCTCGTAACATGTTAAAACAGGCTACAGTGGAGATTTATTTCGGCCTTGAATGGCCCACTTAGTACCAGTACACACACTTCTGAATAATGTCTTGTAGATATGGAGAATGCATAATTAGATGCAGGGCAGGTTGTGTAATGCTTGGTTATATCACCTTCAAGTGTGCATGGAAATTGTTAGGCCTCATTGATTTCTGGATGAGCAGGACACTGTTTTCTCAATCAAGGGAATCAACTAGTATCATGTACTGAAACAAGTTGTGTGATAAGCACATACATTCCAGCTATCTTGTTGCTAGATGTTTGTTGCTTTAAGTACGCAAGGTTAAAGGTATTGATTTGATGCAAGAAATCACAGGTATTGCATTAGCATGACACTTGCTGGAAGCTGGATCTCGAGCCTCTTGGTGACTGAAGTGTAGCTGTGCGTTCAAACTCATTTGGACCATTTTTACGTGAAAATTTGGATCGAATGAATATACACCATAAAAAGCTAAAATATCAATAATTGACAGTGTGAAAATAGTGTTAATTTAAAGAATTTAGATGATCAAATCAACCAAACTTGTGTTTTTATTGCGTTAAAATGCACTAAATTAAAGAGTGACATTTCTAATTTTTCCGATTCTTGTGAGGCCCTTCCTCAGGCCCAAATCGGGTTTAGGGTTATTATATTTTACATTTATCTATTGCTTACCTATACTACAAAAATCCATGGAATGCAACTGGATTTATAATAATAAAGTGCCATAAACAAGATTTTTTAAAGATTTTTTTGTTGTATAGTCAATTAAAAAGTAGAGGGGTTACATATCCTGCAGAGGGCCCAAAATCTGACATTACGCCACTGTCTCGGGTGAAAGATGAAATGACAGGAGCACTCCACATTTTTTTGTCATTTTGAAAACATGTATGACTATTTTGTATAGTTTTGTTTTGTAAAATATATGAGGGGAAGAGCATCTGGAAAATGATAAAATTACTGAGGATGATAATTGATTACTAGGTATATTGCGGTCAACACATAATTGTCACCGGGGATGTGTGTATCGGTGTCATTTGCAGAATGTTTCAAATCTATTGGTTTTATATTGGTGATTGAAGTAAACGAGCATTACTCAATGTGAACCATATCAGACTGTGCACGATGTATGTAAGAAGTGTAAGTTGTAGGAGTTAAGTTCTTGCAAGAACTGTGTTCTTAAGTTCTTTATTTCTTGCAGTTCTATATTTATATGCACTTTTTTGTCTAATTACTGGCTGTTGCTCTATTGTTAGTTATTATATAATGCTATGCACCTGGTATGTTATTTTATTGCTTTTTTCTGTATGCTCTATGTTTATTTAAATTATTTTTGTCTCCCACAGACTAGCTTTTTGGCTATGTGGGATAGTTCGTAGATTATGTGTATATATTGTATGTGTATATTTGTAATCAATAAAAAAAAATATAAAAAAGTCAACAATTAATATGCAGCAAACACCTGTCTTACAATTACATGCAACATCTATAGATTGTGTAAGATTTGTTGGAGAGCAGTCCATTGCTATCTCTCTAATATTCGGTTACATATCTAACACTTAGCTAATGTGATTTATATTTATGTAATCATTTAACTTGTATCATATAAATGATATATTATAAATATTCCTACACTTGACAATATCGGTATAATGTAACATCTCGACGAGATGTTACTAGGAAAACGCTCTGAGTAACGCGTTGATGAGCGAGCACGGATACGCGCAACACCTCGAACCGAAATTCTGTCTATCGAAAATGTCATTAAAAGCCAATCATTCTAAAATTTCGTCACAGACTTGTATACAAATCTCAAAAAATTCCTAAAATATTGGTCCAAATAACCATGCAAAGTTTTAAGTTGATAGATTGAACCTTAATGATTGAACGGTTCCATGTGAAATTTCAAAAATCCCAGGATCTCCTTCAAAAAATATACCTGGGGCCACTCATATGATATAAGTGTGTCTACACAATATCAGATAGACTGTTGAACGGTCATTATCAGTTTCATATGCGTTTGAAAGTTTCTGCTCTAACTACCTTGCCTTGAACTGAAGAGTCGAAGTCGCCGAGAATTTGACAGAACACGCAAAATGTCCGTAAAATGTCAATAACTTTTGGATTTAAACACAGATTAGTATGAAAGTTGACAGAAATGCAGATAATGTTGGTCCCAACCATCATGCGAAGTTATAAGTTGATCGTTCAATCGGTTCTAGTGTAAATTTCAAAAAACACATGAAAGATGGTTTTAAAATTTAACCAATAGGAGGATTTGGCTGAAACTTTTTATGATTGGGTACAATGTTGGTTGAAATGACTATGCCAAATTTCAAATTGATTAGATCAACCAATCTAAAGATAATTTTTTTTAAATTTGAACCAATCCGGGGATTTCAAAAAAATTAGGGTCTGCAACGCCCGGAAATGGTCAGTACATGTGTGCAAAATTTCAGCTGGATCGAAGAAAAACTTTAACTTGTATATTGTCAGTAACAGAAAAAAACAGACAAAAAATAAACAGAGGTCCGTGCCAAAAGAGCCAAAAGGAGACGCTCGCTTCGCTCGCTCAATTAAATACAAATACCTACAAATTCTGGAACCAAATTTAAATTTTACCAAATTCTTCATGCAAACATAAAAGAAACAAGAAATCTTAATGCGGGGAATCATTCAAAGTTTAAATGATTCCTATTATATAAATGTTAATACTGGAATTCATTAATGCCGAGTAAGTTGTTTGTTTTTATGTATGTCTTCTTGGTTACTATTAGGTATGTGATGTTTGTGAGACGGTTTGTGTAGAGATGTTGTTGTCATCAGGCCCGTTGTCGTTGCCGCGCAGCACGCAGAGCCCCGGAGAACCTCGCAACAAGCGCCTGCGCCGCCTGAGCTCGGCGGATGACGACATGGACCTCGGAGGCTCGGCAAGGGAGAAGGGCTCCACCGAAGTCTCGTACTACGGACAAAGTCCCGCCTCACTCTCAAGTCAGGCCAGCTGGCATTCGGACGTTGATCATGGTGGGTTAAGTATTCCGTTTGTCACACAAAACACTCATTTTTAACCATAACCAACATTCATCATTTACACATGATAATCGAGGCAGATTATGCATCTTTACATTTTGTCTAAAATCTAGCAAATTGATTGTGCTTCCTTTTGGATTTTCCAATCAAGATTCATATTTACCAAGAGTGATATTGTCTTTTTTTCAATCTCAGGAAAAGTATGCTTTTTCTTTTTTGAGTTTTCATGCCGTCAACTAGATGTTTTATTGTAATGGATACTGCCTCGCAGTGAGCTCCATCAGAGAGAATGATATTGACAGTGTTGGGGAAGTTTCTTTTTTAAAATGATCTTTTTAAACATTCAGTTCATGTCCAAATATATGAACTTTTTAAAAGTTCAAGTTCTTGTTATCAAACATGTTTAATGAAAGTTCAAGTTCCTTAAAAATTTGAAGTTCTCGACTTCTCAATTTGAAGATTTAAATTTTCCTGGTCGAACCAGATAGAGAATATTGATATTAAGTAATCAAGATAACTAAGGAGCAAACTTTATAGAAAAGTTTGTGGTTAAAACGAACATTTGACGTTCACAATACTTGACAATACGAACCTTTGACGTTCATGTTCCTGGTAGACAAAAGTGAACGCGTTCACTCAAAAGTTCCCCCAAAAAGTAACGCATTCCTAGGAACGGTTTCTGTTTAAAAGTTCCTTCCCCAACACTGGATATTGCCAACTCTTCAATGTGTTTCCTTGACACAATAAGACCCAATATTTATGTTAAATTGAGTTTTCTAATACCTCTGGCATCCATGTCTGCATCCAACATGGCTGCCTAAAAGAGATTTTTAAATGATCAAGAACTATCCGTCAAGTGATCTACCTATATGTAGGTACATATTTTTAATTTAATATGTCATTTTCTCAATGAAACGAAACCAAATTAGGTATATGGATTCATATTTATAGTGATGAATGTATTGGTTAACATTGACAGAGCTCGTTAAGATAGAGTTTCCGTTTTGTTCCGACTTGGTAGGACTTAACACTTCTTGTCAACATGACACCTTTGCAGACTGGATTCATATTCTAATGCATGGGTAGGTATTCAGCAAAAAGTTGCTTACTTGAATTTTGTTGCTTTTTGAACTTTAGTACTGGCAGGAAAAAATATTGTCCAGAAAAGTCAAGAACTCCAATTTTGGTATTTTAATTTTATTCTGGTTTATCCTAATTATCTCAAAAAATATCCTACCATCAGAGGTATTAAAAAAAAAAATCTTTGTTTTGTGCAATAATTAGGTACTACAATTGTAAAGCTTCTAAATAATTTTATCACTTGTTCGCCGTCGATAGTTGATGTAGCAATAACGTAGGTACCCTTTAACTTCTTTTTCTTTATCAGTATTCGAGAAAATAAGGAACACGACTGACCTCTGGTGGATTCTTTGGTACTACGATAATGGCGGTTGTAAAGGGTTTATTTATGTAAATAAATTATATAAAATTTGCTTTAGTTATTTGTTATGGCTGAAAAAGTAAACTTGTTACTAAATCTAAATTTAATTTGTTTCTCCTTTTTCACTGCCTTGTGGAAACACGAACATCAAAACAAAAAAGTGCATCTAAAAATTTTCCTGCCATAAGTGGCTCCATCACGTATCGCTTATTTGTTCGAATAGAGATAACACCAGAAGAAATATTATATTCTGGCCAAAATTACCACTTGATATAGATTACAATCATATAAAGCAATGGAAAGCACAGATGAAAAATGTACAAGTATCAAGTTTAAACATCTAATCTACTGAAAACAATCAAAGGAACAAAACAAACAATCAGCCAAAATTGAATTTATAGGTTTGGCTGGATCATAAAATCCAACATTCATTCACAATCAAGATGTAATTTTTAATTACTGGCATTAAAGTTCCAATTATAAAAGTATTTATGATAGCACAATTTAGTTTAAATCACACAGTTAATTAAAGAATCACATCAGTAATTAATTACCTACTAGGAAAACGCTCAGTGTAACGCGTTGGTGAGCGAGCACGGGGACATGCAAATTCTCGAACCGGAAATGCGTACACAAGCACAGAAAACATATACATCCATATTGAATTGAAATATGATCACTCAATCAACACAACATATTATGCTTTTCATTGAAACTTGAAAATAACATCTAAGCATCTAAGAACCCTGGTTAAAATAAAACAAATCAGATTCAATCCAATTGGCACTGGAAAACATTCATTTTGATACTTCATTACTGACAGATATTAAAAATGTTAATAAGTTCATACATTCTTAACTGATTGGGATGAAATTTTGTAAAATAAGAGACAATGTTGGTCTTAATGATCATGCAAAATATGAGTTTGATCTGAATTATCGAAGACCGTTTTCATTTTTCAGCCTATCAGGAGATATTTATTTAAATTTTAACCAATTAATGGATTTCAAAAAAATTAGGGCATGCAATCAGAGAAGGTTAGTTTTACATGTTTGCAAAATTTCAGCTCGATCAAAGAAAAACTCTGACCTGTATAGCCAAAATATGAATTTGATCAGATTTATCGAAGACCATTTTCATTTTTCAACCTATCAGGAGATGTTTATTTCAATTTTAACCAATAAATGGATTTAAAAAAAAATTGGGCTTGCAAACAGAAAAGGTTGTCTCTACATGTGTGCAAAATTTCAGATCGATCAAAGAAAAACTCTGACCTGTACAGCCTCACCCAACAGAAAAAAAACAAAAAAAAACAAAACAGAGGTCCGTGCCAAATGAGCCGAAAGGAGACGCTCGCTTCGCTCGCTCAATCAATTTAACATTGGCACAAGATGGATAAAGTTGCCCTGTGGCAGACCACATTTATCTAAAAATTAGATTAAAGTAAAATTATTACCTATTTATTTTAACATCTACCAACGGATTCATATTGTAACAAGAAACAAACATTTATCCCTCTACATGTTATATGTAAAATTAATAATTAGTAATTAGGTAGAGGTAGGGTCAGCATCAAAAGAAGCCAGCCAAATCCCCATGGTATGGGAAACCGGTATAGGAACTATTAAATGTAACTGTACTATTTATTCTACAATTGTTGCTAAAATATTCCTAAAGATAGAAACACATTAAGAATTAAAGGTACCTAGCTTCTAGATTGTAATTTATCTGGCGTAGCTGACAAACATGGTAAAAACATGGGGAAAACACAAAATTTGGGAGAAAAAACTTTCCTTGTAAAGTATTACTACTGGCCAAATATGTCTGATGGTACCAGGTGTACCTATCGTAATGATAATACGTAGGCTGTGCAAAGAAGGTTAGATCATTAAAATAAAATGAATTTAGTTATTTTTGCTGACATCTCTTTTTTCTGTTTTGGATTTATTTAGTGAAAATGACATTTTAAATTGAATTGGTGTTTTTTTTAATATTGGTATGAGTTGGCATCTTTACCAGACAAAGAATCCACTATTGTAGATTTAGTGGCACTGCTATCTGAATCTTGACAAAATGAGAGTTGAATTGACTCTTTGCCGAATGCCCGCAATATGTATGCCAATATTCAATTATATGCTTTGAATTAGGTACAACATTTGTATTAAGTGTATTGGAATATTAATGGCCAAGTGCTCTTCCGATCATTATGTTTTTCAATTGTTTCTGTTACATTTTAACAAAACATTTGGTGTGGTCAATTCCGAGAGTCAATGATGATCCTACAGATTACTTGGATTATGTTGAATGAAGATAGATTTCAAAGACATTTGATTGTTGTGCTTCTGTCTCAATGTACTAATCACTGGGAATCAGTTAACTAATGAGCACTTCTTAGCGAGCTAATGTGGGTGTGTGTATTTAACTCTGTGTAACCCGCTCTAATGTATATGGGTGCTGGTTCGAATCCAGTGTGAAGCATGAAGTTCTCTTACTAATAATATACGATATGCATTTACATGATGGTGTCGTTGTTTGTGTCGGCCATCTTTGAAGCAGAATCAACTGTGAACTGATAATCAATCTTGGATATAAGATAGGACCATCAAAATTGACCCATTATTTCGTAGTTATATTCAATGCCTTCTGTTGTTTTGGAACTGTTTCATCTCGAAGGTTTATGAAGAGAAGCATTGAGGGGCTGTGTCGATAAACCATCCAACTAACATTTGCTTGCGCAGAGCAAGTCATGGCTTTTAATGTTGTGCATACTTTAATTTCTGACAGTTGGAGCCTTTCTTATATTTTTGGTAGATAGACAACTATATAGGCTATCTACGAAAATATAAGAAAGGCTCCATCTTCAGAAGTTCAAGTACACATTATTGAAAGTATGGCTCGCGTTGCGCAAGCAAATGTTAGTTAGATGGTACATCGATGCGGCCCCTCGATTGTTGTCTGCTATAGGACGAGAATATGTAATCATTATACATAAATATCATACACCAATATACAGTAACACAGTTCCTACAGTTCCTTTGTTCATACAGTAATGATAATTACTAATAGTTTAGTAGGGTTTCAAAAGAAGCTGTGTTAGTTTTTTATAATATCTCAGTCTTTGTTGGTTCCTTTTTGTTTAAATCTATCCAGCTTCGATTAATGTGAAACTTTTGATGAGATAAATCTTATGTTCAGGATAACAAGTTCAATTCACACCGCTTCCACATTCTTACCGAAACAAAACGCGAGGAAATACATGATTAGGGATATTTGTTGTATCTATGATAAATTATTTAAACGTAGGACACCTAGTTTCAGTTTTATTTTCTGTACAAAATAACTGAGGCACAAAATTTTTTATCCTTGACATTTATTTGGAAGACAATTTTAAACTACATTCTCCACAAACAACCACTAAACCAAATTGTACCTAATATTATTATTGTAGTAGGTACACTGGACAGGAAATATAATGTAATAAGTACATCGACCTCATTTTAGTTCAGTGTTGAATGTTTGATTTTATGTCAGATATTTCATAAGACTACTTTCATATAATCTAATCCTTTCATAATCTATAAACATTAAACTTCAATCCATGCGAAGTCATATTTCATGTATTTTAGATTTAGGTATCTCTCCAATTTTGCATCCTAATATACAGATTTACAAATCCAGAATAGAAACTATGTTAGTGTCTAGTGTATTTATAATTGGGAGTACGTACATAGATAGGACATATATATTTGACAGTGATTCCACCGTGGTCCTGACTAAATGTAGACTTGTATTTCTAGTGGGAGTAGATGGTAGCGAGTAGCCAACTGTCATTCGGCTGAAAAATGAGTGTCAAACTACCGCTCAATGCATTTATCCTAGTATGATTTTTAGTAAAACTGAGACAGTGCAAGTCTAACCATAGAGTTATACTAGTTAGGTGAAAGTGTGAACCACATTTGCAACCACTTTCCATTACTGGCGAAATCGCAATGTGTTGAAAGTATTATGGCAAAATCTCATTGCCAGAGGATTTGCTTCCACTTTGCAGTTACAGAATCAGGCAATCGTTTTGCTTGGTGGCTCTGGTGGCACTGGTGGTTGGATCACTCTTTCATTATAACTTGTATATGTCATCATGACATGACTAAAGGCATAAGAATTGTAAAATTATAAGTAAAACACAAAACAAACAAAAGTACATTTGTCAAGGCGTCAAGTCTATTTCAAGTCCGTAATTTAGGGATCTTTAAGGGATTTTGGGCACCAGAATCTGCAAATATCGAAATCAATCAATTTAAACTACAGATCTGCATAATCTGCATAACTATGTTTAAGCTAAAATATCATAAAATCTGTTATCTTTGTGCAGTGCAGTGTACTTACCGTGGGTTTAGAACAATTAATCAAGAATAATCAAGACAAGGTCTGAAATTCAATTGCAAATAAAAATAATTCACCAAAAAACTCTATTTTAAATCTCTTTTAGACAATTGATCTCCCTGACGAATAAGTTTTGTTTAGCAAATGGTTGAGCGAAATGCATTTGATGTGACAGTTGGCTCGATGTAGACTAGCCAATAGCCACAGAGAGAGAGTTGAATACAAAGTGTTGTAGTAACCAATATTGCTAAACTGTTTGTTTCAGTCTTCCCTACTTCCTTGCATGATGAGTCGATCATCTGTTAAGAGATCAGGTACTATGCGACTAGTTGGCTCATTGTGTTTCTCTATCAATGTTACGCTCGGTGTCAGTGCAAAATGCAATGTCTCTTCAGTTATCGTTATTCACTACTTTTACCACCACAATCACAGTTCCTCAGCTCACCCTTGTTAAAAACAAATCAGTATCAATGGCTTTATGTCAATCATCTCATTTTGGGAATGAAATAGTTGATAACTTTTTTAACACCCTTCTCTCTCTCTCTCCACTGTTTATTTTCATCTCTTCCAATTCCTGATTACTTTAGTGGATGTTTAAAGTGGAAAATTTGTCGATGTTGCCTTGTATGTGTTGTAAGAAAATGGCGTCTCGGAAATTCTCCCCATTTTGATGACGTATTTACATTTGACCAGCACCTCTTCTCATTCTACTCTCTCACTTGACTGTTACCCTTGGAGGGAGTTCCATCTTTCTCTCTCTCTATCTCTCTCTCTTTCTATCTCTTTCTCTTCTAGCTGCCGTAGGTCCAACCACTTGCTATTGTTGGCTGGTTTATTGTTACAATTGTTTGCAACAATTTCATGTGGTTGTTAACCTGTAAAAAGCTGCACGCTATTGTTGTTTATCAAAATCATCACCAATCATCGAACTGCAGCCTCATTCATCAGCATGAATCTTGTCGTTGAATCACTGGATAATAAGTGTGCCTATTATATTATTACATATTGTAAGATGACTAGTAATTGAATGTTTTTATGTAATTCTGAGTATTATTTGATGTGAATTGGAATTATCTTAAGCACTGCTGTTTGGTATTGTTTTTAGTTTCTTCACGGACTTTCGTTGATAAAATGAGCTATGTAAACAAATTACTTTGTGGTCAGACAATTGAGACCTACAGTAGAAAATCATCATCTATCTAAAAATTGATATAAACTAATTAAAAACATGATATAGCTATTTTGCATTTTACAAAATTTTCCACGTTTTTGGGTAATTGTCTGGAGACAATAACATGCCAATAAAACTTTTTTGAAAGAAGATACAAATATTGATAATAATCGTTGATTATTACTGTTTATTTTATTTTATATGAGCAGTCATACTTCATACATTTTAATGACATGTCTGCAATTTTTAAGTAAAATTTGTATTACTTGCTTTGATAGTTGACATGATAGAGAAATAAATTGCGTTATACGTTCAATCTATGAGGGAAGCTAAGAAATTTAACTTTTCTTTTTTTTCACTAAATTAATCAATAGAATAGACTAACAATTGTGCAGAATAGATCATTGTCAAAACCTATCGACCACAAAATGTGTTTTTTTGGCATGTTCTCTACCCTACATACCTAATTTGCTATAGATGAATAATGTAAATGGAGCTCGATGTTTCTGTTGATTGCCTGGGAAAGTGTCCTTGCCGTCTTGACACGAAGTAGAACCTCTTTCCCGGTTGATCGGTGTTGTCTGGCGGAATAAATCCACCAGACAGCATTGACCTTGTGGTGTTCTTCTCATTGATGTCGTCTGTATATTTGTGTCAAGTCAAACTATTGATCACTCGACAACCAACTCACTTTCTTCTAACATGTCACAACATTTCTTATGTATGAATGTATTTATAAAAATAAAATAGGTAAGAGATACTTTCAACAAATCCCATCTAATTGAGTTTCAACTCAGTCCCTGCATCTTTGATTTATACCGAATTTGGCACAGTCATAGAAGCCTTGAATATAAACTGTGATTTGTTTCAAAATGTTTGAATCTTTAGTCACAAAGTTATGGAAGTTTCAAATTTTGACTTTTTGGTGACCACTTTACTTAAAACATGGACACACTGTCAAGTAAAAGAAGAGAGCTGAGAAAAGAGCAGCTCTCTCATTGGCTGACAGCTGTCACGAGACCTTACAAGCCTCTCTGCTATTCACTCTTGATCGAAAAAGCAGAGAGTCACTTGACAGTGTGTCCTGTGTTTTACATAAATATATCTTCTCTTCCTCGTAGATGTAATACATCAAACACACCCCGATTGGGATTCGAACCCAGATCATTCAAGCTATTGGCTTCTTTTGTAGTGCATTTGGAATGTTGTTATTCGTTAGAGGTTCAAATGTTAAAAATGCAATTTACTGAATTTATTTATATTTTTCAAACTACATTAATTTATTATTATTATCTTTGCCAATATTTGAGTTTGGTGGTTATCAAGTAGTATTAAAGATACATTTTAATAATTTGACATTTCTTGATATCAGTGTTTTTTTTCCGCAGTAAACAAAATCTGTTGGAGAATATTTTAGACAATCATTCTTTAATGTGAGATTTAATTTTACTCCACCGCTTTCACAATTAGAACAACATATTACATTTTAATATTATTTGGTGTCACCTTACTCTGCAAAAGAACACCAAGCACAGTTTAAGTCAACAAGAAAACACACTGTTTATTTTTATCTATAATACTTACGCCCAACTCAAACTAGGTATGTACACTCGACAATTCATAAAACGGTATTTGAAAGAAAATTAGAAATAGATTGTCTGAAAAAAGTGTGATGGCATCATCTGATGAAGTCTATACTTACTCCTCATCTACATCTAGTAGGTGAGCTCTGATTTCATTGATACTAACAAGGATTAATTGTCAATGAACCTGACCAGCAGCCAATCTGTTTGGTTCAAATACCGTTTTATGAATTGTCGAGTGTACCTATGTAAGTGTAGAATAATCATACTAAGTTAAAAAATACATAAAAATTTAATAATTGGCATTCTAACCATAGAATTTTTTAAGATTACAACATTTCTACATTTCAATGAAAGAAGATATTTGGTTCATATTCAGCTAGTTAGGTAGATGGGAAATTAAATTATCTACCAAATAAAAATAACTGAACACTCGGGCTTAGAGAAGTTCGCTGGTCGCTCAGGTAAAAAATTGAGGCTCCAAAAATGATCCAAAATTTTAAAATAAATCATAGTCATTAAGTTCACTGAGGTAAGCAACTTTGTCAAGTTAAAAAAAAAGAAAAATCGAGCCGATCACGGACAACTTTTTTTTATGGATATGAAATAAGTTATTTTTCAGATCTTTTAATATGTTTCTGTTCCTCCTGACAATGTACTGAAGTGGGTATCAGTACACTGTACTTGTATAATATGATATGCTATGATATGCTATTGATGATGTTGGAGTGAGTTGGTTGTCGCATGACCTTTGCCCTCCGCTCACACGTAACTGAATGAACATGTTGCTCAGGCCTGGCTCCTCAGCACGGCTCAGTGACCTCGTTGGCCTCGGGCAGCTCGGCAGGGGCCTCCTACTACCAACACCAGGCCGGCGGGCCCGGGCCCGACCACAGTCCCACCAAGTATCCCGAGAACGGCCACGACACATTGTCCGACTTCGTCACCTTCGTGTGTCAAGAAGCCGAAAGCACAGGTCAAGGAGGTCAGCCAGGGTCATCGAGGAGTCCTTCAAAACTGTCGCAATACTATCCGAGTTCCATGCTACCGCCGCCTCCGCCACCGCCCATGGCCAGGCCTGTCGCCATCATCCGCTCCACAGGTACTAGCACTAACACCAACACTAACATATCTAGCACTAACACCAACACTAACATATCTAGCACTAACACCAACACTAACATATCTAGCACTAACACCAACACTAACATATCTAGCACTAACACCAACACTAACATATCTAGCACAAACACCAACACTAACATATCTAGCACTAACACCAACACTAACAGATCTAGCACTAACACCAACACTAACATATCTAGCACTAACACCAACACTAACATATCTAGCACTAACACCAACACTAACATATCTAACACTAACACCAATAATAACATATCTAGCACAAACACCAACAATAACATATCTAGCTCTAACAACAACACTAACATATCTAGCACAAACACCAACAATAACATATCTAGCTCTAACACCAACACTAACATATCTAGCTCTAACAACAACACTAACATATCTAGCACTAACACCAACACTAACAAATCTAGCACTAACACCAACACTAACATATCTAGCACTAACACCAACAATAACATATCTAGCTCTAACAACAACACTAACATATCTAGCACAAACACCAACAATAACATATCTAGCTCTAACACCAACACTAACATATCTAGCTCTTACCCCAACACTAACATATCTAGCTCTAACACCAACACTAACATATCTAGCTCTTACCCCAACACTAACATATCTAGCTCTAACACCAACACTAACACCAACCTCCAGTGGTGTAGTCCTGAGAAAGTCTATGGGTATACGGCACTCTAAAACATGCAAAGGAAAACAAGGGGGTTGGGGTCAAAAGCAGCCCCAAAAAAATCCCTCCAGTTTAATCCGTTTTGGTGCATTTTAATTATTACCTGATACACGTTTTGTTCATAATTAAAGTCTGGAGTACTCTCTATTTGATACTTGATACTATTTCTTTACTTTTCCAGAAATTTATTGTGATTTTTCGAAGTTCGTTATTTCATTTTTCAAATCGGCGGTGGTTTCAGAATTTTTTTTCAAAATGCATGTTTTGACACTTCCTGATACATGGCGCTAAGATGCATTGCTTGGCAAAAGGACGTACCCATAAATTATGATAAATTATTTTAGTTTGCCTAACGTCGCCTAACCCACAATTCTGCCACTTGCCAGATTTCATTTCGGTACTGGCTAAAAGACCTAACCCACGAAGAACTTGTTATGGCAAGTCTGGGTATAAAACCAAATAACTATGTTGTTTTTCCGGTGCAAAATAATGAAATAACACATTATCTATCAATTCATATATCTATGTTGATGACAAACCCACTGTTTTTCTAGTTATAGAGATATTAGTGACAGGCAAAAAGACGTAACCCATAACAACTGAAAAGCAATCATGGAGACTGCAGACCAAAAGGCGTAACCCACATTCTTTTCAGATCTTTTATTGTTTTCATAAATCCAAGTTAGATGAAATAAAAAACTGTATCATGAAATAAATAAATAAATAAATTATATAGATCCAAAATAATTTTGTTTCATACAGATGAGCTCAAACATTAATAAAAAACAGTTTTATGTTTCTCCTGAAAAGTTTTCAAAATGTGGGTTACGCCTTTTGGCCTTTCCACCGTCGAAATACAATTCAAATTTCTGACATTGAAAGTTTTCTTAGCAAATCAGTAGAATATGTGATTTTCTTTTTCAAATGAATGACACCTTTTCTTGGATTAGTTTCATAGATGCATGATTTATGTACGATAAAAGGTGTATGCGTCCTTATGCAGCGTATTCCCCAATAATTATTCATAGGTTTACGCACAGGTCAAAAATAATCTCTAGGTATTCGGCGTATACCCACTATTACACCTCCCCAATTCTGTTAACAATTTAACAAAAAAAACATATAAAACAAAGAAAATGCTTTCTAAATGTACACTCAAACCAATTAAAAACGGTATTTTGCACTAAATGGATTGGCTGCTGGTCAGGTTCCTTGACAATCAATCGTTGATATTATCAATGAATTCAGATCTCACCTACTAGAGTAAGATAATGCATTAGCACAGACTTATGGGATGATGCCATCAAACCTTTATCAGACAATCCTTTTATTTTGAGGTACTGTTTATTGTTTGTTCGAGTGTAATTTTATTTTCAAAAATCTTAACTTATTTCATAGGAGCAAAGTGGATAATTTTCATGACACGAGGCAATCTTCATGTGTAAATCTCGTCAAAAAAGAATAAGAAGAAAGGCCAACAACATTTAGACTAGGTACTTGGGACCCAAAATGTTTAATTCACTTCCAACCAAAATTAGAAATGCACGTAACTTTGAAACATTTAAATACGAGATATCCTTGTGGCTGTTCGACTCGGGTAGGGAATTTTGCAGGAGTATTATGTATGTTATGATATGTTATGATTTTGCAGGAGTGTTCTGCACATGTGAATTGTTATTATTTGTTGTTATGTTATTATTTGCAGAAATGTTCTGCACATGTGAATTGCCATTATTTTTAGTTGGGTGTATTATAATTGTTATATTTATCTGTTTCTCACAGTCTGTTTTTCCTTAAATTAGTTGTCAACTGAATTATGTTTAAAAAGTTTACTTTACCTTTCTATGCCCTCACACAGAGTCTCTTTGACCCCATGAGGGCTATTCTTCTTTTTTTTATATAATTTAAATTTTTTTTGTAATTGTACTCTGTATAAGGATTGGAGAATAAAATGCTTATAAATTGAATTGAATTGATTGACTTGAGAGTCAAAGGTAGCGACCTCTAGGCTTAAGACGCACGTGGTTCTTGAAACCACGAGCTTCGAACTCTCCCAGCCTCTAGAGTGGAAGTCTCAGTATCTTTTAGCCAAGCAGCACAGAGATCCGCAATCAACTACTTCTAGAACCTAAGAGCAGGCTGTACTTGGTTATGTGCAGAAGAGCTGACAGTTTGCACCGCCAACTCCCCTCCCGGCTCTTCCACGACGCCACCAATGAGCGAATCTTCGCCGCGCGGTCGCGACTCGTCGCCGCCGGTCGCCGCGACCTCCGCCGTCGAGGTGGTGCCCTCAGGTCGCAGCGTGGTCACCAGTCCGTTCTCCGTCACCAGGGAATACGCGTTCACACACATACACACCCAGCCTGGACAGGTGAGGTCCCACACAGAACTCCAGGTTCGTACTCGGCCTCAGGCCGGAGGGAAGGAACCAAATGCAATCTCCACACGCGTGCAGCTATTACCAAACATTCTATGTATTAATCAACAAATTATTATTATTATTTTTATTATTTTTATTTTAAGGACAGTGAATTGAATCAAGTACAAATTTCATACCAATTGAACAGACAAACAAGTAGACATAGATAGGATACCCATATTATTGTAGAGTAAAATGTCTATATTTTGTTAGACATGGCATACAGTTTTGGGCTTTGATGACATTGTATACTTGAGGGCATTGCAATTTCGGGCTGAGAGGCCAAAGGAAGGTAATGGGAGGCATGCATTTCTTTCAAGTATTTTAGAGTAGTCTTCCCACTTATGAAATTTTTAAAAAAAGGTGAGCTCAATATTCGAGCTCACTATTTACTAATAAATTACTCTGGAAAAAATTACAACCTCTGGTACATCCTCAATATTTTTAAGAATTTGAGGACGCACCAGAGGTCGTAATGTATAGGCTCGCTGTAAAGGGCCATATATACTCAGTCATATGTGTCATTTTTTTATCATGTTTAATTCTTCTGAAGTATTGATTCAAGAAATCAAACAGAATTCATACCTCTTGTCTCTTGTGTCTCTGTTGATTTTTTAATACAAAATAATTTGTGGAAATTACTAGAAACTTCTTATTTCTTTGGGCAGCTTCTGAAAGTATCTGAAGATTCCTAGAATATTTTGCGTAGAGTACAAAGTGGAGGGATTGCTTTTGATTCCTAATTCCTCATACCTAAGTAATTCTACATAGAAGTGAATTTGGCTGTTTTATTTAAAGGCCGGCTGTTATTAAAACAAAAGGTGCAAATCATTCTAAAAAGCCCAACGCCAAAAACGGGAAGTCTCTACGAACTCTAGTTTGAAAGTTATACCCACATAACCCATAGGCGGCTGATTCCGTGACGTCACCGCTACGGTAGGCGGGGTTTCTCTTTAGTCCAGCTGCTAAAAGCCATTTAACGAAACATTTCGGGGTTTGGTGATAAAATTGTGGATTTTGGATATGTTGTAGAGAAAATATAACCGTTTGCTTTGACCCCAGGAGGTATTTCATATTTACCCCCGTTGGGGGTGGCAATTGGGTTCAAAGTTTGAGGGATGGTTTCATATAAATATTAATTCCAAAGAAATATATTAATAAAACATACCACTAGACGTACGATAAATTGTAACAGGGTCAAAATAATATAGACTCGTTCCATTTAAAATCGTCCAATTTATGAAAAAAACGTTGCGGCATGATTTTTGATAATTTTTCAAATTTGCTAAGATATAACTTGAACCTAGCTGAGTTTAAATAAATTTTTTCAAATTATTCAAATTCACCCTTCTCAAGTTACATGACCTTGAACATTGGCCTGAGTGGTAAAAACTAAAAATAGCTCAAGTAAGCTGTTGCTAAACTCGCTGTAATTTCCAAACGAATCAAGATAACGGGTTCCAGTAAATGGTGTAATCTTTAACATATTCCCGTCTATCATTTTGGATGTCATAATGTTTGTCATACACCCTCTGCTTGACCTTCAAATCAAGGGTTGAATATCGAGTAAAATTTTTCAAAATTTACCGTATTTGACGCTCGATTTACTACCCAAGGGTTGTAAATATCAAGTCAATTATTTTTTTGAATATTCTACGTATATATGGCTTAGTTAATAACTTTCGTTTGTTCAGTTAATTTTAAGCCTTCGTACATAAAATTAAACTTCAAAATCTGAATTATTGTCAAATTGTTACTTTTCAACCCCATTTGTACCCAAGAGGGAAAAGAGCCAAAACTTTGAGTTGATGCTCTATTAGTAACTCATATATTGATGTTCAATATCTGCAAGTTTCGTTTTGTTATTCTACGTTTTGGAGAAATTGTGAGTATTTTTGTTTTAGCATTAAATGGAATATGGTCAAATTGACTATGTTCAACCCCCTATCTACCCAAGTAGGCAAAGCGCCAAAAACTTTATTTTGTGCTCGATTAGTGACTCATATATTGATATTCAATCCCTAAAAGTTTCGTTTTGTTCTTCGACTTTATGTAGAAATGGCGAGTAGTTTTGATAAACCATTATTTTTTGTGTGTCTAGAAAATCCCCTAGTACAATACCTCTATACGTATCAATCCGTTAATAATAATCCATCCCTGGTTCCAATAGGGAAGTCTCGTGAAGATTAGAATTCAGAATAATATTTATTTTATGAAAGTTGAGATGTTGCTGAACACAGATGTGGTATTATTTTTGTTGTTGGACGAATAGTTCTCCTGTAATTAATTTACAAAGTTTGATAGATCTCCTCTCATTTAAAAACAGGAAAATTGGCAATGACATCACAGTTTGCTATATTGCCATGGCAACAAGGGAATCCCCATGTCAACGCAATGTTCAAGACTTGGAAATGACATCACAGTTCTGATTCTTGTTAAAGGCCGTTTTTCCCGCCAAAAATCATATGATATTTGAACTCGATTTTTATGAATGAAAATTTAAGATTTCACAGGTAATAAGTGTATTTGTCATTATTATTTGTGTTTATTTATAGAAATTTACTAGAAAAAAAATTCATGAGACTTCCCTATTCAATGGGTCAGGGGGTGGGTTTTCCCACCAACACTAGGGCCGCAGGACTCCTGGAAACAGGCTGGCCATGCCTGGCGTTTTCTCCTCTTCTTCCTCATCTTCTTCTTCCACTTCTAACTGTTCCACAAATTCCTTCCACCGTGTTCTGTCCTCCCAATGTCTCTCAGCCTCCAACTCACTCCACCTTCCTCCTCTCTCCAGCACATCCTCCTTGATCAGTCCAATCCACCTGTCTCTTGGTCGTCCCACTCTCCGAGTTCCCACTGTAGCCGCTTCAAACACCCGCCTTGGCACTCTATCGGTTCCCATCCTCTTCGTGTGGCCGAACCACCTAAGCCTCTCTCTTCCCAGCTTGAACACCAATCTTTCAACCCCAAGCTCTTTTCTTATCTTCCTACTTCGGATCCTATCCATTCTTGTCACCCCCTTCACACTCCTCAAAAACTTCATCTCAGCTGCCTGTAGCCAGTGGCGTGCAGACTATAGTAAATCGGCGCAGCTTGCGCCGGTCCTATCAGGGGTGGGTATACCCACCCCCTGATAGGACCGGACACCTTTTGGAACAAAAAAATTGCTATAGAAATATTCATGTAAGAGGGTGTGTTGATGCAACTGAATGGTTCCTTTTCCTGGATGCCTTTATTTAATATGCACCAAATCATTATACAACACTGTCTAAGAATAGTTGTAGGGCATTATTTCTCTAGACTATGTTTCAGACAAAACTGAATATCTGCTTCTTGTTGCTTTTCTCCGATCATTTTAACCATGTCTAAGAGAATGGGAATTCGTACGTTTGTCTAAAGATCATTTCTAACCAAATTAAATTATAAATTTCCCTGATTTTCTTCAATTATAGCATCAGTATAATTTTAATCACGCCAAGGAGAACTCAATTTATTTAAAAATGCACTGTGTGCCAATTTCTAGGACAAATTATTTATGCCAGTGATTGATTAATTTTAATGTCTTCCTTCAAATGGCCCAAAAGATCCGCTGAAATTAAAAAAATTGGCTTCGCGACATTCTCATATGAAATGTGTCAGTACAGGAGAGCATTTCTAATTTCCTTGAAATAATTTCATACCATACCATGTGTAAGAGAGACATTTTTACATGAGTGTTATTTGTATGGTGCAATTTTCTGACGAAATTTAATGATTAGTCTGTTTTTATGGAAGTATCTTATCCTAATAATATTAAAGAAAAAAAACTATGAGTGGCATCTTTCAATAAGGGCAAATAATAATAATAATCTTTCTCCCGGTTCCAAGAGTTGGGTCGGGGGGTGGCGAGGCCACCATTTACAAGGGCCCGGACTCCTAAGCTAGCTGGCCAGACTTGGCTCTTCCCAGTGGTTAAATTGTAAAATAATAAGTGGGCGGACGCTCGGTGATGTCAGGGAAACATATTTGCTTATGGAAACAATGGGGGGTTTGGGGGGAGGGCCCCCCAAATAATGCGGGTCCGGGACGCATAGCCCCGGAAAAAAATTTGAACTTCAGGACCAAATTTGGTGCCTTTTTACGCGATTTGTACACAATTTTAAGAGAATTTTTACTTCTATGAAAAATAAGTGGGCGGACGGCGTCCACCCTGAAAAGAGAGTGGGGGGACGCGTCCGCCCTCGTCCGCCCCCAAATTAACCACTGGCTCTTCCTCTTCGTTCTTCTTCTCTACCAGTTTTTTCCACTTCTTCCTGTCTTCCCACCACCTTCCTTCTTCCACTTCTTCCCACTTCTCCAGTCTCTCTTGTACATCTTCTGCTACCAGCTCTCTCCACTTTTCCCTTGGTCTTCCCACTCTCCTTTTATCACTTCTCGCAGCTTCGAACTCCCGACGTGGTATTCTCTCCCTCTGCATTCTCTTCATGTGGCCAAACCACCGTAGCCGCTCTCTCCCATTTTTTAAATGACAACCTCTCTACCTTCAAGTCTCCTCTAATCTTTTCACTCCTGATCTTGTCCATCTTAGTTACTCCTTGTATGCTTCGTAAAAACTTAATTTCTGCTGCCTGCAACTGGCTCTCCTCCTTTCCTCCAATCGCCCACGTTACGGAACCGTAGGTGAGTATTGGCAGGAAATAGCTTTTGAAAAGGAGTATCTTGCATTTCTGAGGGAACTGCTCATTCCAAAGAAGTTTCCTGACTAACTGGAAAAATGTGTTAGCCTGTTGCACTCTTGATGATATCTCTCTTCCTATAGGAAGGGCAAATAATGAACAAAATTAAATTATTTGATTTTGTCAATATGTACATCATTTAT
Source organism: Leuctra nigra (assembly GCA_934045905.1). NCBI lineage: Eukaryota > Metazoa > Arthropoda > Insecta > Plecoptera > Leuctridae > Leuctra > Leuctra nigra. The sequence goes on from OW203763.1 coordinate 48,036,333, forward strand.
CAACCTGTCGCAGAGTCGTGAATTTCAAAAAACTAACTACATGCAGCTTGGAGAAATATCTTATGTAATTGCATGATGCGCATTTTCTCTTTTCCTTCAATTATCATGCACCTAAATAATTTCATTCAAAGCTTCCTAAGATACGAGTGAAATTTAGAAAATTTAAAACTTAAAAATACAAATTAAAAAAATTCGCTGCGCAGCTTTTTCGGTAAGCTTCTGACAAAACTGGATGGTTATAAGTAACCCTTCTCTCCCTTCAATAATATTAATGAAAGTCATTTTAATCATGTTTAAGAGAGATTAAAATTACAAAATTCGCTGCGCGGCATTTTCCATGTTAAATTCTGACAATATTAAATGATTAGCTCTTCTGTGCCCTTTCAATACATATTACTTTTAATCAAAGTCATTTTAATCATGTTTAAGAGAGATTAAAATTAAAAATTTCGCTGCGCGGCATTTTCAATGTTAAATTTTGACATAGTTAAATGATTAACTCTTCTGTGTCCTTTCAATAAATATTAATCAAAGTCATTTTAATCATGTTTAAGAGGGATTAAATTAAAAAAATTAGCTGCACAGCATTTTCCACGTTAAATTTTGACATCCTAGTTAAATGATAACTCTTCTGTGTCCCTTCAATAATATTAATGAAAGTCATTTTAATCATGTTTTAGAAATAATAAAATTAAAAAATTCACTACGCGGCATTTTCCCTGAAATTTTCTGAAAAATTGAATGATTAACAGCTCTTCTGTGTCCTTTCAATCATTGTAATCACGTATAAGAGAGATTAATATTAAAAAATTCGCTGCGCGGCATTTTCTATGTTAAATTCTGACAAAATTAAATGATTGACTCTTCAGTGTCCCTTGAATAAATATTCATCTAAGACATTTGAATCGAGATTAAGAGTGAATATAAATATAAAATTGGCTGTGCGGCATTTTCCAGGTAAAATTCTGACAAATCAGAATGATAAATTACTCTTTATGACCCTTCAATAACAAAATATCAAAGCACTTTAATCATGTTTAAGAGAGAAGAAAAAAAAATCGTTGCGCGGCTTTTTCCAAGGTATAATTTTAACAAAATTGAAGAATTCACTCTTCTGTGTCCCTTCAATAAAATATTATTCAAAATTTCTGTTTTATAATGTGCTATATTGCGCTGCTTATATTTTTATGTGAGAAGTTTCTGACGAAATAAAACTATTCACATTTCTGTTTTCCTACAATAATTATGAACCAAAAACATTTTTAACAATCCATAGAGAGAAAAAAGTAAAAAAAAAGTCGCATGGATGGTATATTTGTTTTTGAAAATTTACTGGCGAAACTCAATGATTCAACCATCTCTTTTCCTTCAATTACAATGCTCGGAAATCACTTTAAACCTTCCTTTGAGTGCTGACTTTCAAAAATTTAGCTGCGCGGCATTTTTCTGGGGGGCGAGCCCCCCAGACCCCCCTTCCGGTCGGGGGTACCACCACCCCTGGGCATACTCTGCGCCGGTGCTAAAAGTACCTCTGCACGCCACTGCCTGTAGCTGATTCATTTCCTTTCCACCTGTTGACCACGTCACTATGTTAGAATTGACAGGAAATACATCTTGTACATAATTATCTTGCTGACTTGTGGAAACTTCTCATTCCACAGCAACTTCCTCACTACTTGATAAAATGCCTCTGCTTTCTTTCTTCTTTCTTGTACTTCTCTGTCTACTTTAGCCTTGTTGGTGAGCAGGCTACCCAGATACTTAAACTCTTCCACCTCCTTCAACCATCCCTCGCCAAGCTTGATCCTAGCATGACCTTGTTTAAACTTCTTTCTTTCCATGGACATTACTTCGCTCTTCTCTTCGCTTATTTTCAAACCCATCTTCTCCGTCTCTTCACTCCACTTATTAATCTTTAATTGAACTTCCTCCCTAGTTTCTCCCCACACCACCACATCATCCGCATAAATCAACGTTTGAGTATCGAACCCCTCATTTGGCTCTACTTTCTTCAACAACTCGTCCATTACTATGATGAACAGTGTTGGTGACAACACACTCCCTTGACGAAGCCCTTCACTAATACTAAACCATTCCGATCTCCCCACTCCCGACTGCACACAACTCACACTGTTCTGATACATACATTTGATCCGCTCAACCAAGTCCTTGCTTATTCCTCTCTTCACCAAACACTCCTAAACTATTTCCCTTGGCAACCTGTCATACGCCTTCTCCAAGTCCAAGAAAGCCATATGCATTTCCTGCCCCCTCTCCCACTGCTGCTCCATCATCTGTCGCACTGTGAAAATTGCATCTATTGTCGATCGCCCTCTCCGAAATCCATACTGTTCTTCTCGCAACCCCTCTTCCACATAATTCTTCAATCTCCGTTCCACTATCTTCTCAAACAACTTCGCACACTGACAGAGTAAGGTCACACCCCGGTAATTATTACATTTCCTTCGATCTCCTTTCTTAAAAAGGGGAACAATAATCCCCTTTTCCCAATCAGCTGGAATTCTCTTCTGTTCCCATGCTGCTCGGATCACTCTACAAAGCCATCTTCTACCATCCTCCCCGGCAGCTTTTATCATTTCTATGGTAACCTCATCAATACAAGGCGCACGACCATTCTTCATCTCCCGCATGGCTCTTGCTACTTCTGCATCACAAAGATCTTCCTCCATCTCACTGTCTTCCATTCAGAAATTCAGAAAACGGATTCAGAAATCAATCCGTTCAGAAATTAAATTATTTATGGGATTACGAATTAAATTTTATATTAACCATATGTTTTGGACCTTGTTACATTTAAAGTAGAGTCTTTGTTCAGTTAAGGTGATACTAGCGCTCGGCCGTTTTAGAAAATTGAGAGAGAAAAATTGTTTCATAAGTGAGTGTTACTTTTACAGGATGTTCACATGATCAGTATGATTGTTTATTAGTAGCACTTTTTCATTTTTGCTTATTGCATCCTAATTAGGCGCCGGTTATTCAACAAAACCGCGCAAAACTATGAAATTTGCGATACGATTGGAGACCAAACCCGTAAACCAATTGATCTCAAATTTTTATCATGATTAGATGAAAGACAAACTTAGGGTTATCCCTTGGCACATTTTTGAAATTTAATTTTATATGGCGCCCAGGGAGACAAGAAAATAGCTAATTTTTCACCAAAAATCACTAATTATTACTAATTAACAAAACAAAAAATTAAAAATGTACCAAGGGATTACCCAAAGTTTGTCTTTTATCTAATCACGATTAAAATTGCAAATAATTTGGTCTACCCATTTCGTCTCCAATCGTATCGCAAAAAGTGTCTACAAAAAGCAGCAAAATCGCTCGCGCTTGCAGCACCTTAATCGGAATTATTTTTATTGAAATCATCCCCTAACATTAAACCCTTATCACCGCCTTACGAGTATCGGTCACTCATAATTTAGAACACATGTCGTATCATTAATCCATGTTATTTTATATATCGATTGCATTCTCAAATCTTAAATTGAACTGTGAATGATAGCAAATATTTAAAGCAGAGGGTGAAATTTTATCACCCCCTTACAAATTTTGGTCAACATAACATTTATTATATTATATTATTTGAACCTTGTTACAATTTATCGCATATAACGTGGCATTTTATATTTGTACAATTCGTGAGAATTAATTTTGATATGAAATCTTCTCCGAAATTTGAACCCTTGCCACCCCCTAACGGGGGTAGATATGAAATGAATCCTCTTGTCCTCCCGAATCCTCCCGAATCCTTTCCCGAATTATTTCGTTATATATATGGCTCTAGCAGCTCTATTATAGAGAAACCACGCCTACCGTAGCGGTGACGTATTCCCCCTCCACTTTCAAGAATTGAGCGCGCTGTAACTTCCGATTGGAATATCGCATCTCATTCTGGTTTTCGGCGCTGTATTACCTAGTATAGACTGTGACTCTTATGTGATTACATTACCTCAAACATGATCTAGAATGGCATTTTAATGACAGCCGGCCTTTAACTCAACAACTGCGGTATTGTAATCAGGTAAATGAATCCTAAATGAATATAAAAGAAAATGATATTGTCATTTATTGTGATTTATTTATTGATATTGTGATATTGTGAATGAAAACACAAGGTATTTTCCTTGTAATTTTCTTGATTTCTAAATTAAACAAGGGTAGGTAAAAAGTAAATATCAGATGAGGTTGAAACTTGTTTGATCACAAATTTAGGTTGTTCCCTTATACATTTCAACGTCAGTGGACTTTCAGAATTGAAACACAATAACAATGAGTATTATTCCCTGTTACAAGAACATGTTGTTCTTTTGCTGGTGCTCGGCTGGTTCAATATTAATACGCATATAGGCACCGAGTGGTGCAACATTTAGCACTACTAGCGGTTTTGTTGGAACTTATGTTTCTACGGTAATTGCGGTAATGTATGTATTTGACAGTTGAATTCACGCTCATTACTTTTTCATTATTAACGTGAGATGTATGAAGGAAATAATGTATTTGTAGTGAAATCATCTTGTTATCTCATCTCTTCTTACTTTCTACAATTTGGACAGTGTCAGTTTCACTGAGTAACTTCACCTGTGACAAAACACATAGTACAGTTCGTTTTTCCTATGTTTGAACTTTGAACTCTCCACAAAATGCGCTGATAGTGAGTTTTTCTGCTAGCTTGAGAAAGACTTCATTGCGCGCTCACCTTGCAATGTAGTCTTTCTCGGCCTAGCAGAACAACTGACGGCTCCGTATGGTGAGAGTTCAAACATTGGAAAAACAAACTGTATACCCATGTGATTTCACATAAATCAACCTACTTATGGCCAATTTCAAACTACTCAGCAAACAACTGTGACAGGCAAAATGCTTTAGAAACCGTGTTTAATGAATAATTTATTGGTACCAGCATTATGACCACTGAAAAATCTCTTGAAAAAGGCAAGCCAACGCTGTGTCAGAATTCACACTTCTGCCACTAGACTGCGCAACAAGCACTTTTAACTGCACGCTGAGTAGCTTAACTCAATGCCTAGTGACAGTGGATTCAGGTACAGTGTTTGTCTTATAATTAAGTTGTAACTTGTAACATAATTGGCATACCTACATGGGCTTGCCTTTTAAACAATAAATATGTACTTTTACAATTACATCACTGTTCAGTTTAATTTTAAAAATGTATGTGTGTATGAATTGAAATATGCAATTCTCATACACTGTGGCATAAAAGGATGTAGGTACCAAGTATACTATTCTATTTCAATTATAGAGGATGACCAGGTGAATTATATTGCGAGTGTTGAAAGTTTTCACTCGCATTTGAATGGTATCGCATTCACACATGATTACTGATTATTACATTTTCGTATCACAAGTAATGTATGTCCTGAGCTCTGGTGCTTTCAAACCAATATTTTAAAAACTAAACTTGTTCCTGTCCTGCGTAAGACTAATGTTGGAGGCAAATGCAAAGTATCCTCAATTATATCATTTCCATCGTTTCCACATAATATATAATAAGGCACAAATATTGTTTTTGCATCATTCATAAGTCATAACAAAACATTAGTAAATAAATTGTCATGAGACAAATTAATTGAAGGTAGAGATGGGCCGATTCCGATTCCAATTCTCGCGATTCCACCGATTCCAGTGGAATCGGAAGAATCGCGATTCTCCGATTCCTGTCCATATTTTAGCGATTCCGATTCTTTTCGAAAATCCCGCCCTTTTAGCTTGATATTTGAGGTTAAAAACATCGCCAAAGCACAATTCCTAGTATTACCATCTACTTTTCAACAAAATTAAAGATCTAACACATTAAAAATACAATAAATGTTGTTTTCTTAGCACTTTTTTGATTTTTTAATTACTTACCTGAGGGCAAAATACAAAGAGTGATAAATACAGTGAGGTTTGTAGGTATTTGTGAAGAATCGGAATTGGAATCGCAAGAATCGGAGCTAAGAATCGGAATCGGAATCGTGATATTTCGGAATCGGCCCATCTCTAATTGAAGGCATGTAATTATGTTAGTGACAATAAAATCCATTAATTTACGTAGATGTGCATCGGGCATTATAGAATGACAGCTGGATTGAAAGCCAATCACAGTAGGTAATTCTATTTACACCATATTTTTTTTATTTTTTAGATTAAAATCACTTACTATTTATTTACTATTCATAGTTAAGAGGCCTGGGTAAGCGAACGAGAATCGCAAAGTTCCTCAGAGCGTTTTTGAAATTTTGTCTTCACACTAAATAATTTTAAAAATTCAGATAGTAACGACCCATTACAGCCTAATAATAGACTAAATTATACTACACACTGGAGTACATTATGACTTATGGTACGACCTCAAAGTGTTAACTACGATTATTTTACCATAAATATCGTATTTAACACTTCGAGGTCGCACCAGAGGTCATAAAGTACTCCAGTGTGTGGCATTATTTAGTCTATATAAGCCTGTAATGGGTTGTTACTTGTTACTATCTGATTTTCTAAAATTATTTAGTGGGAAGACAAAATTTAGGAAAATCACTTTGAAGAACAGTGTGTTTCCCGTTTGCTTCCCCAGGCCTCTTAAAGGAATGGACCGAGTTACATTGCCTATGACATAGAACAGTAGTCATCTATTACCTAAACCACAATACAAAATTAAAAAAATTTTAAAAAAATCCCAGCAATTCAAATTAAATAAATAAGGTAGCGCTTACTGGCCGGGTAGGCCACCCGCACGACGCTTGCATGACATCACCAGGGTGAAGGAGTTTATTTAGGTGACTGAACCAATGGAAAAACAGTGGTCACTTAAGTATCCAGGTTCAGCCTTTTCCTGCTAGTGTCGCAAGGGTAGAGGGGGCCACGAAATCGGCGGCATTTCGAATGCATTATTTTGAATAAAACATGGTATATTCTTTTACAATGATTCATGGAAAGATTCAAAACAAATAATATTTGCAATAACATAAAAGTATTCATAAAAAGATTACTACGTAGGTAATAATACATCTTTAATAATAAACAAAAATACCTAATCTTACAATAAGAGATTGAAACTGAATTGAATAAGATAATGAGATTGTTGATTTATAATATTAAAACAAGAAGAGCCAGTTAGTATACTAATTAAAAGCCACTAACTATTAAATCCATGGTATTACAATACCAATTACAATTACAATACCAGGGATAGTTACTCTGTTTTTATGTAAATGTTTTACATAAAGACCTCAAAGCTTTGAGTTTAAATGATAGAGACAAATTTAAAATAGTATTCAGAAAATGTCTAATGGAAAAACGTTTTTATTCTGTATGTAGTTTTGTTGATTTTGTGTTTTGACGTGAAAAATGTTATACGTTACGAATCTAGTCAAATAAAATAAATGAATAAAACAAATAATTAAACCTGGGATCCAATCGTTGCTGATTTTTAGTTGTTGATGGCTACCTACAGGATGTACACAATTTTGATAATTTCTTTTTGGTCAGAGGAGAATTTTACTCACAATCTTATCTTTCTGAGAAAAATATTATATTCAGAATAACCCCCCAAAATAATATATTATGGGCAGAACTCGAAATTGTAATTGTGCAAAATAAAAAAAACTTCCATGGTGGGAATCGAACCCGTGCCCTACTACACTATCAATAGGCATTACCAAGGTTGATGTTTTGTGCACATTATATTGATGTTGTCAGGTTTACTTGAGAATAAGATTTGAATTTAGGCTCCCGTTAAGTGAAGCAGACACTATCATATTATAATAAATATGTTGTAAATCACGTATTTAAAAATATTTAATGAATACAATTCTTCAAATACATAAAAAACATTCTTGTTTTCCTCTAATCACAGCCATCATCTCATGTAAAATCATTGGCCCCCTAGACCCTAGCGATCCTGGCGGAAGAAGGCTCAAGTTGCATACTTAACTGACCACATTACCAGCATTGTAGAGATCCACCGCACAGTCACCTAACTAACTCATACACCCTGGACATCACTGAGTGGGGTAGGTATAGCGCGAGAGCCGGCTAATGCCGACCGTCCGCTACCTGCCATCTATCCTGATTCTCACTGATAGTGATATGACTCGCAGTTCGGCTAATGACACGTCTAAGAACATACAGGGTTTTACAGTATTTCCCAAATTACAAAATATGGAAGGAAATCCATGCTTCAAACAAACAATCAGTTTTTAACTTTCTAAGGCAAGAGGTAAGTTGAAATCAGTCTTGAGTGCAGCCCGCCCACGTAGCGTTTACTTCGCCGTATTGATTTTTAGTTGACACATATTGGGTTTATTTAGTGAATATGGAAGGATCTATACCATATAATTTTGAGCCACGATATACAATAGAAGAAATTGAGCAACTACTTGTGCAAAAGTCCGCTCGGGAAATAAGGCCATACTGTTTGTATTCGAGTGTCAAATGATAAGATTGACACTGCGGGAACTGAGATTAACACTTAAGTTTTTTTGGAACACTTGAAATTGTAGCATTCTTTCACCATTGTTGAAAATAGCTAACATAGCATATTGATAATCATTAATAAATATTATACCTAATAAACGCTCTCACTCTCTCTAATATAATTGTTTCTCTAGAATGCAGTACATATGTAGGATGCATATCTATGAAATAAAACGAGAATAGTGATGACTGATGAATGATGATAATACAATGATTATACGCGACAACGCAAAAAATATTCACATGTTATATTTCCGAGTGCCAAGGCTACTGAGAACCGAGTGAGTTGAGATAAGATGACAATGACAGCCGCTTCCCTTGCGCTGGTCAGCTGGTATACCTGTTACCTGCCCCACTCAGTGACGTAGGTAGCCTCGGTCTGACTCGGCGCGACAACAATAGAGATCAGTGAATATTTCCTGAATTTGGCGGATGTGATCGTGCGTTATGGTGTTTTACATTTCAAAAACAGACAAGGATGCTAGAAAAAAATACTTCTCACAAACTCAAACCTGGACTTTAAATAGGTATTGAAATGTGTCAAACCTTTCTAAAACTTTGACATCTTTTTAATTATGACAATTCCCAGTTTTATCAATAGGACTCGAGGAGATGATAAAATCTAGGTTCTATCAATTGCAAATGGACTGAAGTCTACAAATACAGTTATATTGAAGTATATCCTTAAAAAATGACTGCTGTCACATAGTAAACAAGATTGAATGAAGGCAGACATAGTAGTTTGTTAGCTCTCTGCTTCTAAGGTATAGATTAATACCTTGATGACTTATTTCTCCCCATTTTGATGTGTTTAGACGTTGCAGAATGATACGACATATTGACAGTTGTTTATTTTGTCAGCTGTTCAGCTACCCCAGCATAAGCCCCGTGAATGCTATGTCGGGGGTTATCAGCCCCACGAACCTGAGCCTGTTCACTGCCCCTGTGACGCAGGCGCGTGGCGCGCAGCGTTCGGCCGCCATCCCGCGCTGGAACACCGCGCCGTTCATCAGTCTCGACGAGGACTATAACATGATGACGCCGCTTGGACCCAACGCAGAGGCCAACCAAGCAGCGCTCATGGAAGATGGTACATGAACTTTCACTTTGTAGTTGTATTTATCATCCGCTCGGACCAAACATATTGTTGTACTGTGTCAGGTTCCCCTGCAATCTGGTAAAATGTAAGATGATCTCAACCGGAAGCATGTAGAATTTTACCTTGAGACCAAGGTCAAATTCTTCACTCGGCTGGCTACGTAACCTGTATACGTAAGAAGGAGGTGGCTTTGTCAGCATACATCGGTGACAGTGTTTTCAATCCATAAAAAAATATATCATTTTCAATGATTCCAATAATAAATAAGTAAGTTATGATATTTTACATCTTATTACACAATAAATAATAAAGCTAAGAAAACTTTTTATGAAGTTAATTATCAGAATAAGTTCATAACTTTACAAATATTAAATTATGTCAATAGACTGTCACAAACTGTAGTTTATTGACGTTTAATTGCAATATTTGATATTTTACACAATGTTCACCAAGCTTCTTCAGGTAATAAATGACATGTACAAAGTTGTACAATATTTTACATAATTTACATAATTTTACAGTTTTTACCATCAACTCAAACGTTTAATTGTATAAATTTGTGAAATTCCTACTGGTTGGTATTGGATAAAGACATTACTTGAAGTTAATAAAATAGCATAACATATTGCATCTTACAGAGCATTTTGTCTTCACCCACAGGTCCCTGTTCACAAATAGCTTCATTTAAATAACTAATTACCTTAATTCATACTTACCTACATATATGGCTGTTAAAATTAATGGTTAATATATTTATTGTAAATATAAAAGTATAATCACAGGCAGGGTGGAAGAACACAACATGTATGTGAACCTCGCCTTTATGTATTGTCTTATGCAAAATAAAGAAAATTCTATTATATTCTATTCATACCTTCTTAGTTTTACTTGTACTATTATACAGATATTTATTTTATGGTCAATAAATTAATCTTCAAAAGTGTACTAAATTGTGCACTTGACTTAATTTGAGTGACAAACAGTGAAGTATGTTTATCTCATCTTGTAGCTGTGTTTTACCCCATGGTGTTTGTGTTCCAGAACGCTACTTCAACGTTGTGCATCCCAATGAGAGCATGGACACAAACAATTCGAGCAGTGGAGCGCAAACACCACCCGCACGAAGTTCCAACTCCAACTCTGTGTCACCGACAAAGTCACAGTCCTAAAGGTTACACAACCAACACCTCAAGGACAAGAAACTTCAAATGTGTTTTTTATTAGGAATCCCAAAGATTCGCGAGCTCGAATCGTTTCGAGATCGCCAATTGTTATTTCGAATTCGTAAACATTTTTGTCCATCTGCAAGAGAGAAAAGAGAGGGTTTGCTCAATTTGTTGTGTTTGTGTGTTTGTGTGCAGTTGTTGGTTTTGTGGCCTGTAGAAAGAAACTTGCACAATATGATGTCAACGAATCTTCTAGGCTGCGTAGTAAGATTAAAAATGAAAATTTCATTATAATAATGGTGAGTGGTTTTTTGTTACCAAAGACTTAATGCAATTCTATTCGAGGTTGTTATGATGGCCATATAAAAACAAACATAGAGGAACCGATTTGAATAGTCACTTGATATTATTTTTTACATGTTGTTAACATTGTTTATAATTATGCTGTTTTTTAAAGAATTTCTTTAACATTTATTTATCCACGATTTACGCATGAAAGAACCTCCACTGAAATAGAGTTTTGGTTATTTTTTGTGTCCTCCAACATAAGGAAGGAAGGCAATTTGCAATACATATGTGCTTTGTTTCTAGTAAAGCAAGACAATTTATTTGTATATCAGATAGAGTTATTTAATTGTGATTTTGTATTATTTTAATTATTATGATCCCTGGAAATGTTAAAACTTCATAACAACTGTATTGCAGGTTCTGAGTTTGCCATAAAGTTTGACTAACTGATTTTTCCTAGAAATAAATGTCACCTAGTTGACATATTATTGAAGTAATAATGTAATTATTACAAAAGTTATAATGATATTGATTCATTTTGAATGATTTATCAATTATCACCTATGTGTGTATTATGTGCATTTTTACATTAATATAAACTACTTTCTCTTGTCACAATGTAGGATGCTTACATTAGGGGCAGTACCGATATTTCCACAACAAAATACTTGTCTTATTTCACTAAAAGACTAGAAAAACCCAACCAGCTCCAATTTCGTTGTTTTAGTACCTGTAACTTGATTTGAAGACTTTAATATCCTGAGAGTTCAAGTTGACATTGAGGAAATGAAATGCATTATAAACTATGGCTGTTTTCCAAACCATGTTATGACTGCATTGCTAAATGTGTTCTACTCTAATTTTGATCAGCAAATAAAATATCTATACACAAGATAGATACTAGCTAGCTCTCTTAAATTCTGGATAGAATATCCATTTAGGTCTTCACTATGCGGTATTTGTTTTCTACAATTGGAGTTGGTTAGTCCAGTAAGTAGTAAGTTGGTTAGCAGAGTCTTCCAGGTTTTGTGATTATCTTTGTTCTCTACTTGGCCTGCATTGGCAGCATTTGGGTATGTGTTGTCTCCCTAGTCAGATATCATGGAGAATTGCACATGAGCTTTGTTGAAATTACAATTTCAATTCTTTATTCACGTATTTGAAAACAAGTTCATGCCTATTGTTTCTAGGAATGATTTAATGAAAGTTAGATAGTATTGTTTTATCCATATTTCTACAAACTTAACAAGTGATATACAACTCCTATGCCATTGCATTAAGTCTAAGGAAGAAAATGTGGCATAATTTGTATTTTCTGGTCATGGACTTTCACTTCCAACAACAGTCTATTAGAGTTGATTAATCTAATTTTAAGAACATTTTAGTGAATGCATCAATTTTATAATCTAGAGCAGATTCTCCATGTATATTTCTATTTCGACTGAGAATACAAGGTGTCAATGAAATCAGTTTCGTGACACTGATTTGTGCCAAATATTGAGGAATGATCAAATTTTATTACGACTTTTTTTCCAATGTCGGAGACCTAATGCCATGTGGTTAAGTAAAGAACAAGTAGTTACTCTATATAAAGCTTCCATTAGGATTTGGCAACAGATGTCAATACACGTGCACGGAGCAAAATTATCTTAAAAAAATGAAATGAAAACCTACACCTAAATATTTGAACATTTGCGGTCATTACAAGGGCTCCGGGCCCAGAGAATATGGAACATAAAAGTTTTTTGAGGGATCTACGATAACAATTTAGGGCCGCTTAGAGGATCCTCCCAGAACTAATTCCTTTTCATCTTAGGAATGTTCATATTTTTGCAGAACTTTTAAAAAGTGTCGAGTTCCTTTTTCCATAAGTACTTTTACAAAAATTCTAGTTGTAATGTAACTTGTTTCTTATTAAAATAATGGGTGTTGGACAGCAGTATATTCTAAGCTGTTGTATTGTCTGTTGTAATCTTCAACATTTCATCGGACATCATGAAATCTATCATCTGCTCTTGTGTAATTTCCCCATTAATACCTATATTTGATATCTTATTACAAGGTTTTCCAAAAAAAATTTAAGTGTTTGTGTGAGCGCCTGTCTGAACGTAAGAGTTTAAAAATATGGCTTACACCTCAGTCAATAGTTTTTGGTTTGCACATCCGTTAGATGTTGTTATATTAAAAATCCAATCGTTAAGTGAAAATATTGCAATGCCTCTGTAAGCTACCGCGGTGCATCGTTTGGAAGCCACGGGCTTAAAGTGATGATAATTGATTGTGCTTCATGTGAGGTATTGATATTTTTTGCCAAATGAGGGAGTCCAGTTATTTTGTGACAAGGAATGAATAACCCACCACTTATTACAACAGAGGTTTTATGATTTGAATCATTTCAGAAATATGTTCTAAAACAAATACAACATATTCTTTCTGAAATTGATCAATAATGAACTCATTCCAGATGAAATCAACAAATTTTTAAAAAACTAACCACCAATTTTAATGATATTTATATGTGTAGAATTCATAAAATATAAAACAACCAGATTTAGAACATGTGTTTTTTTTTTTAAATTAATGAAGTGGAATCGAAACTGATACTATCAGTATCTACTACCTATCAATATTATAATTTTTTTAAATGTAATTGGATCTGGTATGTTGTTCGATCTACATATTTTACTTTTCAAAAATCGTATAACACATACATATCTCCAAATATGTAGGAATATGTTATGTTATTGTTATCCCCCTGTGTAACGACAGGGGGAAAATCAAAAAGCATAAAGCAATCATTTTAAGGAGTACATAGTTTTCTTTACACTTAAATATAAATTTTAAGTAATGTCAAATATTTGTCCACAACTGCAGTGGCGAGTGTGGTGCAGTGTTTAAGGACTTCCAATACCTGGAAACCATTGGCGTAACAAAGGGAAAAATACACATCCAATGAATGTTTTAATTCTACACTAAATACTTCATTTTATCAAAATCCGCATGATTTGAATGATTGAAATGATTTGTAATTATCGATTAATTACTAATTAAAAGGTCATTAGCAGAAAAAGACTTATATATGAATATGTAGAATATGTAATTTTTTTCAAAAGAAATTAGTACATTTTTGCCTTTAGAAGCAAGAACTTGATCATCAACATTTTTATATTTGGGCCATGAACATTGTCTTGTTTGCTATCGATATTTATATTCTGTTAAATTTTACTTTCCTGGTCTACATTGTCATGTCATGATTACATTTTGCCAATTTTATTTGAACAACGAGGTAAAAGCAAGTGTTTTGTTGTGGACGTTCGGTACCCCTACTGTCATATATTGGATTGAATTTTAATCATTAATTAATATGTAATGGATTTTCTTTGGTATATATTTTGTATTTATTAATAGGCAGTGATATATTCTTTTTTAAGTTAAGCTTTGTGGTTTTAATAGATGTTAAAGTTTGTTATTTTTATATACATATAAAAATATTATACAATATTATAATAATGATTATTAATAATCACAATGATAAAAGTAATAAGCATAACAATAAGGATGATGAAAATAATTATTATAATGATAATGATGATAATAATAATCCTGTAATAATAATTATACATAATATTAATAACTGCATAGATATTATATTAATGATGTAGGTAGGTAGAGTAATTAACATTTTGGTATTAGAGAAGCGAGTCAGAAGGCAGAAATTGCGAGCTAGTCAAGTTGAGGATGTCACCGATCCTGGTCAATGTAGCAATCAGGATGAAAAGTAGATGAGCCGAGGATGTAACACTTCGGTGGAAGAAATGCAGGCAATTCACCCATTATTTATACCTTAACCATACTCAAGTTGCCTTGCCAAACCATGAACCGGTTCTTGTTGTCACTTCAGTCATCTTTCACACCATTTACATGGAAATTGTGCCATCCTTTTAATTGTTGTCAGATCAAAATGATCAAAACTTGTTAATGGTTGATCTGTTCGTTCATTGAGCGATCATTGAACGAATTTAGTGCCATCTGCTAGCATGAAAGCTTTTTATTCTAGCCTCGTAATAATTTGCTGGTTATCTAATTACCAAAGAGTGCAAGTAGATGCTGTTGGGATGGCAGGGAAATGACACCAAATGGTAGTGGAGCCAAGAGTCCGTAGTGGGCAAGCCTGGTCTGAGTTCAGCTACTAGAATAGCTGCTGTCCTGAGAAAGACTTTTGATAATAAAAATTACTAAATAACAAGTTGTTAAATATTGTTACAAATACCCATTGTTGATAAAAATTTCAGATAACTTAGTCAGTTTGAAGAAAAGGCTCAATACCTACCCAATGTACATAGACACAAATTACATTACATTTACAATACATTGTAGTAAATGCTAGAATACGATGATACATGACCACTTTTGTAGAACACCTCTTAGTATCGCTTCGTTTCATTCGGAACACGGCATAAAATAATCGAAGGACAGCATTACGATATGCCGCTTATTTTTATAGTGTATCGATATTATTAATTTTGCCACATATGGCTGTGTGTATTGGGCTAGTTGGGTGACACACAACGTACACCCAACAATACAATTTTAGCATTCACTTAGTTCTACTCTAGCCATACTTAGTCTTCCTCTAATTGTAGAAAATTATCTAAATTAGCTAGAAAGTAGATTTTTTTGAGCCAAGCAGCTGGTTTTCAAGGCATCCAGGGGTGATGCAAGGAAAGACAAAAATGTTGCCTTATTACCCTGCGCCAATTGTTTCTTTGAAAGGTTTCAATAAAATGAAACTTGATCAAGATTAGGATTTGACTACTCCTGACTTACTGTTCATCTGCAGTGCCTGCGCAATACGCAATAACATGCAATAATCTAAGCTATGATGACAGCTTGCTTTGAGCATCCGCATGTACCCTACTAACTACATACTTAGGTATAGACTAGTAACCATGTAGTGCGGAAGCCATGACAAACTAGCTGCAGTCACGTCCAACTCCAAGACAAATAGAACAAATCACAACTGAATCATTTCAGAGAAGAGAGTTGATTGCTCGCTAACTTCATTGTATGGCATTTTGTCCGTAACAATATTGTCATTGTGATACTAATATTTTTTATTTATTATTATTATTATTATTATTAATCTGATAGAATGTTAATGTATTGTTTCTGTGTTGATTGAGCCAAGATTTTGTTTTGTTGATCTACCACGTACATCCAATGATGTTCGGATGCTACAATGAGGGTTGTTGCACTAGACCAACGTTAACATAACTCAGCTTTTGTATTTATTAATCCTAGGTAATTGTCCTGCACTTCCTACTGCCTCCTCACCATGCTCATTTCATTCACTCTCGAATTAGACTGCATTAGAGTCTAGACAGTTTTTCAAATGAGTTTGAATTTTCGCTATCAAGACTGGGAGAAACGATTTGCTTCATATTATTCATATTTTTTTGTAGCGGAGAAAGAAGTCTATCATACTGTTTCACAATGTTCTGTATAAAGGAATTCACACAGGTTATTCTTTACCGTGGTGAAATCTAAAATATTTTCAATTTCTCATGAATTGTTGCAAATCCATTGATGGCCAAGCTAAATGTGTTTACATGAATTCACATTGCCATTCCTTCTTCATTAAACTTTATCTCATAGATGATATTTGAAACCCTAAAATTTTAAAGTTTATAATTATTTGTAATAATTTGTGGTATTAATTTGTCATAAATATCTTTTTATGGTGTTATTGAGAGATTTCTCACGGTCAACCCGAATACTCATAGGAACATGAAAGGTACCTACTTCGTACTTCACATTGCACATTACCCGGCCATCAAATTATATTTACATAAGTCCTCTACTAATTACTGCGGAACTGAGAGTGCTGAAAGAACCTTTTAGTTGTTGCCAATCACATAAAAAATTAGCTCAAGAAATATTTTTAGGAACTTGTAGACTTGTTCAACTTTTTTAAGATTTCAAATATTATCTATGAAAAAGGCTTACATTAGCCATTAGCCTTACATTATGGGATGGCCATACCTAGTAAAATACCATATTCTAAATACACCTTTTCCAACAAAAAAAATGGTTTTATAAGACAGGAGTAAATTTTTGTTAAGGCAGCACAATGGACAACTAGACGTGAACCATTTCTTAACTATTTAAAAAGAAATGCAAAACGATACATTTAACAATGCTATCTCTAGAATGTTGGAAGAGTCATACTAATAATACCAAAACCACATCTTGAATGAAATAGAACTCGATGACATTTGGGAAAATAAACAAATGTGTGACATGGACCAAAGGTCCAATAAGATGCTCATTATGGTGCAAAATGAGATTTTTCGTTTAGTAAGCTGATCACTTTATCGAGAATATTAAGCACTTAATTGCCAAATACACAATTCTTTAAATTTAATATTGAAATCGATAAT
Source organism: Leuctra nigra (assembly GCA_934045905.1). Taxonomy (NCBI): domain Eukaryota; kingdom Metazoa; phylum Arthropoda; class Insecta; order Plecoptera; family Leuctridae; genus Leuctra; species Leuctra nigra. The sequence continues at coordinate 48,053,831 of OW203763.1, forward strand.
TATGAGATGAACGGCGCTTAAAATACAATTTTAAACTGATTTTTACTGCTGATTTAAAAAATAATAATATAGTAAAAGAAATATAAAATAACGTTTTTATGCATTATAAGTATAACATTGATTATAGCGATAACTAGGAACTACCCACTGCATTATTATAATCAGTACCTACTTACGCAAACATTACTATACAAATACACCGCAAAAAAAATTGCAGTGCAATACTAATTTACACATCACGTACAAGCCCTAAAATCTACAATAATAACCAGATCTGGTAAGTAAACTTGTCGAAACTCCCTTGAAAACGATAAAAATTCAAATTTTCAAAAATCAAGTTTATGGAGGCTATAGATACGCAAATATGTGGTTCAAAACAAACACAAAATTACTTTATATTAGCAGCAGGGTGCGAATTGTTCAATTTTCAGAGGGGGGGAAAGGAAAAATTAAAATTCCGAGTATGTTGGGAAATATAGCAAAGGTAAAAAATACGATTGTCCACGAAAACAATGGGGGGTCTGGGGGGAGGACCCCCCAGTACCACGCGGGTCCGGGGCGCATAACCCCGGGAAATTTTGAATTTCAAGATTAGATTTGGTGCATTTCTAAGCGATTTGTACACTATTTTTTGCCATTTGTCGTGATGACATCACGACGAAATGGTGTTATAAAAGAGGATTTGCTTTTAATTTAAAAGGGATATCAGAATTGGTGGGCAAGCAAAATAAATCTTGGAATTAATAAATCTTATCAAATACAGGTTATTTGCTACTAAGGCAATCTGACAGGTTTTGTGTGACAATTTATTTTTATAATTCTAGATTTATTTAAGAAAAAAGTAGGTATTGTTTTGTTGATTAAAAGTCAACCATTTTTACAGAGGGGGGGAAAACTCTATCCCCCCCCTGGGAGGAAACAGAGCCGGGGATGAGAAAACCAGAGGGGGGGGGGGGAATCCCCCCCATCAATTCGCACCCTGATTAGCAGGTTTCCTAATTTCCATCTTCGTGATTAACCATAAATGAATGACCTCCGGGTGAGCTCCATCTTCATGATCATGGCTAGTAACCTTACACTAACATTTCTTTTTCATATTGATTCAATTACACGTGTAAGAAATCATCCCTTACAACTGTATGTTTCCCTGATTTTCTTGAACCGAACTAACTTTTGAAAAGTGGAAGTGGATTGATTTTGCTTCAATATCAATCACAAAACAAAGAAGTCTCGATCACTTCTCACGCTATACTAATAACAAACAAGGCAATTACAAATATATGATGATATAAAAGCACTAAACTAAACTAAGCGGATTGAAAATGAAGAATCATTAGACCGAAACAGGATAGTGATAACGAAAATACATTTTAATAAAATAAGAGCTGTAAGAGAAGTAGAATTGTATTCCCGTGTTGAAAATTCGCGCGCGTAAAATGTACGTGCTGCGGCCAACGGAAGTTCGGAACAATAAATTCTATCAAAATTCAAAACCAACCAATCAAAAAACGAACAATCAAGAAAGAAAAGCAAATGGAATGATGAGCATGAGAGACGAATCAAAAGTCACAATAAAGAGCTGTCACAACGAAAATAATTACCTACCTTTATACCTAGGTAGATAGTAGAAGAAAGAAGAAGGTGTTCGTTCTGCGTACTTCTCTAATTTTTATGGTAAGTTTTTAAGTAACTAATTATAATTAGTTCCAAGAAGCAATTCAGACAAATGCGAACATTTTCCTTTATTAGAGGTTAGAAGGGTACGAGTGTGGGCACCCGATTCAAGTCTCAACAGAAAAGGTGTGAGTTGGTGTAGGTTGGTAGTAGAACCAACGACGTAAAATGGTTCTAGACTAGTAAAAAGACTCTACGACTGAAGCCGGCCCCGCGTGAACGGCGATGTGTTCCCGGGCGAGAGCGTGTATTGATGCATTGGAGACAATGCCATATCATCGGCTAAGAATGTGCTGTTACCGCGTATTTGTAAACAATCATCTAGAAATAAAGACTAAACAACTCAACTCAACCCTTCCCACACTCAGTGCCCAAGTAGGTAAAGCATAAAATCTTCCGATTATTGGATTAGGTAGGTACTACCTACATTGTTTGCTTACAGGTAGGAGGTACCTACCTAGTTACAAACTCATATTCGGAATAATGTTGAAATTTTATCCCATTATAATGAATATATACCTACATGTAAATAATAATATTTTAGCATATTCCGTTGTAATTTTCTCAAAAACTTGGAGATATGCGATTAAATCTCTGATTATCCAATGCGCTGCAACGTTATAGCTACTAGCGCAACACACCGCCACGTGACTCGATGTTGTTTCCCTCTCTCTCACGCATCAGCGATTCGCCCGCTACTGCTAGGCTTCACCGGCCGCTGTACTGCGGGATAGGACATTACCTTAGACTAAATAACTGTGCCTTAGACTCCAGCCCAATGAGCAACCTGTCTGTCGTAGGCCGACAGTGCCCTCTGAACGGGGCGAAGGTGAACTTCAAGCTTGAGCTTCGCCCACGCTAGGCGGCAGTGTCGACATTTTCACTGACAAAATTGTCCCCCTCCAAATTACCCTGACCGCCAATTTCAAATCGACCCCCGCTCGCCAGCCAGCAGGTTTTTCAACAAGGCCAGGGGCGGTCGGCCATCTACCTGATACTCGCGGCAGCAACTTCCGTCCCCCGCTATTGTTCTCATGTTCCTCGCCTTTCCACCCTGATGATAAACTATTCATACGCTTGGGACATTTGGAAATAATTTCAACTAAACTTGTTCAATTCCTGCGTAGATCCTGATGCTCCAAAACCCATGAAAGTTTATTGTCGCCGATAGAAATTATTGTCGCCATTATTATATTATATTTACTCTTCTTCAACAATGATACAAGGAATTAATATTTAATATAAATTGATGCGAGAATAGCTTGTGACCCGAGTTCGATCGCGCACGAGATCACAATCTTCTTTCAAATAAAAAATGGCATTAATTTATTTTCAAAACTACCTTCTCTATTGATATTTACGTACCTATTATAGGTAGGTACCTACTCAATAACAACCTGTTATTGTCTTCAATTTTAATATCACTGTTATCCATTTATTATTTCACTCATACAATGTATTTTATTTTATCTTCCGTGAGTTTTGCAACTAATGGCGTTAATATGATACATATTATTTCGCTGGTTACGTTTCAAACACCTTCCGAAGTGAGATATTCACTTCATTTCCATCATTCAACGACAACCACTCCACAACGATTCCACTTCAACGATGATATACCTACACATATATTTTTTTTTACAAAATATCAAAAATTCTTTTTAAGGGGGGTTGTTTTAAGGACAAATTTGGGCATCTCCCCACCTTTTTTTCATTTTTGGGCCCACATAAAATTATAATAAAATTATAAATTTTAAGATCTTTTCTTAAAAAATTATGAAGTCTCTATCATTAACGGTAATAAAAATAAAATTGTTTTAAGAAAGCAAGGCCCACCAGAAAATGACTTTTTAAGAGGCCCGTTTCTCGGACCCCATTCAAAATATTTTTAAAAATGCTGAAAGAGACCGAGTGTTTATTTCGGCTTCCTAACATGTATACCTACCTACCAATTGTGAACAAAATCAGGGTCGTACCCTACATAAGTTTTTCAACATTTTTTTTTGTGCTTTTGCCATGGAATTACTTATTATACTTGAGCTTTTGCAATCAAGGGGTGTTCTGTGAGGTTTGTTTCGTATCATCGTTTTTAAATCTTGTTACTGCTATGATATCAGAATTGGTATGTAATTTTGGAAAAATACAGTGAATGTTTTAGTGCCTTCCATAACATTTTGTAAACCGTGAGGTTTCATTGCTTTTAAATGGGTTTCTCACTCCGAAAACAATATTAACTGCTAAATTGTAGCATTGGTTTTAAAGAAAAATTTCCTTTACACTTTGCACATATCCTCTTACATACAAACTCTCAAATGAGTTGTCTAGTGAAGGCGATGTGGCACTCAATGACTTGGGAGCCGCGCTGGAGGTGGAAGGCGATGTGGCACTCAATGACTTGGGAGCCGCGCTGGAGGTGGAAGGCGATGTGGCACTCAATGACTTGGGAGCCGCGCTAGAGGTGGAAGGCGATGTGGCACTCAATGACTTGGGAGCCGCGCTGGAGGTGGGAGGCGTTGTGGCACACGATATCTTGGGAGCCACGCTGGAGGTGGGAGGCGTTGTGGCACACGACATCTTGGGAGCCTCGCTGGAGGTGGGAGGCGTTGTGGCACACGACATCTTGGGAGCCGCGCTGGAGGTGGGAGGCGTTGTGGCACACGACATCTTGGGAGCCGCGCTGGAGGTGGAAGGCGATGTGGCACTCAATGACTTGGGAGCCTCGCTGGAGGTGGGAGGCGTTGTGGCACACGACATCTTGGGAGCCGCGCTGGAGGTGGAAGGCGATGTGGCACACGACATCTTGGGAGCCGCGCTGGAGGTGGGAGGCGTTGTGGCACACGATATCTTGGGAGCCGCGCTGGAGGTGCCACGTTCCTTGCCTTTCACCAACATAACTGAACCTATTTTAATCTGAGGGCATGCTCATTCATCTACATGGGGGTAGTATTCTCCTAGTAGGCTAGGCAAGCAAGTTCCAAAGTGTGAGTTGGTGTAGGTACCTAGAACTTTCAGTGGCTGGTGTTATTTAGCGTAACCTAGTGCGAGACGAACGAACCGACCTCATGCCTACGTTGTTGTGCGATATTCACATTGATTTGGACACATTAGTTGCCTACTGTGCTTGATGAATCAGCTTAGACCTAGCTGCACCATTGACACTCTATGGAATTCATGACTGCTAAAGCTGCAGCCCTGAATGCTTTCGCTGATGTCGAAGGCCACACTGCTTTCCAGATTCTGGCATTATAGAGACATATTATTAATTTTGTTGATGACCTCATCAAGTCCTCAAACTAATAATACGATGCTATCATAAGCATATTGTTTCACTGCGTCAGGCATCCCTGGAATCTGGTAAAATGTAAGAAGATCTAAGCCGGCCGCATGAAGAATTTGACCTTGAGAAGGGGATTTGCGAGACTGTCGTCTGTAATATCTATCCAGATATTAAAAAACTAGAGGGACCCGTCATGTAAAACATGACCAATGCGCACCAGTGGGATGCGTAAAGAAGATCAGATTGAGTTGAGATCTTTGGCAGCAGAGTGTGCGTCGTTAATAAGTTGAGTTAATACACACGTAACACCGTTAGCATGACTAAAAAGCCCAACAGAATACGAAAATAAGTAACGAAGGAAAGCAATTTATAACTATTATGGAAAAGCTATTTCAAATGAGTTTCCAAATGCACATCAGAGTATAAGTTAAAAAATTAAGAAAACATTTCGCCAGCCTTGATGCATTGTGACGACCTATTCTTCATTTGTAATACCAATTCATAATCCATGGTACATATTATGCTACCCCAGTAAGGATAATTTATTGTGTGGAGGTTGGGTTTCATTATATCTGTCTCTCTGATGTAGAAGGGAGGAAGTCCATTTTCTCAATTTTGCATTGCACACCATTATAATGATGTAATCAAGCTCTTCCAATTACCATTTGTTTGACTGATGTCAACATAATACAGCTATATTGGAATATTCTCTTACACAATGACTCATGTCACATATACTAAATTATGTTTTAAGAAGTCAGAAATACTGGTTTATGAGCTCACCTCAAGAATAAATGAAATGGACTTCCGACCTTCTTTAAACTTTTAAAACACGGACAAACTATCATTAGCCCATCTGCTTTTTCGATCATGACCGAATAGCAGAGAAGCATGTACGGTCACGTGACAGCTGTCAACCAATGAGAGAACATTCTTCACGTAACTTGCTTTCTGCTGTCACTTGATATTCACTTGATATGTATATTGTAAAAATTAAACATTGATGTTAAAAAGAGATTTAATGGACACTCCATTTTTATCATGATACCACTAATAAGAAACGATGGAAAAGTACATAAATAAATAATAAATGATATGCATAAAACATGAAAAACTATATCGACTTTGGCTTGTTGACGGTTTCACAGCCAGCTTGAAATAAGTTTACAGGAACAAAATACGACTTTGACAGCATTAAGTTTCTTCCCGTGAGGACGTTTTCTATGTAAATGTACCAAATTGGCCAGTTATAACGTGTTAAAGTAGATTTGTTACAAATACGAAGGAATAAGGTGTGCGTCTTAGGTGAGTTTCGGTTATTTATTTGTTCACAAAAAGCAGAAGACTTAATTTTAGACATGATGGGCAATGTAACGCCGGCCATTGAAAATAAATAGTCTTGATAAATACCTTGAGTCGTGATGCGCGCGCAAGCGTTCCGCACAGAAGGAAGGAAGGACAGAACTGGGTAACTATAAGTAAGATAAATCACACTGAAATCAAAATCAACTTCCTGATATTAATCTCGCTTTTGTTCTGTTTTTTATAACATAAGACATCAATGAACAATGTTAAATACAATCAAGGTTCAATATCCATTATTAGGTAACCTGTATACTACATTTACTTCTTTACATACAATAAAGTGTGTTACTATACAGGTAACGCCTAGGTAGATGTATTTCTCTCTTGAGTCGGGACAGCTACGAAGTAGAGGATCTTGTGTCATCTTTAAACCCTGGCTGTTTCGGACAATTGTTATCGTCAGTAGAATTGAATTTATTGAAAAAGGTAGAGTTTTTTTGTGTAGGTATCGGACAAGATCAGCAGTTTGCACCGTTATACTATTGCCTTTCTTGCCCACGACTGTTACAGAAATAGGATAATATGGAGTTGTTAACTTATTAACCTTCTGCTGCTATCAATACTAAATCTCCTCAACTCGACGTTTTCTATCAGCATAATCTTTCATTTTCCAATTTTTTTTTCTTGATCTCGGTCTCTAAGTTCTTCATCATTTCCTCTTTTCTGATCATCACAAGATAGTAACTTGTCTCGGAGCTTCTCTTGAACATGAGTTCTGCTGGGCTTACACCTGTAGTTGAGTGTGGAGTACTGCGATAAGTAACTACCTAGATACTTCAGCAAACCTTCCTCCCAATCTTCTTTTGATGCTTGCGCAATACGAAGTCTCTTCAGTATGGAGCGATTCTGGCGTTCAATTTCCCCATCGGTTTGGGGCTACAAAGGTGTGGGTTTACCTCAGCTCAATATTATTCTCAGCACAGAACTCCTGAAATTCTTCACTGGCAAACTGTGGTCCATTGTCACATCTGATTGAGAGCGGTAAACAATATCTCGCAAAATGATTTCGTACTAGTTTTTTAATAGTCTTGTCAGCTGTAATCGATTTCATGATATCGATCTCTATGAACCGACTGTAATAATCTACATGGGCGTCCACAGTGAGTGGCAAGGGGGGGGGGGGGGGGGGGAGGGGGCGCTTGCTGTCCCCTAGATGTCAGGAAAACATACAATTTTTCTGGTGTTTTACATATAGTTTCATTTTGTAACCAAAAAGCTAATGAGAATTGATTTCAAATCAAAGTGTAAAAAAAATAATAAATGCCCTGCGCTGCGGGGCAGGTTTGAACAGGTGCTAAATTTAACAAATATTGATTATTTCAACAAAATACACCTCATAATGTCTCAAATCAAAATTGATTTCAAAATGTCCAAAAACCAAAATTCAATATGAAAGATTTTAGACCATTAAATTTTCTAGCAATTTCAGTTTCTCATTTATTTTTTATTTTTTCAAAAAGTACTTGTGCAAATATTACCAAATTATACAATATTAATATTATACACTGATCTATTATACAAATTATCATATTTTTACCATTTTCATGTTGAGTTTTTTAGAAGTTACCTAGGAGCTAAATGAAAAAAAAACTATATGATGTACAGAATTAACCCGGTGTTCAGCAATACCCGGTTTTACGGTACCTATTTAAAGTAAAGAATTTTCTTGATCATCTTGGAATAGCTCTAGCATGAAGCACTGAAAGCTTCACAATTATGAATTTTATGTAGACGTATTTTATTTTGTTGTCATATTTACCTAATTCATGCACTTGGCTTGGGTTTGTCCATTGTTAGCATAAGAACACATTGGATGCAATAAACAATACAAGCTATGCAAGTAAAAGTTTGACAGATGCAAAAATTCGCTACTCTCAGAATGAAAAGGAGCCTTTGGCTCTTGTTTGGGCCTGCAAACGTTTTCATGTACTACACTACACGTATTTGTATGGAAGGGCATTACCCCGTTTTACGGTACCTACCTATATAAATTTTTTTATCTCCTTGGCTATCATTAAATCTTTAAATATACTTAGCCGGAGCCTGAAAATAAGAACGTTTTTGACTTGGTGCTATTTTAAGCTAATTTAAATTTTCGTGGTTTAAACCAGAAAAAGATGGTTTTAATCGCTGGTCTGGCTTTAATTACCCTGCTCACTCTGCTGCCGACTAAGACATGCTTTTGTTATTACAGTTCACCGACAACAAACCAAACACCGTACTACATCCAAGCAGCGCACCGGAATCACTGAAGACGAAATGGAACCATCATCACCATATTCCAGCGACTCTGCAGATTCAAATACCACTCCTCCACGTAAAAAACTATTCACCTATAGGACACCAAAAATGTGCCAATCACCATCGGAACCAGAAGAACTCTGTAGCAGTCAAGAGACGGACATTGTCTCTACGCCTAAGAAGTCACGAAATGCAAGTCAACAAAGCACCTGCTCAGATTCGGCTGATACCTCTCCTCCAACACGTGCACCACTATTTACATTTAGAAAACCAACATTTTGCACTTTACCATATACCACAGAGCTCTCACTATCTCTTCCTACTTCAAGCATTGTGGCTAATGACAAAGAATTTCCTATACTTTCCAGCAGTCAAACAAGCTACAGTTTCGATTGTGTTGTTATCACTCCCCCGAAACATTCTATGGCAACTAAGCGGCCCCGACTCTCGTTATCTCCAAATAATAACAAGCCGACTAATGACATAGAGATTCCTCAATGTTCCAGTAGTCCACCAAGCAGTCCAGATTGTGTTATTATCACTCCCCCGAAACATTCCATGGCAACTAAGCGGCCCCGACTCTCGTTATTTGCAACTTATAACGAGCCGACTAAAGACTTAAAGATTCCTCAACATTCCAGTAGTTCAGCGAGCAGTCCAGATTGTGTTATTATCACTCCCCCGAAACATTCCATGGCAACTAAGCGGCCCCGACTCTCGTTATTTGCAACTTATAACGAGCCGACTAAAGACTTAAAGATTCCTCAACATTCCAGTAGTTCAGCGAGCAGTCCAGATTGTGTTATTATCACTCCCCCAAAACATTCCATGGCAACTAAGCGGCCTAGGCTCTCGTTATCTCTAACTATTAACAAGCCGACTAATGACTCGCAAACCCCTCGAGTTTCCAGCAGTTCACCAAGCTACAGTTCAGATTATGTTGTTAACACAGTGGGCCAACACTTAACAAAGATTTCAAATGCTCTAAAGAACAGCCCAAACAAATTTTTGAGCAGCCCTTCATGTTCACAAACTCATAAAAAGAGTTCCAGTCCACAAAAGAAGCAAATTACAAATTCACCCATTCGGCACCTCAATAAATCTCCTTCCCAGGGTTGCAAGATCCAAACTTCTCCATACAGAAGTAAAGCCAATCAAATCTTAGAGTTGCCATCTTCCGCATCCGAAGCAAGTACCAAGGAACCAGAAGTTACCCTTGATACCATTAATGCATTAAACTTTAATTTGATATTAACTGAAATAAAAAGAAATTATAAGGATTCAGGAATCTTTAACACTGATGAATGGAAGATTGTTGATTCCTATCTTGACGTCTCCAGGAAATGTCAAGAATTGTTTGTTCGAATGTACGGACGTAAAGACGGGTGGCATCGAGTATCTGCAATAAGCTATGATAAAATCGGTCCAGATATGGCTTTACTTTTCAACCAGCTGGAAGAAAGTAGATTTGTTACGTCAGATTATGAGTTGGAAGAAGTAGAAAAAATATTACACCTGTTCAAGGTGCCAGAATTACGAAAATTAGCCAACTCATTATCTGTCAAAGACGCTAATAAGAAAGGGAAACCTGAACTTATTCAGGGTTTGCTCAATTTTGGCCGCTATCAACGAACCATAAATTTTGGAAAAAGCAGTGAGATCAATTCATCGCTCGCTCTCCTGAAAAAGCGCTCGAAGGCTGTATTGGGATACTGCATCAAGCTAAGCCCTGAACCAGTGTTGATCTTTGGACGAATACTGTTACTATTTTCATTAGCAAATGCATCCCCAACTGAAGAGAGAGAAGGCATCTCCCAGCACTTGCTTCTTATGCACTTGGCGCAGATTGGCAAAATGATTTTCCCAAATTACAGCATGATTACAACTTTACCAATATTCAAAACAAGAGAACAATTGTTGGCATTTGAAGAGGCCCGAGACTTGGAGCGGCTTATAGCAGAGGCAATTTCCAACAAAGAGTGGAGTACTGTGTCCACGTTGACGCGGCGCGCTCTGGGAAGTTTCTTGAACATTCTAACCGATGAGCCGATCAAGTATCACGACGAACAACTTCCAGTGTTTCTGCGTAAGTTCACGGCTGGTTCAACTTACGCATACTCGCTTATGATTGGCGCAGAGGCCTTGAAGAAAGACACTGCATTGGTTGAGGAAGCCGTTGCTATTCTGCGACATCTGCTGAAGCAGGACCTGTATCTTGTCAAGTACAGAGGCAAATGGTATGAACGTTTGACACTTCTTCTCAACCACCATCTGCATCAGAATACAGAAGCTGCGTCAACGCTCTTGGAGGCCTTCAATGACGACCATGTCACCGATGTGTCGAGACGTTCTCTCTTGGATCGAGGGGAGATGTTGGTCAAACGCAAGACAGGACAGGTTGAAGCGGCTGTGAAAACTGAACTTCAAATGATCATAGATGCTGAGGAACCTTTGCAAGAGCCATCAAGCATAAGTATTATCTCGAAATCAGTACAGAATAACAAACCGGGGTTTAAGAAAGTTTATATTCTTGAAGATTTTGTGAATAAGGAAACAACTTATTCATCTGTTGAAGAATATGCTCTATCTCATTATCGCACGCTTGGTTACGATCAGGGCACTCATTGTGAAGGAAGTATTATTATCGCTTTGTTCGGACTGTTATTCTGGGATGTCATTTACGAGTTGCCTGTACCAAACGTATTTCTGAGCCCGTATCAAAGTGCGCCGTTAGATTTGAGCTCTCAGGAATTCTATTGTAGTAGAAAAAGTGACATTGATCAACGTCTTGGTGAAATGCAAGATTGGGAGGAAGAAAAGGCTAGTGAGTTCATCCAACAAGTGTACAAAGCTCATGAAGGGAAAATCTCTTTAGTCAACTGGGAGAGGTTTCGCAATGTCCAACAGGTTATCGAAATAGTCAATTGCATCGGTGTCTGTACTCTTTCTAAAATATGTGAAAGAATTGTTAAACATTATAAGGTTGCGAGGAGCGGATTTCCAGATCTTATGGTTTGGGCACCAGAACAAAATAAATGTAAATTTGTTGAAGTTAAGGGGAAGGGTGACACCCTCTCTGTAAAGCAGAGGCTATGGCTTGACTATCTGAGCCGAGTTGGAGCTGATGCAGAAGTGTGCTTTGTGAAGCACAGATAACAGTCCAGTCAAATCAGGCTTGAAAATGCCAAACCCAGAACAAATTGCAACATTTGGTTTTTTAATGTCATTCTCTTCAGAAAAATGCTCTCTACAACATCCAAAATCCGTGCACCGGAAGTACTAACTTATTAATCACTTTTTATTTAAGTTAATTTCCCATGTTAATTCCATCTTGCAAAAAACTAATTTTTTCATGTGTCTCCGATTTTGACGAAACTTAACAGAATAGGGAAGTTTCCTTAAAATTAGATTTCAGAATAATAGTTGTTTTATGAAAGTTAAGATGTTGCTGAACACAGATATGGTATTATTTTTGTTGTGAGATGAATAGTTTATTAGTAATTAATTTAGAAAGATGGATATTCTTACAATTTTAAAACAGGAAAATTGACAATGACATCACAATTCTCTATATTGCCATAGCAACAAAGGAATCACTATGGTAACACATTGTTGAAGGCTTGGAAATGACATAACGTTCCTGATTCTAGTAACATGCCGTTTTTCCCGCCAAAATATTCAATGACATTTGAATTTGATTTTTATGAAAGAAAATTTTAAATTTTGCTGATGATAAGTGTGTCAGTTCACATTGCTGGGACAGATGTGGCATGTTGATATTTACAAATTAACTGGAATAAAATTTCACGAGACTTCCCTATTAGGCTATTGTTCACCATCCTAAATGAACACAAATAGGTAGCTCTCTAAACGTTATCCTCTCTATATATCTCATCGTTTAGGATATATGGATCTTGCAAAAAACAACAAATTGCACTCAAAGTGCAAATCGTCGAAAGCTGACTAAAATATGACTTTTCGATGGGCCATATTTCCCAAACGATAAGATTTAGAGAAAAATGCTCAAAGAGCTATTTGTGTTCATTTAGGATGATGAACAATTCTGCCAAGTTTCGTGCCCATTTTTTATTTTTTTTGAAGATTGAATAACAGGAAATAAACTTAAAACGTGATTAAAATGTACTTCCGGTGCACGGATTTTGGATATGTTGTAGAGGGCACAGGTGGCTTTGAGCGGTTTTAGAGGGAAATACAAAATATAAATTGCCATATTTGGCAAACGGTTATGAATATCGAAAAAGCAAGCCAGAGGTAACGTATTGAACCTTTATCAACAATTTCATCGCTTACTGTCATAACTTTGCTCCTACTATGTGGTCAAAAATTGTCGGGCTCGAAAACGCTCCGTCCCTCGTCTGTCTCTCGTTCGTCGCTCACACGGAGCATTTTCGTGTCCGACAAATTTTGACCACATATTAGGAGCAAAGTTATGACAGTAAGCGATGAAAATGTAGTTAAAGGTTTAATACATGTCACCTCTGGCTTGCTTTTTCGATATTCATAACCGTTTGCCAAATATGGCAATTTATAAGGCAAAAATATTTTATTTCTTCTAAAACCGCTCCAAACCGTCTGTTGGTGGGAAAAAATATATGACTGGCCTTAACATTATCTTTTTAAATAAATACTCATCATTGTACCTGTACTTAATTTCAAATAAAAAATAATTTTCCATACTTCATCTTTGTTGCAAGATTGGCTTGATTATCTGAGCAGATTTGGTGCTGATGCAGAAGTGTGTCTTGTAAAGCACAGATAAGAATTCTGGTGCTACCCAACATTATCTTTTTAAATACTTTATAATCATTTGTACCTGTGCAAATGATTATATAGTATACATAAGGTCTACATAATCTACATAGTAGGTCTACATAATTTCAAATAAAAAATAATTTTCAATACCTACTTTGTCTTTGTTGCAAGATTATTTTCCTTTAGCAGGAAGAGATGTAGAGGAGTTGTTGAAAGGCTTGGCATGCACTTCAGAAACTCAAATTGTTGAAATATTCACAGAACAGTAAAAGTTTCAGTAGAAAGAACAATGTCTGTTTTTAGAAGAAATTAATAATGTTAAGGAGTGTACCATTGAGATCTGATTCAAAAACAATTTTTTTGAGTTTGGACAATTAGCATTTTGAAGAAAAGGAATTAACAAGTTGCCGTACTGATATATAAAATAAAATAACACCTTTAATTTAAGACCTGTATCAAGATTGGTCTTAACAATTCACGCAGAAAATTTATTGGAATGGAGTTGCAATTTGATGCAATAGAGTATAGACGAAGACAAGTTGCAATTTGATACAAAGACCAATTTTTACATGCATATGATGTCAGGAACAATGAATGTGTGTTGAAGAATCTATACTACCTATTTAATACAACTGCTGACTGCTGTCACATCTAAAGTAAGCTCCAAATATAGTGCAAGCGAGAGCTGTGGCGTTTTGGTACTCCTTGTTCTTCATTCCCACTCTTAAGATGCAAGATTCAGAATAACCAAAATAATTTGTTCTAACATGTTGTGCAGGGTAGTGGGAAGACAATATAGTTTCAAGGGGAAGAGGTAAATGGCTGGTTCAATTCGCACTGACACTGAACACCGAATAGCGATTGCACCGATGTCGGTGCAAATAGCCGACACATGGACCGCTGCTATTCCCAGCGACTGTGTCCACTAGTAACATCAGATCATCAGTAGCTTGACGAAAAATTCTAATTTTGGACCCATCATGGCAGTACGAGCAGTGGTTAATTTGTAAAATAAGAAGCTCCCCGATTGTCAGGGAAACATATTGCCTACGAAAACAATGGGGGGGTTTGGAGGGAGGGCTCCCAAATAAAATGCAGGTCCGGGGGGCATAGCCCCGGGAAAATTTTGAATTTCAGGAACGAATTTGGTGCCTTTTTCGCGAATTGGTCACAATTTTAAGCCAATTTTTAATTCCTTGTAAAATAAGTGGGCAGACGGCGTACATCCTTTAAAAAGAGTGAGGGGACGAGTCCTCCCCCAAATTAACCACTGAGTACGAGCTACAACTACAAATAATAATACATTTTCCTGGCATGAAATAAATGTGACATAATCCAACTTATTATAACATGCAAATGATGTAGGTACCTAAAAGAGGTCCCATTGACACAAATAATATCAGATTTGGAACAAATATTGTTTGAATATAAAAAGTAAACAATTGGCAGACAAGTAATTGTGTATTAACTTGTGAGGTCTAAAAATTAAATTTTTAATAAAATGTAGACACTACCATTTTTCGACAACATACCTGGTAGGGCAGTATTTTCTATTGGGTGTCCTATGATACAATCTGATACAAAAAATATCAAATATTTAAAAACACCATTAATAGAATTGAATAAGTAGGTATACCTACAGACCATAAAAACCCACAAGATATTGGTTTTTCTTTTAACAATAAGGGTTTTTACCAACTCTGACAGTATATTCTATACCTGGGATGGTTGGCATTGATGGAATATTTTTAAAACAAAGTCAACAATGCCTTTAATATTCATTGACTGTTTATTGCATTCATATCACATACATTCTGGTAGTAAAATTCACAATACCTTCCTAAATATATTCAGCAGCATGACATTGAGGCATTATAATATTATGGCAACATAAGAGTACTATACACAAATAATATGGACTGGGTGATTCTCCCGAAACGTGCAAATCCTTGCCAAAAAGCCAAAAAAAGGGTCAGGATTTAAACATCAACTTTTGGTGTTGTTTTAAGTACATACCTACAGTTTCATTTTGTAAACAAAAAATTTTTAAATATCTTTTCAGAGTGTCAAAAAAACCAAAAATGCGGAATTTAACAAAAGTGTCAAATTTTAAAAAACTATTGAGTAGGTATTTTAACAAAATACAGCTCATTACGTCTCAAAATTGATTTCAAAGTATCCAAAAACCATATAAGCCCTGCGGGGCAGTGTGTGGAGCCTCTCGCCCCTTAAACCGTGGAAAATTGTTTTTCTAGGATTACCCCCCCCCCCCCCCCCCCCCCCTTGCAGAAATCCAGCGGATACCCATGCATGGCAGGGAAGAAACTTAGAAATGTTTTAAAACATAACATAACACCTCGCATATTAATGACAAATCAGCACAATGCAAGTATTGTAAATGGCAATCAACGATAAACGTTACGTATAATTTTTACATGCAAACACATGAAAATTTTTTTTTCACATTTTTCACATCAAAATTTGCATGTTATTTTTTTTTTAAATGTGACATACATAGGTGTACGAGTTATTTGTGCAAATTTTAAGCCTTGAAAATTTTCATGAAAATTACAAAAATTAAATTTTCATGAAAAATCCCATCACTATCCATAGGTAATAACCTTTATTCTGTACTTTACAAAATAGAATCAACTCGTCAAGGAAACACGTTACAAATTCACAAACACACGTCTCAAATCGCAACTACTTTTACCGGAAAAAGTATTATGATGACATGCGCGCGCACCGTCAATGCGCATCGAACAGTATATCAGGTTATTTCAAATCGGTTTGCAACCTCCAGTTCACTTTGAGAAGCGACTTGAACGAAACCGAATTAAGTTCAATCCGATGTGTATATCACAGGTTTCAAACCGATTTCAACTCAAACCGAATTGACTAAAGCAGTTTGAACTGCCCTGGTATACGTAGTAATACAAAATGTATGCAAATTTTCGGAAATATTTTAATTCAACATCATTACCAATACTACGTATACCAGGCAAGTTCAAACCGCTTTAGTCAATTCGGTTTGAGTTGAAATCGGTTTGGGGCGTGACCGTATACCAAGCTGCATCACATGCGTATTGAAGCAAACCGATTTGAAATTAAATTTCCCTCCTGTAGCTTACCGGAAATAGAAATAGGTACCTAAACGTCAAACCTGTATTGAAGGCCACTCATTTGAGGAATTAGGCGTTGACGTTAGAAAATTAGAATCTACTTTCTGTAAATCATCCATAATAACTTTATTCTGTACTTTACAAAATAGAATCAACTCGTCAAGCAAACACGTTACAAATTCACAAACACACGTCTCAAATCGCAACTACTTTTACCGGAAAAAGTATTATGATGAGATGCGCGCGCACCGTCAATGCGCATTGAACAGTATATCAGGTTATTTCAAATCGGTTTGCAACCTCCAGTTCACTTTGAGAAGCGACTTGAACGAAACCGAATTAAGTTCAATCCGATGTGTATATCACAGGTTTCAAACCGATTTCAACTCAAACCGAATTGACTAAAGCGGTTTGAACTGCCCTGGTATACGTAGTACAAGGCGCAAGAATTTTAGGGTTCTGCATGTTATGTAATAAAAAAAAAATCGCCTGCGTTGTAATAGCTTCAATGGACATCATAACAAATACCTAACCTCAAATTGCTGATGTTTAAAATTTGCTTGTGATTTAAAAAAAAGGCATGAAATCGTCATACCACAATTCATCATTACCACAACACATAGTACAATGCACAATGTATACAACAATGTAAATTTGGGGAAACGATCTCTGCTGATATTTTTACCTTTTTGCACAAGACTTCAAATACAATTTAAGTTTTTAAATTTTTAAATTCAGACGAAAATTGATGAATTATTTTCACTTTCATTTTGGCACGTTTCGGGAGAATGACCCAGCTATATGTATTAGGTTATGAGTCCAACGTAACAAAATTGTTGACTTCCTGGAGCATGCAATGCAATACATGAGCTTTTGGTGCACACACAACCCGTTTTTGGAGTATTTCTTTTTCCTGATCACAAAATAGTAAATACGATTTGTTAACAAAAATATTTGCATGTAGAATTTTAAAATACAATAACAATATAATTGATTAAAAAATAACATAAAAAAAAATACAGACATGAACTATTACCCAAATTATATTTCTACCAGACAGTGACGACAAAAGCCAGCTGTGCTTTCATTTTTTTTGTTATTGAAATAAAATATATTTTAATCAGCTACCTATTGTGTCATCATCTTAATATTTAGGCATTACCTAACTCTAATTTCAACTATTAAATTAATATAAGATTGGTATTAAAAATGATTATTAACATTAGCAACAATACTCTGGCAATATTGATACATAGAAATGGTATTTCAATTCTCATCCATCCACTGTATGCATTCACAGGGAGGAAGGAATATCATTCGGTATTAAAGATAAGATTAGATTATTGTGGTTTAACGGCACGTCAACGACGAGGTTATATTGTGCACATACATTTTTAAATTTAACTTTGTTGATCATCATTCATCATAAGTGGAGGACATGGGGAGGGGTCGACCTAACAGGCCCGATCCGGGGGAGTCCAGCGCTGGTAGGCGGCATTAAAGAAAAGACTCATGCTATTCTTGTTAGATTATGAGATGTGGATGGGTAGATCGGCTGGTCGGCCTCTAGAGCTAAGAAGCGACCACTGCTTCCTAATTAATTCCACTTTGAGTACTTGGATTGTACGATGTTAAAGGCACCATTGTGGTCCAAGATGCATGAATATGATGGTATAAAATTAACAATTCTTACTCAGTTGGGCTTTGAATAACGATAAGTACAAAATCCTTGTCAGGTGCAACCATTATTTCATGTTTCTTAGATCGAATGCGCAAGAATGTCAGGTCATTGGTCGGGTCGAGGTCACGCACTACACTACGTGACTTCTCACACAGCTGTCCAATCAAACCAGCATACTGCACTGTCGTGGTGTTGTCCATTGTTGTTTTAATCGGTATGCCTGAAAAAAGATACCGTTCTTGGTTAAAAAAACACTAAAGAAAAATCAGGAAAATTCGGGTAATTTTCTAAGAACATTTTCTGACTCCTATCTCTAATAAGCAGTGCAGTGCACGCAAAATATTTTGATTTTATTTGACATGCGAGGGAGTGTAAAGGGTGTGCGTGCTATCCAGTCCCCAGCATTGTATAATAATTAATGAGTTGCTGAATGTAAAACATTGTTTTATGCTGATGATGTGGTGGTGTGGGGAGACACTAGAGAGGAGGTGCAAATGAAGATCAATAAGTGGAGTAAAGCCTGATGCACAATTGAATTAAGGTTTATGGTTTAGTGTTTAGTGTTTAGTATTTAAGAGAAATGAAAGGTGCTGTTATAACGTTACCATGCACAACTGTCATAAGCGTTATAAGGTTTAGTGTTTAAGGTTTAAGCTGAAAAAAGAAATCAACAAAATCCATTTCTTATTGCAAAACACTATTTAACCTTATGACGAACCAATCAGAAGAGAGCAGAGTAAATGTCAATGTCAAATTCGTACGGTAAAATGAAAAGTCGTCTGAATTAATGTCATTGGAAGCATTTTAATTTGATATTTGTGCCTAGTCTTGCTCATATATTTGTTTCCATATCATTTTTCGATCAATTATTTAATTTTATCACGTGGTGAAATAACCTCGTGAAATAAGCAATTGTGCACTGGACTCTGTTATAACATCTTAAACACTAATGAAGAAGATGAGAAGATGGGTTTGAGAGTAAGTGTAGAGAAGAGCCAAGTAATGACAATGGAATGGAGAGACAAGACACGGACATCCAAGAATCAAGATTCGAGTGTGTTGGAACCAGGGACGGATTATAATTATGCATGGGAATTGTATTTTTCACTAAGGAGAGCTGACTCAATTATATGTTGCAGTGTCTAGAGCCCTGGCATTTACTTCTGTCTTCATAAAAGTTATTGGCAGAGAAAATCAGGGGTGATCAACTGAACAACATATTCAACACTTAATGAATAGATAATCATCCTACGGCATAAAACTTCACCACTCAATTTTTTTTAAGTTTTAATTTACAAGACTTTCCCCCAGTGTTGTCACCATCTAAAAACTCCTACAATCTTCAAAACCTAGCCTTCTACATAATCTTTTTGCAATAGTCAAGGAATTTTCTACTGAAACAAGAGTTGGAGAGCCTAAGGAAGTCCACGATATCTGCGAGACGATTCCGGAACCAGACATCCCGACTAGCTATATGACATAGCGAGCAGAATCTGGCTCGTAAGTTTGCACCCTTCACGATCATCGAAGTGGAGCTCATACACTTACGTTTGCCATACATCATTTGACTGAACATTTGTACAACTTTTGTCGCCTTTCGCATTATTTATGTACCTAACTGTTCATAGTGTTCACTTAGAAAAGAAACAAAAGGAAAATCAAATAATATAATAATATATGTTGTGTCTAATGCCTATATGTCAGGGAGCCATTAACCTAAAATTTCTCCTACCTTCAGAATTAATAACCATTGTTCCAACGACTCCTTTGTGAGATTGAATTCGTTTTAGAGTTTCTTCAACTTCGCTCGCCATATTTCATACATAAGCTGCCTCCCTATGCCACAAGATTGAATAAACAATGACACTTGTTAAATCTATAAACGCATGCAAGAAGAAATGCAAGAAGAAGAACGGAGTTTAACTTTCGCCAATAGTCGATCCACAATCTTAAGGGAGAAAATAACATTGATTCGTAATTGGCGATCGATTTCTACGTCGAGTCAATGCTAATCTCTCATGAGTTGTCGATAATAAAGTTCGTTCACGATAAGAATATCACTGACGTTTTAGTCGATCACGTCGTTCATTGGTCAGTCACTTGAACACTGCCCTGTCAATGGCAAGACTTTCTTCTTTGTATTATTGAAATTGTATAAATTATGTCAAATACACAATTTTTAATAGTAGTAAATATTATAAAAATTCAATAAAATTGATTTATTTTTATCTACAGCCGTATTATACACATTTTTTGATTATTATATTGATATTTACATGTTTAGGTATACGTTCACTTGACTACGGTAGTACACGCCGCCATTACGGCTTGCAATTCTAATCGTGAATGAACTTTAGTTAATAGACCATAACGGAAAGTTGCCAGCGCCACCACATGAACTAAGTAAGATGTGTCTGCGCATGCGCTACCGCAAGGTCAAGTGTGTGATACCTCGACGCGGGAACCATTCCCGGCAGCTGTCTCTTGTTAAATTACGAAGTTTTGTTTTGAAATTACAACAGATATGGTTATTGGAAATACAAGCTGATAGTGGTCATTTGTCTTGCAAAAGGTGCAGTTTATTTGAGTGTAAACGTAATACCAAAACATTACTCCTATTATTTATTAAATAAATGTACAAAATGCCTAAATCTGCTACTAAGACCATGGAGGAGGAGCGGCTATCACACGGATTCCGACCGAGCCAGCGAGGTCGGTTTTAGTACCGAACGAGAGCGCTAGTCATTTCTGTTTGGCTCCAGTTCAAAATACCCTTTTCCTATAATACCCAAAGCCTAGTCGGCATATCTGTGGGCAGTCGAAGCTCTTTGGGATGTCTTCTTTATCGGCATATGTGTGCCGCGTGATTTAAACTCTCACTTATAATATTTACACATTTTTGTTTCGCTAAAACTACTTAGTAAAGTTAAAGATACTGATGTAAACTCAATTTTATGAAAACCACATAAATTACCAATCTTATTGCAAATAAAATCATCAAAAATTAGTCCGAATTTTTTGAAGAAAACTGTTTATTGACAATAATTTAATTTTTTTTGAACCATTCAAATAATTAAATATAATTAGAATGGCTCTTTTTTATGCGATTCTAGCTTATAAACACCAACTTAAAAGACAATATGTGACCATTATGATGTGACCAAGCTGAAAAAGTAGATCCAATTTACTAAATTTTAAGTCCAGTTTGGTGGATCAACGTTGGTGGGCACTCATATTGGGCTATCCATGAGGTTGATGTCGGCGAAAAATTGTCTATGCTAATTATGTGCGACATACAGAAATAAATATCAATATTTTATTGAGATCAGGGTTCAATGTTGTTAATCAGGTACCATTGGCTTTATCTGACATTAGAGTAGCCTGTACCCATGTTAACCAATACTTAAAAAAATAAAAAAATATACCTTCTCATTTCTCTTTTTACTAAGCATATTTTTATGAAATTATGAATCCCATAATAATCATAGGAAGTTCATAAAGTTGCGTTTTCAGAGAGCATACTAGATATAGTAGTCAACGATAGTAGTATAAGCTTAGAGGTAAGTGTTTAAGCAGATGTTGCTTATTACATTGCTTACTTTCAAATGTTGTGTTTCCAATTTTTATTTTTTTTACTTCACTACTTTTTGAGAAGTAGTAGTAGGGCTTTATTATAGCTATCAAGATATTTTTTAAATTACATACAATGCATACAGTCAATACCAATAACATACAAATCAATATATCAATCAATATAAAGTTCATATTTAGTCAAATATAAAAACACAAAAATACAATTATATTGCATCTACAACATACCACAGTAATGCATCATACATATTCGCACTACAATACAAACATATATGTAGCAGATTATAACAGAATTGCAACTTAGTATATACACATACTATTACTACACATACACATACTTACTATTTACACATTCACAGTTATTTCGTAGCCGAGCATTATGATTGTTAGAAACGTTTAAATCAATAATCAACTTTACTATAAGGTATTTTGGAGTCAATCCTATACCTATAGTCATACGAAATACAAAAGTCAGAGTATTCAGTTAGATACGTTGCTTAACAGTAATCCACTTTAATGCATTGCACATCTTCATTATGGATGTGCCTCTATTTACCAATATTATTGATCTCATTATTTTGTTTTGTAACTTCTGTAATTTACTAATATCGATTTGATTTAATAAGAACAAAATAGAGCTGCAGAAATCTAAATGGGGTGCGATAATAGCTTCACAGATATGGATTTTGCTGCTTAAAGGGAGATTTTCGCAATTTCTCTGAAATAAAACTTTCTAATGAAAGTGTAGAGGTAGAAGAAACATGAAGTGCCGAAGATTAGAGGCAGAAAAAACTGAAGATGACCCAGAATATTATTATGACGGGCATGTTAGGTTGAAAACAATTCCCAAAAGTGTAAGTTTTAACCATCGCACGGCACACTTTATGTGCAACTTGAAGGGATTTTTTTTCAAACGCATGGATTAGGTGATAAAATATGATAGCATAGCATCATAATATTCATATTCGATGAAGTTTATGCTAACTCTTCATCTACGTCTAGTTGTTGAGCTCTGATTTCATTCATGATAATAACATTAGTATTTATTGTCAATGAACCTGACCACCAGCCAATCCGTTTCGTTCAAATACCGTTTTATGATTTGATGGGATGTACCTATACACATACCTATATACATTTATCTCTGACTCCTAACCAAATCACTCGAAATTTTGACCATGTACCTATCTATACACTTATTCTTCAAATTAAGTGTTTAGGAAATGTAAGGCTCTTACATTTAAGCTCTTTTAATTAAAATTTGTAGTTGGCAAACAAAATAACAATCAATCAATAATTAATTAATCTTTAGATTGATTTCTTGCCCAAACATTTCTCAAACATTTTTTGAAGATAATGACATACTATATTAAAAACCTGCAAAATTTCGTTATAGTCTCCAGTTAGCTCCAATTAAAGGTTTCTTTAATACAAATGTATGTACACACAACAAATCATAAAACGTTATTTTAACGAAACGGATTGGTAGATTAGATTGGTCAGGTTCGGTTTCAATCAATGAAATCAGAGCTGAACTACAAGAGTTACTTAATAGATGATGACGAGTTAGCATCATAGACTTCATAGGAATGTCATCAAATTTTATTCAGCCAAACCATTTCTTTCAAACACATTTTTATCATTTGTAGAGTGTACATAAATATACTGCCATTAGCATTGCCGGTATAGGGCTGGAAAACGTGTATATTAATAATATAGGAAAACGCTCTGTGTAACGCTTTGGGAAGCGAGCCTTCGTACTGCATGTGATTTGATATGCGTTTGCAAGTTTCTGCTCTATACATGCCTTGAAATGGAAGCATCAAGATAGCCGTAAAATTCCGTATAATTATTGGCATAAATTAGCAAAAAATACAAGATTATAGAAGACAACAACTTTTGAAAATAACAACAGATTAGTCTGAAAATTAGCAAAAATTACCTAAAATGTTGGTCCCAATGACCATGCAAAGTTTTAAGTTGATCGATCAAACGGTTCAAGTTTAAAAAATCACAGGAAAGATGGTTATAAAATAGTATAGGTACCAATGGAAGGATTTGGAAGATTGAATACAATGTCGGTGGAAATAACTTTGCAAAATTTCAAATTGATCGGACAAACCAACCGAAATGTGTTATTTTTTAAATTTGAACCAATCAGTGGAATTAAAAAATTGTGGTTTGCAACGCCCAGAAATGGTCAGTACATGCGTGCAAAATTTCAGTTCGATCGAAGAAAAACTGTGACTTCAGCCTCGGAAACAGAAAAAACGAGGTCCATGACAAAAGAGCCAAAAGGAGTCGATGGCTAAAATGCATAAATATGTAACACAAATAAATCAAACACAAATATTGTGAAATATGTAGTTGCATTTTGAACCATACATGTTTGAACCAAAGTGACTGAAACATGTTTTATATTTAGAAATTTTATTAATTTTAAGTACACAAAATGTAAACTATCTGAACCATTTCTACTTGGATAATGTCTAAGATACTACAAAACTATATGATCATCATTCATGCATCATTAAGCCCACCCATATCACAATAACATCACACTATACGAGTTCATATTGGACAATTTCAATTGTAAGCTAATCGGATTTCAGAGTTTTACTCGAAACCCTAGAGTTTCAGTGGCTAGAATGTTAAATTGTCCAATTTCAATTGTACCGGGTGGTGAAAAAAAACGTGTTTGAAAGGTCACTCCGACAAAACTACACACTTTAGAAAACATATGTAAATATAATGTGTGCAATTTTCAGAAATATTTAATTTAGGAGAAAAAAGTTAGACATTTGAATTAAGATGTTGAAACTAGTTTATACCAGCGTTATTAAACGTAACATAAATTTTAATAGCATTGAAAACAAAAATGAAATATTCGTGACCACTAATTTCGGTGTCACATTCAGAAATCTATAAATCGCATAGTCCACAAGGAAAACGTTCATTTCTAAAAAAAAATCCTATTCAATATAATGATGAAACTTGCACATATTAAATTACGATATTTTCTACAATGGACGTTTTTTCTACAATCGTTGATGTAACGATCACTTTAATTTAAACAGTAATATTCTTTTAGTTTTAATGCTTTAATCTTTGATTTAACGTACGATTTCAATAAGATTTTTTTAACGAAGCATATTGTAATGCCACGTCCTTATACCTTGTTCACACAATGACTTTCAACTGCAGTTGAAATCTCTTTACCAGCTGCAGTTGAAATCTCGACTAACTTTCCAGAACTAAATTGAGATTTCAACTTGTCTGTGGTATTGTATTAGTCATCTCAAAATCGAATTTTGCAATAGTTGCGTGTTGACCCTCAATCTTGTATCAAATGCATTTATACAAGATTTTATTGCTATATTTAATGACCATGAGCAACCTTACCTGATATTCAATATTCATAATATTATAAATCAATTTGTTTATGAATCCAAAATCTTGCTTGAACTCGACATGAGTAATCGCTTATCTAGGGCAATAGGTGAAACATTGGGAGTATCAAACATGGTAGCTCTCAAAGTATCAGAGAGGAAAGATTCTAATAAACTTTTATAAGAGACAATTTCAAGTTGCTTAAGTACAGTAACGTCAATACTTAAGGACCAGAAATAATGCTCTGTTAAACAAGAAGTTAAGTTTAGAAGTTGCTTAGTGGCCATTCATACGTTTGCCTATGACTCCTTTTGACTCTTTAGACACGGACCTTGTTTTCTTTTTGTCTGCTACCTGGAGCAATAGTGGTCACACCGTTTCACCGATCAATCTGAAATTTTGCATTTCTTAGGACCACATTTTCGGTTTAAAGACCCAAATATTTTGGAAATCCTTTCAATGGTTAAAATTAAAATAAATAACATGAAGTTCCCCTCTAATTGGCTGAAAAACTAAAATGGTCAGATCAATTTCAAATTTTGTATGGACATATATATATTACCATCTATTAGACTATTATTATACATATTTTCATCCCAATTAGTAAAAAACCTATGAACTTACTGACATTTTATATATATAAATCTTTATTAACAGACTCTGCCGAAAATTCGGTTGCCAAAAAGACACAGAATAACAATACAATTGAAAATATAAAAGATTAATACGGATAGGGAAAAATATTTACATTTAAGACAAAAAATTCAGAAATGAAGTATCGAAATGAATGTTTTTCCATTGCAACTGAATCTGATTTACTTTATGTACCAGAGTGTTAAATGGCCATTCTCAGTTTCAATGGAAAAAGCTACTTTTATGTTGATTGAGTGGATCATATTGTAATTCAATATGGATGTATACCTATGTTTTCTGTTGCTTGGTAAGGAATTTAGGTTTTAGAATTGAACTATGTATAGGTGATCGCTCATGCGTTATACTGAGCGTTTTCCTAGTAATATTATCTGTTAACTTTAGCGGCCATTGAAAATTTTTCACATAGTTCTGTATTCATTCGAAACAAGGACGATTATTTGATTTAATAAAACAAAAATCACTAAATCCAACTAGAAGACATATTCAGTGGAGTCATGATGATAGGAATGGATGCGCAAAGTGATAAATATCCGGTCAAACCGAGGCATCTCACTTGCTGGGATAGAGCTCAACCAACTCAGCTACCTGGCCGGCCATAGGGACATCATTAGACACACTGCACTGATACAGAAAGTACTTTTTCAGACTGATAAAAAACATGATTGACTATTATTATTAAGTCTATATATCCTCAGCAGAGCCGAGGTTCCACTAGTGTGAATGTAACATAGAGAAGGGAGGAGAGGAAACCCCTATTCCTATGAAAGATGCCAAGGGGGTCAACGGTTTAACGTCGCAACTCAAGTCGTCAGCACCCTATATGTGGATTGGATTTTTTTGTGAAATAACAGCATTTTGCAAACCCCTTAGTGAGCTCAACCCCTGCTCGCTTTAAAGGTTGTAAGCTTTCTAGAACCACTTGCGTAGCAACACTAGACAGAGCATGAAACATAATTTGCCAACATAATTTGCACAATTCTGCATGGCAAAAATTTACTACAAACTCAAAACTAGAGACAACATTACATTGACACAATGTATAAACTACATTCAGTTAGAATAATTGATTTGAGACATCTTGCCCCACATTCTGTAATTTCTAGGATCATCTGTAAAGCCCCATTTACACGGTGCAATTTCTTGAACAACTTCTGTGTCACATTCACATTTTTCATACACATTTGTATTAACACGACGCAGCTTTCTGTCACAGAACTTAAAACATGTTATAATTTCCATTCAAGAAATGTGACACAGAAGTGTGGTACAGAAGTTGTACAAGAAATTGCACTGAGGCTTAAGATGAACTTGTAATTTTACCAAAAATAATAGTGAGGAAGCCTAATTGTTTATGTGTATTTTGTGTAACATTGTCATCCGCTCTATGCTGGGATTCGTTACTGCTACAACGGCAGCAATGAATACTTTCATCGATGTAGAAGGTCGGTCACTCATCTTTACCATACTGGCTTTATAAAGATTAATTCTGTTTACGATAAAGTATTGTCTTTGTTTTTAAAAATACATCTTTATATGAAGCAGATTTGATGAACCTACTGTGCTAGGTTTTCCTGCGATTGTATTGTATTGTATTGTATTTTATTATCATCCCGTGGACAAGTAGGTACATAATACATGTGGTACATTTGGTGCAATGTGAGACAATTTCATTCGGCACAGCAGAAAATTTGACCATGGTCCATTACGGTAAGAGGTGATGCCGCCCTTTGTCTACATTTACTAAGGACAGAGTTACAAATCCCAAACAAAGAAGCGTTTTTCAATGGTGCAACGCTGAAAGACAATTAAAAATTGTTATGAAACGATCAAGATATTTATCGAGAACACCGATATTGTATCGAGTTGCATGACATGTTCACTAAATAATTGTACGGTATAATATTCAATAGGGTAGTTTCACCATGTTTCACCACCTCTATATACAATGGGAATTGGGAATAGGCTCATTCCCCTACTTGGAATCTCGGCATAGGACAGTAGTTTCATCATGGCAACCTAGCCTTACTTCGTGAAGAGCTTTCTACTATTATCTAGGTAGGTAGGTACTACGAAGTAAAACGTGACACCTAATACCTTTAGCTACTCTCAGTCATACGTTCTACCCTTAGACCATGTATGGTTCTACCTTCCCAAAAATAATTATAATATTGCACTCTTTGGGCTGACAGTACGAAATTAAGGACATTACAAATTGCATATTAATACTATAACCTCAATTACTTATAACAAAACTGCCAAAGAGCTTCATAATATAGCGACCTTAGGGAACTTCTTTATCGACTTTGGGTATTATAGGAAAAGGGTATTTTGGGCTGACAGCCATGAGTATAGAAAATATTATTTTTGTAATGTTGGTGGCTTCATGTTTTTTTTTTTTTTTTTTTTTGAACATTGGCTGTTTGATTGGCTGGTTGGTCGCAGGTCGGGCCGTCGGGTCGTCGTCGGTTCGGTCGTCGAGCGAGATAGGAATTTACTGGCATGGTTTTTAGACTGGCTGGTTTTAAAAGCTTGAATTTGCTAAAGGAGTCGTCTTGGAAACCCGTGTAAAAGGTAGGTAGGTAGGTAGTAAATCAGATTGCAGTGCAGTTAATTGTACAATCTGTTAAGGATTGCCTAGAGATTTATATTACTTTCGGCACCGTTGGTCATGTGGACAGTCATGCCGTTCAAGCGCCCCTCTGGTTCTAGAGATTTCAATTTTCTATATTTTATTATTTAATATGGTGTTATGTAGAGAGTTGTGCTTGATAACTATACACGCAGATTCATGCTTGGTTAGATTGGCATAAGGTATAGCTAATTACAGAAAGGAGGTCCAACACAGCGTTACAGATGGGCAGGCTGCAGGAGGTAACCTAGGTACCTACCTAGTAGGTAGGTAATTACCTAGGTACCTAGTACTATATACCTCCTAGGTAACTAGTACTACGTAAACCAGGGCAGTTCAAACCGCTTTAGTCAATTCGGTTTGAGTTGAAATCGGTTTGAAACCTGTGATATACACATCGGATTGAACTTAATTCGGTTTCGTTCAAGTCGCTTCTCAAAGTGAACTGGAGGTTGCAAACCGATTTGAAATAACCTGCTATACTGTTCAATGCGCATTGACGGTGAGCGCGCATCTCATCATAATACTTTTTCCGGTAAAAGTAGTTGCGATTTGAGACGTGTGTTTGTGATTTTGTAACGTGTTTGCTTGACGAGTTGATTCTATTTTGTAAAGTACAGAATAAAGTTATTATGGATGATTTACAGAAAGTAGATTCTAATTTTCTAACGTCAAAGCCTAATTCCTCAAATGAGTGGCCTTCAACACAGGTTTGACGTTTAGTTACCTACCTATTTCTATTTCCGGTAGGCTACAGGAGGGAAATTTAATTTCAAATCGGTTTGCTTCAATACGCATGTGATGCAGCTTGGTATACGGTCACGCCCCAAACCGATTTCAACTCAAACCGAATTGACTAAAGCGGTTTGAACTTGCCTGGTATACGTAGTATAGGCAAGTAACTAGGTTCTAGCCTAGGCTGACATGGCCTAGGGCCAAATAGTTGCTTTTTGCAGTGCCATGAAGGGAAGGTGCTACTTCCTAGGTAGTACCTACTAGGTAGGTAGTACATACCTACATTCATTTACTAATGTTATACAAAGCATACAAATTCCATTTACAAGCATAGGTGAACGCTGTTGGTATTATTTTTCGACAGCAGAGTGGCACTCGGTACCTACCTACTCCAATGTTTATTGAGCGAAGTTGACCTCCTACCGCAAGAAAGTAAGCCTAATTCGTAGGAGATTTAGAGCTGTAACCAGTAGACACGGAATACGAAATATCGAAGGATTCGTACGATAGTACTCCACAATTTGATATTGGTTTATCAATTCAATCTAGAGGAGAATCAATGTCCCAGTTTCTGGCCACTTAAGCCTCCTGGCCTCTTTGACAGTTACTACTGCCTACCTACACCCAACACTTAAAGAGTTAAACAAACAGTTTCTACCTATTCTTTCTCAAATATCATTATAACAGTTGGCAGGGTGCGAATTGATGGGGTGATGGGGGGGGGGGGGATTTCCCCCCTCTGGTTTTCTCATCCCCGGCTCTGTTTCCCAATAAAGCTTCCCAGGGGGGGATAGAGTCTCCCCCCCCCCTCTGTAAAATGGTGACTTTTAATCAACAAAACAATAGTTACCTACTTTTTTCTGAAATAAATCTAAAATTATAAAAATAAATTGTCACACAAAACACTGTCATATTGCCTTAGTAGCAAATAAGCTGTATTTGATAAGATTTATTTTGCTTGCCCACCACTTCTGATTTCCCTTTTAAATTAAAAGCAAATCCTCTTTTATAATGCCATTTGTTGTGATGTTTTTCATCACGACAAATGGCAAAAAATAGTGTACAAATCACTTAGAAATGCACCAAATCTAATCTTGAAATTCAAAATTTCCCGGGGCTATGCGCCCCGGACCCGCATGGTACTGGGGGGCCCTCCCCCCAGTCCCCCCATTGAATTCGTGGGCAATCGTATTTTTCGCCTTTGCTACCCAACAAACTCAGAATTTTAATTTTTCCTATCCCCCCCTCTGAAAATTGAACAATTCGCACCCTGACAGTTGGTGATAAAAAGAAGCCCAATTGAAATTCATAAGTTCGCTCGAAGTCGAAAAAGACAAATGTCCCAGAATCCGGTCACTATCTGAGATTTTGATCACTTTCATCAATTGTTTTCTTAGCTTTTGCAAGCGCTATTTACAACAAAGAGTGGTTATTTATTATTATCAAAGTGTATTTTGATATTTAATCGGTTGTTTAAGTTTATTTCATACAAAGAACTCCAAAATAGGTACTTATTTTCACAGGCGCTAAATCGCCAAAATCAAGCAGGAATAGGCCTAATTTTGCCGCAGCCCGCCACACTTCTTTATTTTCTGTTAAACTCAGCTGTGGGTCCCGAACTAACAAAAAAATCTGTAATGTCAAGGGGCTAAATTTAGGAGTTCTAAGGCAAAAAGGGAAGGCTACGCAAAAAGTTGAAAATACATGCATATATTTTTTGTTATCGAGTGAAAATAAGTAAAGGTGGCCGGATACTGGGGCAGGGACCCTACTTTTGTCGATGGGTATATTGAAATATTGGAGGGCCGTTATTTTCTAAATAAAATCCTGTTTTTGCCAAGTAATTTTCCGTTCAAAATTCTTGTTTTCTGGGGATTGTTAAAGGGGGGCAACGGTCAAAAACTAAAAATTTACCATAATTCCCAAATATATTATATATATCTTTAAGACATACGCGAATGTATCAATTCTATTAATGATAGTGAAAGCAGGAGACCGAAAAACGTGATTTTAATCGCAACTATGCAAAGGATTTTAGTCCTGCACAAAATGTCCGTTGGGAACGTAGGAGAACCAAAATAGAAAGAAAAAAACGAAGCCCTGATATATATTAAGCGGAATGTTTTCTTTATTTTACCTCTCCACAAAATTTCTGTAGCTCGGACCATTGAGCTGTAATTAAATAATTACTAGGTTGATTAACCGAGAATGCTGCACTTTTTATGGTACAGATTCAGCGCTGAGTAATCTCTCCGCCTCCTCGATACACGATGCCTTGTTTTGACTGCGCACTCAGCGATAATTAAAAATAAGACGCCGTTGGGTCGTGGACACTTGAAACTTTAAATGTCCTAACATAAATAATACAATGGTTGTGTTGAATGTGTCATTCGTCAGTCATTCATAACTCGACTACTGAGGAATGTGAGAGAGAGATATGCATCTGCAAAATCCGCCTACTAGCTTGCACGCCTACTCGCTCGCTGTACAGCACCGCTCAAGAAAAGTTCATCGTATAAGCGAAAATTCTCAGCGCTTTAGATGCAGTCTACTCAACAATTATTATTGTTTATTGAAATACCTTAGGCACATTTACACTTATGTATTACCTATTAACATGGTGTTATGGAAATGTAGTATTTTTTAAGATTCTGACCGTTGCCGCCCTTTAAGAAAAAGAGTGTGTATCGATATTTATATCGGTTACACTTTGCTCAACTAATACATACAATATCTTGCCCATTACTATCATTCCCATTCATATGATCTAAAAAACACTTTGACGGAATAATGAGAGGGCCCTTAATAGTGATTATGACTCGTTGTTTTGAGGTATCGTGATGCTACCCATGAACACAGTATGACCAAAGTGAATAGAAAACATGGCTGCTATACACAAGAAGCATAGTGTATCCACTGTACGCAGTTGCCATGTTAACCAAGTGTATCGATTTTGTCATTCGAGGCGAACCTTGATCTGATCGACGCGACCTCCTTCATGCATTAGCGGCAAAAAGTTGAACTAGATGAAGACGTTCCAAATTTCAAAACAACACGCAATGTTAGTAGTTCTCTATTCTGCCGCTACGCTCGCATCGTTCCATAAAGTAGGTCGTTGGTGTTACACGTTTTGCTATGCATGGAATCACCATACATTCTATGTATACAAGGCTGTTTTCTATCCACTCTGGTATGACAGTAGTACTGAAAGGAGACCCCAACCCCTAAAGGAACCTGGTGTGATGTCTCATGCAAACTATGAATAGGTAGATCTTCTTGCCAAAAATATTGTTGTTCAAACATTAATTTGTGCGAATAGCATTCCTAATGTTATCAGTCAAGTTAGCATCTATTTGAAGATGTTCGCACGAGTGTGTAGATCGAGAGGTAGTGCCTACTTTGCAGTTCACAAGGTGAATAATGATGTTTTTTTATTTTCAGCTTGGAGTAGAATGACTACACTTGTGATCAAGTTGCAGTACAAGGGTGGCCAGACCATCCTTCGCGACCTCACCTTAGATCACACCCTGAATGATCTTCACAAGAGGATAGCGACTATAACTCGACACCACTCGGCTGGCATAAGCATCCTCTTCGGATATCCTCCGAAGCCGTTGGATGTCTCCGATCTGAACGTGACCATCGGTGACAGTGGCATTCGATCTGGCGATACGCTGATCATTGCCGAGAAGTTGATTCCGCTAACTGCCAGCAAGGGTTCGACCAACATCACCATTCCGCCCGCATCGGCCGGCGAAGGAGACAAGAAGGAGCTCAAGCCCAATCTCACGGACGACTATGAGACTTCGGTCCCGGGCCGCCTCGTGAAGCAGGTGGTGCCGGCTGATAACTCATGCCTGTTCACTAGCATTGGTTTTGTAATGACTGGTACGTATGTTATTACCTTGGAGGGTACTTGAAAAGCATTGATTGTTGAGAACTACTGGAGGGTGTAATTTAGCTGCAGCAGGTCTTGGGTACCTACTACCTACCTATGTAGTTTCAAGGAATTAGATCCAATGGTGCAGTCCTAATATTTTTGGGGTATATACGGTACCATGGGCGTCCGCAGGTTTCTGCAGGGGGGGGGGGGGGGGGGGGGGCAAGGCTTGGAAAACAATTTTCCTCGCAATAAAGGGGGTGCCCCCCACCCAGCCCCGCAGGGCGTTTTTGTTTTTGGACACTGTGAAATCAATTTTGAGGCGTTATGAGGCGTATTCAGCCATTTTTTTGTTTTTTTGATACTTTGAAATTAACTTTTTTGAATTTTTTGCTTACGAAATGAAACTAGATATAAAACATCACAAAAATTTTAATTATTCGTATTCCTGACATCTTCACTCTTCAGCAAAACTATTTTTGGCGTATACCCGCGTATACCCCTTCAAAGCTTTTGGCCTACATTCTTTCCAGTGAAAATACTTTTTTTGGTATACGGCCTATACCCTCGACTACACCACTGATTAGATCAGTGGTACTCAACCTGAATTCCAAGTCTTGAAATCGTCGTTTTCAAACCGTTTGCGTTTTCACTGTTTAAAACGTAAAAAAAGTTGAAGGCTAAGGCATAATTGTTAACGTTTCCAAGTTTTAAACAAGGAAATTTCAAATACCAAGTGGTACAGTCAGTTAGATCGATTTCAAGACTTGTGGTCCTGCGGAAGTTTACCAAAGAAACCTACATTCTCATCATTCGAGCTGAAAAGCAACTCGTTCAGTCGAGTAAAAGAGGGTTGCGCACTCGACTGCAAAGAGGCATGGTGACAGCATTGTCACCGGTGGTATGACAATTCGTGGAAGCATTCTCTACCTTCATTCCATTCTCCTCGGAGATCTCTAACCCTCATCAGTGTGTTGTGTCTAATGTCCGTCCGTCCGACCGGGTAGCTCAGTTGGTAGAGCTCTCGCCCGGCAAGTGAGAGGTCCCGGGTTCGAGCCCCGGGTCGGTCGGATATTTTTCACAACACACATCCCTTCATATCATCCTGACTCCATGGAAGTTTTCCAGAGAAACCTACATTCTCATCGATTTTAGGTCACAATTAGGAGTTTGATGATAATCCTGTAAAATTTTCACCTACTCAGATAAACTGGCTTTTCAACATAGGCTACGGTGCATATCACATTTTTACATGGCGGGAGGGGGGGTCAAATGTCAAATTTTATTTTCAATAGAATAAAAATTGCAGAGTTGGTGATAAAAACTCACAACTTTCACAAAATACTCATTAAACTTGTAATAATAGGTCTTTGTGCATGAAAATGCTTAGGTAAGTACTACAATATTTTGGGGGGGAGGGGGGTTAGACGATATTTTTAATTGTTGGCATAAACACTAGAGGTTCAATGATACATTTGTAAGAATTTCACCATATACTCAGCAAAATTAGCTTATCAACAACGGCTATAGTGCAAATCCAATTTTTACATTTTTTTGTGTGGGGGGGGGGGGGGGGGGGAATATTGATTTAAAAAACAACTTTTTTTAAAATTGTAATTTTTTGAATTTGAAAAAATTTTGAATTTTGATTTTGATTGATTCTTATTGCATGAACACTAGGAGTTTGATGATAATTTTGTAAACATTGCATTTGCATAGAGTGGGTCAAATTTTGATTTTCAATAATAATAATAATCTTTATTCCTTTTTTTTCCAATTACCTATGTAGTGGGTAGAGGAGCTATTATTCTACCAAAAATACAAGGGCCTAATTATTGAAACTGGCTGGCCGGACCTGTCGTTTCTCCAAGTGCTGGATTCTCTTCATCTTCATCCACTTTTATCTTCTTCTCTGTCTGCCAATCCCTGCCACAAGTCCCTATTTAACCACCATTCCTCTTTCTTCACAATCACCCATTGCTCGCCTGTCTCTTCGACATTCTTCAACAAGTCCGACGCTCTTCCTTTTCATCTCCTCCGTCTTCTTCTCATTCCTCTTCTTCTCCTTCTTCCGTTTCCATTTTTTCCAGAATCTTCCTCCATCTGTCACTGTCCTCCCACCATTTTTCGTCCCTTACCATTTCCCAAAACTCTCCTTTTTCTTCCAAAGCCGCCTTCACTCCACTCATCCACTTCGTTCGCGGTCTCCCTACCTTTCTTTTCCCTCCCATTGCTGCTATATCTGCCTCCCTTCTCGGTATCCTCTCTTGTCCCATCCCTTTCAATCGACCAAACCATTTCAATCTCTCCTTTCCTAATTTGAAACTTTTGTCTCCATTGCCAGATCTTTCCTTACCTTTGAGCTCCTTATCTTATCTATTTTTGTCAACCCTGCTATACTTCTTGGGAACTTCATCACCGCCCCCTGCATCTTTAATTCCTCCTTTTCTCCCATTGGCCACGTAACTGTACCATAAGTCAACATAGGTATAAAATACATCTTAAACAATAATAGTTTACACCTACGTGGCACATCCTCGTTCCAGAGCAGTTTTCTCACACTCTGATAAAAACTTTCCGCCACAGTCACCCTCCTCTCAATCTCCTTGTCCACCTTTCCCTCCTTTGACAGAATACTGCCAAGATACTTAAACTCCTCCTTCTCTTCCAGTACATCTCATTTCAATTTGATACAGCGCCTCATCTTCTGTCGTCTCTCCATTGCCATGGTTTCACTCTTCTCTTTGCTTATCTCTAATCCATACTTTTCCGAAACCACCTCCCATCTGCTGATCTTTTCCTGCAACTCTTCTTCTGTTTCACCCCATACCATCACATCATCTGCGTATAAAAGTTCTTGTATCACACTGCTCCTCCGGTTCTACCTCTCTCACCAATTCATTCATTACCACTCCAAACAACATCGGTGATAGCACACTTCCCTGATTAAGCCCTTCTTTCACCACAAACCATTCAGATCGTCCAACTCCTGTTTCCACACAACAACTGTTCACCTTATACTCTTTATTCTGTTGACCAAACCCAAATTTACTCCTTCCACACCTCTGCTCTTGGCATTCGGTCATATGACTTGACCAAATCAAGAAATGTCATTCGCATAGATTCTCCTTTATCCCACCTACCCTCCATTATCTGTCTGGATTAAATTTAGATTTTTTGCTATTAGACTAAAAATGGCGGAAACTTAAAAAAATTAAATTTATTCCTCTCATAGCAATTATTTCCAGTTCAGAGAGTCTATTTCTGAGTTTGTAGTAACATGAAAACATGAAGCAAGCTGATTTCACAATCTCCTTGAATTGCCTTCAGGCCGCGTGGATTTGACTTGTGGCCCCTACATGAGGCAGATCATCGCTGTGGAGGTGCTGGAGAATGCCGACGTCTACTCGACGGCTATCCTGGGCCGACCGAACACCGAGTATGTTACATGGATTATGCTCGACGAGTCCTGGGGAGGTGCTATCGAGCTAGCGATCCTGTCGCATTACTACGGCATGGAGATCGCTGTCGTCGATGCAATCAACGGCATTGTCAGCCGCTTCGGTGAGGATCAAAACTACGGGCAGCGAGTCTTCCTACTGTTCGACGGAATCCATTACGATCCACTGTACTTGCTGCCAAATGATGTAAGTCACACTATTATTTTAATTTTCAATTCCTAGAAAATGCATGTTGCATTGATGTTATTTTAGCCAGCACTTGATGAATGTATTATTGTGATATTTACCAATTGAGGGACACAATAAAACAAATTGACTTTAAAGAAAAGGAATATGTTTTTGCTCTGAATCGTGCGACAATGAAGTGGAAATAATATTCATTGGCCATGTGTGTTGTGTGTAGTGCACCTACCGTAGTGTAAAAAAGTTTACAAAGAATGTCGAGAGGCAGGTCTTTATAATATATACCTAGTAGTGTTGAAAATAAACTTACCTAGGGGTAATGAGGGTAATGGGGAACACTTTTGAAAGTTTTGACTTTGCAAATTAATTGCAATTTTTTGGTTCATGTTTTCAAGCTAAGTTTTTTTTGTACTATCTGTGGTGTATTGTTTACTATATAATGAGGATTACAAAAACTTTTTCCTAAACTGAAAGTAACAAATATTTTTTTAAAAAAGTTCATCACTTTTCCTCATTACCCCCGATATTGGGGGTAAAGAGGAACACGGCTTGCTACAGCCTTGAGGTATGATTGTAAATTATTTGAGGTAATGAGGAACTTGCAGTTTCAGCCCATGATTACAATGCCTAAAAGTTTTTGTGAATCGGACAACAATTGTAGAAGCTAAAAGCAATTGAATATTGAATAATAAAATATATGAAAACTGCAGAAACTGCATTACCCCTTTATACATGTTCCTCTTTACCCCAATAAAATTAACTGCTGGGGTAATGAGGAACACTACCCAAATTTTAAAAAAGGCAAAAAAATTTTAATCACAAAAATCATTATATTCTCCACTCAACCTTCATGCAACTTCCTGCTATTTCAAATTTGAATCTTACTTGACCCTTTCTTTGAAAAAAAATCAGAAGTATTGCAACTGCTACAATGAAAGCATGTTTTTTTGGAAGAGTTGCACATATTTATCAAATTATAATACAAATAATTATCTGCGTGAGATAATAACAACTGCATACTCTAGATAAGTGTTCAAACTATAGGAGCAATGATTTCAAAAAAATAATTTTCAACCCTGATAAGTGACTGATAAGGCTCGTGTTCCCCATTACCCCCTGTTCCCCATTACCCACATTACCCCTAGTTAAGTTCCATTCACCGTAAGAATGACGACCTTGAAATCTACTGTCAAGCCATAGTTATTTAGCTCAATTTTGAATACGATTTTAAATTTTAATGTCTGTAAAATATCAGTAATTATATTTATAATGTTAATAAATTGTTTCTAATAGATTGCTGGATGACAATCAAATAAGTGGCTTGACTTTATGTTTCAAGGTCAATCTAGTGGAGCGGTCGCTCCACCCAGCCAAGTCGTACTGTACACTCACACTCACTCAACATACCGTAAAAGCCTAATAAACTGAGGAACAGACCAAACACTTTTACTGTAAGCAACAACATGGCATTTTCGGCCTACTGGATCTCAAAATTGGAAAATCTCACATTGTTGCGAATATCTTAATTTCGAGCTATGGCCCACCCCACCACATATGCCAAATTTGGGAACAATAGGTTATGCCATTTGCGAGCTAGAGGGCCGTGAAAACAGTGAAATTACACCCCTTTTAAAAGCTATCTGATGATTCAGATGATTCAGATATCAGGAAACACCGCTATCACCGCCACAGCCTAAACGGCTGAACCGATCGATCTGAAATTTTTACCACATATGCACTTTTGGCGTCTGAGGTGCCTTTTTATAAAACCAACCGGAAGCCGCCATTTTGAAACCGGAAGTGCCATCATATTTCAAAAACGGATGAACCGATCGGGACGAAATTAGCGCCAAACGATTTGGACGGTCATCTATATAAAATATCAATAGTCGAAATAGACATGCACTATTACCGAAACCGGAAATGGCGTCATAAAGATGCCTAATCTGACTTAAATCATCTCTCATAACAATATCAACATTTTCAGAAGGCTTATTATGTTTCATAACATTTATAGAAACAAATTTTAGGTGGCAGTGATGTCATCCGCCATTTTGAAAACTGTAAGTGATGTCATAACTCGAGAACGGCTGGACCGATTGAACGAAACTTCGCTATACTTCAAAGCATATTATTTATAGCGTACAGAGTGACAACTAACAAGCACAACTTTTCTTAGCAACCAAATACAACCAAATACAACCAAATACACCTGAGTGACATTTTTAACCAATAGAATTAAAAATTAGTTTTGCATCTTTCCTAGCTGTAGCCTGTAGGAACAGTAGGTATAGTTTTTTGCTACCTATACCTATTTGGCAATTACTAGGCTTGTGAACATATCGGCCCCCCAGTTCAAGACTGCGTTATAGCCCTTTTTAAAAACTCAAGCTTCGCCAACTTTCAGGCGCAGTGCAGTCTGGGAATGGTATTCCTGTTTGAATCTACCGCGCCTATTTCTGTGCTAAACAAGTGGGGGAGAGTGAGAGATATTCCCGTTTATGTTTTAAAATATAATATGATAATGTAACGTACTACAATATGTTGTGTATCACAGTGTAAAGAAAACTCTGGTAGTTGATATAGACATAATTTGATCTAGTGGAGCGGTTGCTCCACTCAGCCAAGTCGTACCGTACACTCACAGTCTCTCAACATACCGTAAATGCCTAATAAACTGAGGAGCAGACCAACTACTTGTACTGTAAGCAACAACATAGCATTTTCGGCCTACTGGATCTCAACAATAGAAAATCTCTCATTGTTGTGAAATGTCTTAATTTTGAGCTATGGTCCACCTGACAACATATACATCACGCGACAACAACCAGTCATGCCGTTGACGAACTAGAGGGCCGTGGAATCGTGAAATTACACCGCTTTCTTCAGATGATTCTGATGATTCTGATCATTCCCGAAAAAGTTGCTATCACCGCCACAGCCTGAACGGCTGAACCGATCAACCTGAAATTTTTACCACATATGCACTTTTGGCGTCTGATGATACCTTGCCTCTTGTGATTTTTTGTGCCGCCATTTTAAAACCGGAAGTGACGTCATATCTCAAAAACGTCTGGACCAATTATAACGAAATTAGCGCCATTCGATTAAGATGGTCATCTATATAAAGTATCAATAATAAAATAATTATTTTCTTATTTTCTAAACCGGAAGTGACGTGATAAATACGCAATGTTAAACTTATTTCAACAAATTATACTTAAAATACATACATAATTAACTTACATTGTAACATAGACAATACAAACTATAAATTCAAGATTGCAGTGTACTCGGCCGCCATTCCTGAAACCGGAAGTGACGTCATATATCTAAAACGCCTGTACCGATTGCAACTGAACTAGCTCCTGCGTATTCATTCTGCAATTTATTTGAAAAAATCAATTGTGAAAAATAAATAAACAAATTAACGGTACCGGAAATGGCGGCAGGAACCACTAAATGAAACCGGAAGTGACGCCATATATTACAAACGGCATGACCGATTTTACGGAAATATAGGGATTATGAATTCAGATGGTCGTTCATAAAGTATCAACTAGATTGTTTTCCTATTACCTATACCGGAAATGTCGTCATAAATATGCTAAATGACATCAAAAATATGATAATTGACACAAAATTCACCACTTTATACTTCTAAATAGATATTTAGTAAACTTGCTTTGTAAATAATTATAATTTCAAGGTTGCAGTGTTCTCGGCCGCCATTTTTAAAACCGGAAGTGACATCATATATTGAAAACAGCTGTACCGATTGCAACCAAATTTTGGAAATGTGTGGGACTAATAATTATGAATTGAAGACGACATTATTTTCGTCCGCCATTGTTAAAACCGGAAGTGACGTCATATATCGAAATCGTCTGTACCGATTGCAACCAAATTGTGAAATTATGTAGGACTAATAATTTTGAATTAAAGACGACATTAATTTCGGCCGCCATTGTTAAAACCGGAAGGGACGTCATATATCGAAAAAGGCTGTACCGATTGCAACCAAATTTTGGAAATATGTAGTACTTATAATTATGGATTAAAGACGACATTATTTTCGGCCGCCATTGTTAAAACCGGAAGTGACGTCATATATTGAAATCGTCTGTACCGATTGCATCCAAATTATGCAATTATATAGGACTTATAATTATGAATTCAAGACGACATTATTTTCGGCCGCTATGTCAAAACCGGAAGTGACGTCATATATCGAAAACGGCTGGATCGATTATAACGAAACTTAAGCTATTCTTCTTGGATAATCATTTTCATCTTATACCAAACGCAACTTTTCTTAGTAACCAAATCGGTTGAGGAGTATTTTTTTAAAGAAATTAGTCCCTGATCGGACATGTGCTACAAGCTGTATGAATAAACTAACAAAAGAAGTGATATCCCAGAAAAAAACACTCCGTGTAAAAAAGGCAGCCAAGTCTCTTTACTTTAAAAAAATTCAACACCGAAAAGGAGTGATATCAAAAAAGGAGCCAAGTCAATGACATTTCCAAATATTTAATCGTATTTTTGAAATAAAAGAATGAACACCGAGAAATACTTTACAAAAGGACTTGGCGCATCGTTTTTTGAAATACATTTTTCGATTCATAAGCATATGCCATTTATATACAACCGTCATTTAGAATTTTTAGAATAATAGGGAAACATCTTTCAATTACATATTATACATACCGACTGTAAAATATTTTCTATTAGAATATGTACGTACGCGATGAAACTTGTTGCCTATGTTTTCTATAAATACACAATAGTTAGTTATTTTCGTAATATTGTTTCGTGGTCAACATAATTAAGTCTCATGCGTTAAACCTTCTTATCATGAAATACATTTCTATTAATCCACATTTTATAACAAAACATTTCACAAAGTACATAGTCACATTGAATTTCTATTAAAAAATTTAACTTTATACACTTGACACTTCAAAAATATATAATAATGTTCCAAAGATAGTTCGTAATTATTTGACGTTTCATGATTTCCTTCAGTCAAGATCAAATTATGAAAAGATACCCTTCTAATATCACCATATTAACAGTGCTATAAGAATATGTATGTGCCCACTTACAATTGTTATTTAATTCTTCCACCCTTATATTACCTATCTATTACAGCATGAAATCTTTCTACTATCGCCATTGACAAAACTATAATATAGCCATTTCTAAAAGTAGCTTGATTCATAGATTCTGGCTCTAATAGAAAGAGGAAAATGTACCTACTTTAAATTTCTTTCCACTTTTAGTACTGAATGAGGTCTTTAAAAAAACGATGCGCCAAGTCCTTTTGTAAAGTATTTCTTGGTATTTATACTTTTATTTCAAAAATACGATTAAATATTTGGAAATGTCATTGACTTGGCTCCTTTTTTGATATCACTCCTTTTCGGTGTTGAATTTTTTTAAACTAAAGAGACTTGCTGCCTTTTTTACACGGAAGTGTTTTTTTCTGGGTACATATTTCCTAAAGATTTGAGTGTTAAAAGTAGGGATGCGTAATTGAAAGCAAATAATCGATTCGTCGATTCGATTCAAGGTGGTCCGAATCGATTCCGATTAATAATCGAATCCAAAAAATCGATTTTCGATTCGATTCAATTCTTTTCAAAGTGCAGAAAATTCCGACTGGCGCCAAAATTTAAAGCGTGAATAAGGCCATACAACGAAGAAAACATACAATTTGTATCATTGTAAGTGCTCCTATGGGATTTAGCAATAAATATTTCTTTTAATTGGTGGTATTTTGACATATTTCTCCTTGAATGTCATATTTTCCTTACGATTTTTTGATTGAATCGAATCGAATCAAAATAATCGATCCGTTTCAATACCAACTTTCTAAAAATCGATCCAAAAATCGATTAATCGAAAGGAAAATAATGGATTTTAGATAAAATCGAATCGAAATCGCGCATCCCTAGTTAAAAGACAATGTTAAAAGCGGCAGTAATCAGGCAAGTTTTCCCTGTAGCAATCAACTATAGACACAGTTTGGGTTATATTGTAATATATTTGGGAAAGTAATGTATGAAGATAATGTGCCAAAATACTTCATGATAAGTCCTCAACAATAGCAAGTAAATTTCATAGTGGAAATAAAGCCAAGAGTAAGTAATTAGTAGGGTTGAACCTAACCTGAACAAAATTGATCTCTCAAAATTGATTACATTCTTTTTCCTTCTGTTAATGTGTAATTAATAATTTCTATTCCTGAGTTAACATCAAAATCTGTGAATCTGGGTTTCATGGATAAGTGATGCTACAACAACGATAGAGACACCAGGCCACGGTGAAGAAGCGAGTCTGTCGGGAACTTGTCGTTCGCAATCATCGGTTAAACAAAAAATCCTGCTAGGCTTTAATGATTGTTCAACTGTAACAGAGAATGTGTACCAGAAGAAGTACGTACCTACTCTGTTCATTCTCATGGTGCATTATTAGGTTCATTGTTGCAATGGTTATTTATCGCACAGCCACCTCCGTAGTTCCGAATCACTCCGCATTTAAATATCGTATTTTGGTTGTTAGTGTAACAATTTATTGTTCTATACAGAAATGTGTTTTCAACTTTATGTTTTGACAGTAGGTTACTACTGTTAACCAAATGCCTACTGAAATGTTCCACATTTCATTGAATTCATCGTGCAATGAGTTTGGAAACGATTGACAATATTTAAATGCTTAGTGATTCGGAACTACGGAGGTGGCTGTGCGATAAATAACCATTGCAACAATGAACCTAATAATGCACCATGAGAATGTACAGAGTAGGTACGTTCTTCTTCTGGTACACATTCTCTGTTACAGTTGAACAGTCATTAACCCCTTGGGGTCCGAGTATTCTACCCATTTCTAACCAAAGAAAGTGTATTTATTTCGACCGTGTAGGCGCCTAATCGTCATCACTTGACGAAGTATTTACATCGCTTTAATCATAATTATATACATCAATACGTTCATCTTAATAAATAAAATCACTCTCACAACTATTTAATTCATTTTAACTGTCCAAAAGAAGGTTTAAAATGTCATCGGAACTAGAAATTGTATACTTGGTAGCCATCTTGGTTGTGCAAATGTCAAAAAGTTTTCTTGATCGACTTTCATGGATCAATATAAATCGATAGTTGCATATATCGATATGAGAAGCGGACTAAAATGTTGCTACATTCACACTCTTCCAAAAGAATGCATTGCAGCGCTATCTTACAACAACCGAATCAACTATAAAGTGAATATAGTAGCGCGGGATATATGACGATCAGAGATCGTCAATGGACCGCAAGGCCAGGCAAAACCATGACGAATGCCGTTCGTCAAAAGACCCCAAGGGGTTAAAGCCAGCAGGATTTTTTGTTTAACCGATGATTGCGAACGACAAGTTCCCGACAGACTCGCTTCTTTACCTTGGCCCGGTGTCTCTATCGTTGTTGTAGCATCACTTATCCATGAAACCCAGATTCGCAGATTTTGATGTTAACTCAGGAATAGAAATTATTAATTACACATTAGCAGAAGGAAAAAGAATGTAATCAATTTTGAGAGATCAATTTTGTTCAGGTTAGGTTCCCTACTAATTACTTACTCTTGGCTTTATTTCCACTATGAAATTTACTTGCTAATGTTGAGGACTTATCAGGAAGTATACTGGCACATTATCTTCATACTTTACTTTCCCAAATATATTACAATATAACCCAAACTGTATCTATAGTTGATTGCTACAGTGAAAACTTGCCTGATTACTGCCGCTTTTAACATTGTCTTTTAACACTCAAATCTTTAGGAAATATGTATCAAATTATGTCTATATCAACTACCAGAGTTTTCTTTACACTGTGATACACAACATATTGTAGTACGTTACATTCATATTATATTTTTTTAAAACATAAACGTCAATATCTCTCACTCTCCCCCACTTGTTTAGCACAGAAATAGGCGCGGTAGATTCAAACAGGAATACCATTCCCAGACTGCAATTCTGCCGCCGCGCATGCGCAGTTAATTTT
This sequence comes from Leuctra nigra, assembly GCA_934045905.1. Taxonomy (NCBI): domain Eukaryota; kingdom Metazoa; phylum Arthropoda; class Insecta; order Plecoptera; family Leuctridae; genus Leuctra; species Leuctra nigra. The sequence continues at coordinate 48,098,538 of OW203763.1, forward strand.
TAAAAAGGGCTATTGCAAAAAATCGTTTTTTTTTTAACTAAAATGTCATTGTCAGGACCTCACCTATTACGTCCAATGATGCAAATTATTATATTTCATAATTTGGTCATCCTAGACCACATAACGCTGTATTACCCGTAGGTCATTTTCAACTTTTAATTCGTTCAATACGTCAACCGGGGTGGCTATGGACGATTTTAGCATACTTTGAAGTCCTGTGAACTCATGGTGGTCAAAACTTTTATTTTGGTTTGGCCAAAAGTGCTGTTGGGGTCTAAGGAAAGCAAAAAGACTCACACATTTTTTTCCCCTCCATAATACACATGTTTTTTTTTAAATTTAAAAGTGTCCAAACTCACCCCGGGGGTGGGGGTGACTTTAGACACACTCGTAAAATCAATGAAAAATCATATTAAACCAACAGCAGGTGTGACTTTGGACAGTATTTATGTTTTAAAAAAGATTTTTGATCATATAAGCCATTTTTTGCATGAAAAAAGAACATTATTAGCCAGTTTATTATAAAATGCTTGAATATTCATTACAATACCAAAAGGGCACTTCAATTACCTAATTAAATTATAGGTAGTACTAGACTAGGTAGTAACATATGATATCACAAGTCACAACCTAATGATTAAAAGGCACTTTGGTAATGATTTTTGGTAATGCCAAGATCCCTTTTGCATTGTCCAACTTCACCCCTGTAAAGCACAAAAATCGGAAAAACGTAATAACCACCCACTCAAACTCAATAAAAAAAAATTTAATCAAAACCTCAAAACAACACATCAAATTGTAAATTGATTTTGGTCAGAACATATTTTAGTACATATGCTATTGGGGAACACAGGAAGTTTACAGCCAATGAAAAAAGCACTTTTTATGGACATAAATCTAAAAATTATTTTACTAAACAAGAATGCTTACAAATTCCCTGAAAAAGTGTTCCCTCCACTCCTCAAAGACCTTGAAGCAACCCGCGATTTTTTTTTTAGTTCCAAGTTTTTGCAGTCTTGCACCAGAATTATATGAAAACCTGGCGTCAAAACTAAATTCAAGACAACGTTATTTGCAGATAGTGCAGTATTACTCTGGAATTTACCATGTTAAATCTGTCTTTAGAAATACAACTTGAGAAGAATGTTAGTTCAATACTGCACTATCTGCAAATAACGTTGTATTGAACAATAAATTTACCTATTAATTAATATAGCCAATTATAATAATCCAATCAATATTTTGAAAAGTACGTAATGCGTATTTCTGTTGAGACTAATTAGGTAGGTACATAAAAATAATGATACCATTTAACTGTTATTCTGATTTGTTAAGCGATTTTGAAATATTAAAGCGTCGTTTCTCAACAATGAAGTTTTGCAGATAACGCAGTCTTGAACTGGGGGACGACATCCTGGCCTTGAAAATTTCTCATATTATCAAGTAAATTTTTCTGCAACTATCCTGTTTGTGAGAAAAGTTCCTCTGTGTCCACAAAATGAAATAAAGTTTACAAAGTGTCCCCAGTGATACTACAAAATCTCGTTAATAATAAATCTCAGACTTCTCAAAAGACGATGTTAATCTGTATTAATTAAATTCATAAATTTGGCAAATAATTGAGTTACATACAACAGTTTGAGAATGTAGGTTTCTTTAAAAAACTTCCATGGAGTCAGGATGATATTAAGGGATGTGTGTTGTGAAAAATATCCGACCAAACCGGGGCTCGAACCCGGGACCTCTCACTTGACGGGCGAGAGCTCTACCAACTGAGCTATCCCCTTCACAACAGTTTTACATCTCACTGTGGTTGAGGGGACACACACTTCCTTTCTCTTGACAGTAATCTTGCCACCAAATGATCTGCGCTGTAGCTACCTACGCAGTGTGTAGGAGGGCATACACTTCCTTCCTCTTGACAGTAATCTTGCCACCAAGTGATCTGCGCTGTACCTACGCAGTGTGTAGGAGGGCATACACTTCCTTCCTCTTGACAGTAATCTTGCCACCACGTGATCTGCGCTGTAGCTACCTACGCAGTGTGTAGGAGGGCATACACTTCCTTCCTCTTGACGGTAATCTTGCCACCAAGTGATCTGCGCTGTACCTACGCAGTGTGTAGGAGGGCATACACTTCCTTCCTCTTGACAGTAATCTTGCCACCAAGTGATCTGCGCTGTACCTACGCAGTGTGTAGGAGGGCATACACTTCCTTCCTCTTGACAGTAATCTTGCCACCAAGTGATCTGCGCTGTACCTACGCAGTGTGTAGGAGGGCATACACTTCCTTCCTCTTGACAGTAATCTTGCCACCAAGTGATCTGCGCTGTACCTACACAGTGTGTAGGAGGGCATACACTTCCTTCCTCTTGACAGTAATCTTGCCACCAAGTGATCTGCGCTGTACCTACGCAGTGTGTAGGAGGGCATACACTTCCTTCCTCTTGACAGTAATCTTGCCACCAAGTGATCTGCGCTGTACCTACACAGTGTGTAGGAGGGCATACACTTCCTTCCTCTTGACAGTAATCTTGCCACCAAGTGATCTGCGCTGTACCTACGCAGTGTGTAGGAGGGCATACACTTCCTTCCTCTTGACAGTAATCTTGCCACCAAGTGATCTGCGCTGTACCTACGCAGTGTGTAGGAGGGCATACACTTCCTTCCTCTTGACAGTAATCTTGCCACCAAGTGATCTGCGCTGTACCTACGCAGTGTGTAGGAGGGCATACACTTCCTTCCTCTTGACAGTAATCTTGCCACCAAGTGATCTGCGCTGTACCTACGCAGTGTGTAGGAGGGCATACACTTCCTTCCTCTTGACAGTAATCTTGCCACCAAGTGATCTGCGCTGTACCTACACAGTGTGTAGGAGGGCATACACTTCCTTCCTCTTGACAGTAATCTTGCCACCAAGTGATCTGCGCTGTACCTACGCAGTGTGTAGGAGGGCATACACTTCCTTCCTCTTGACAGTAATCTTGCCACCAAGTGATCTGCGCTGTACCTACGCAGTGTGTAGGAGGGCATACACTTCCTTCCTCTTGACAGTAATCTTGCCACCAAATGATCTGCGCTGTAGCTACCTACGCAGTGTGTAGGAGGGCATACACTTCCTTCCTCTTGACAGTAATCTTGCCACCAAGTGATCTGCGCTGTACCTACGCAGTGTGTAGGAGGGCATACACTTCCTTCCTCTTGACAGTAATCTTGCCACCAAGTGATCTGCGCTGTAGCTACCTACGCAGTGTGTAGGAGGGCATACACTTTCTTCCTCTTGACAGTAATCTTGCCACCAAGTGATCTGCGCTGTACCTACGCAGTGTGTAGGAGGGCATACACTTCCTTCCTCTTGACAGTAATCTTGCCACCAAGTGATCTGCGCTGTACCTACGCAGTGTGTAGGAGGGCATACACTTCCTTCCTCCCCCCCATGATTTCTCCTCTTCCTTCTATTAAGATCAGCAGGTTGATTTTTCATTTCGTCAAATTTACAAAAATATCGTAATCATGGCTTATTTACTGGCAAGGTTGGTAATCCAATAGGTTGGTATTGGTAATCTTTGCTTTAAAAGTGCCTTAAAACTAGGTAAATGTTTTCTTCAATATTTCGGAAAAAAAATCGCCTTCGGCGATAGAATCTTTACTTTAAAAGTGCCTTAGAACTAAATGTTTTCTTCAATATTTCGGAAAAAAAATCGCCTTTGGCGATAGAATCTTTGCTTTAAAAGTGCCTTAAAACTAAATTTCTTCAATATTTCGGAAAAAAAAATCGCCTTTGGCGATAGACATTTGGTGGATGAGAGCATGGGCGTCCACAGGGGTGTCTGGGGGTCAAGGATGTCAGGATAGCATAAAAATTTGGTGGTGTTATTTACGTATAGTTTCATTTTCTAAACAAAAAACTCAGATAATTAATTTCGAAGTGTCAACAAACTAAAAAATACCCTGCGGGGCAAGGTGGGGGCACTACCCCAAAGTGTCCAAGCTTAAAAAATAATGAATTGTTCAACAAAATACACCTCATAACGTCTCAAATTTGATTTCAAAGTGTCCAAAAACCAAAAAACGCCCTGCGGGGCAGGGTGGGGGGCCCGCCCCCACACCCCCCTTAGCCCATGGGACAATTGTTTTCCTTGCATTATCCTCACCCCCTGGCAAAAATTCAGCGGACGCCTGTGGCTGAGAATACCACTACGCCCTTCATATTTTCTAAAATCGCCCCCTCCATGACAAGAGGCTAGATCCGCCCCTGGTACCTACGCAGTGTGTAGCTCTATGTCCTTCCGTCATTATCTCTTATGAGAATGTAGGTTTCTGTGGAAAACTTCCATGGAGTCAGGATGATATGAAGGGATGTGCGTTGTGAAAAATTATCTCTTATCATACTCTCTCTGTCACTGTTACGTATTGACATGAAGTGTTGTTGCCAGGGCCAAGACACGCAAACTATCTTCTGCTCAGCCGACCAACGTATTCTGGAGACTGCCGAGGAATTGGCTCGCGAAGAGAAGCGGAGGAGTATGTTCACGGATGTCAATCACTTCACGCTCAAGTGCTTGCTCTGTGGCGCCAACTTCATTGGACAGCGAGCTGCTCAAGACCACGCCAAAGAGACTGGTCACACCAACTTCGGTGAGATACAGCAGGCCACGCGTTATGCGGCCGGTCCATCTGGGGCACCGGTTGCCGGGCCATCTGCGGCACCGGATTCTCAACCAGTTGTTGCGCCAGCTGTTGAGCCAGATGTTGGGCCGGCTCCTGAACTAGAAGTTGTGCTGGCTCCTAGGCCATATGTTGCGCCGGCTGCTAAGCCAGATGTTGTTCCAGAGGACTGACTCTCCTGCTACATACTCCAATATATGAACCTACCTAGGGTTGTCTATTCTTTTACAAAATGTGAGTTTTGCAACTTGTGATAGAAGTAGAATCGTAATCTTAACTCTTTGTAAGGATTCCATTTGAATGATGTTTGATGATGTTACTTGAGAGCATTTAGTACTTGTTAGGAGAATTGCGAGAGTATGATTGTGTCAGGTTTCTGAGACGAATGGGATCCGAGTAATCGAGTCTGCCAGTTGGAAATAGAATTTTTTATGTTCAAGCTACAATCAATCAAAGTATTGAGCTTTTTGGTGTAGATCAAAATTAGACGTTGATTGAGTTAAATAATGACTCGTTGAGAAAGAACGCATTTTCTATTTTTTTGGCGTGCAATCTAAATGAAAATACACATAAAACAGTAAGTAAAAGTATTGCTAGTAGTGATCAAGATCAAGCTTGATTCTATGTGTTTTAAGTGCCTGAAACTTGCAGTACTACGTGTAAAAGTATAATCGTCAAAAGCATAGTTCCTCAACATTTTCTATACATGGCTTTTCTTGTAAGGAATACATTACATTTTAATCCAAGTTTGATGTATTGACTCCATCTTCGTATGGCATGTTGTCTCTGACCGTGAAGGGGAAGTTGGTAGTGACTAAAATCCCGACAGGCGGGATTTTCAGGTTAAAAAAATAGTCCCCACTGGCCTTGTTTATTTATAGTGGCTAAGAACGGCTTCCATTAAGACCGTCCAGATGGCGCTATGGATAGCGTGCTGGACCACGGTGCTCGAGGTCGCTAGTTCGAATCCGGCCGGGGGCACACTTTTTTATATGTAATGTTCACAAGTTTTAATTCTGCCTAACCATAGAGTTATTTTTTTTAAGTTGCCCAGTTCGAATTTGTCTACCCATAGAGAGTTTTTTTCCTTAGGCTGCCCAGTAAAACTTATGGTCGGGACTATTTTTTTTACCTGAAAATCTCGGCTGTCGGGATTGTTGTCACACCTGGGGAAGTTCTTATTTACCTTGCCACACTCAACAACTCTGTAACTACTGACAAGTGAATAATCAAGTGGGTCAAATATGCGGAGTTCTTTTTTCTAAACAAAATGCCAATAATAAGGAATCTGCTCTTGGCATCATATTATAGTTAATTAGCCAATAGCTCAAGAAGCTTATTTGGTCATTTGGGAATATATGGCTAACCGGCCAGATTCCTGACGTAATGTACCTGATCTTTCTATGTAGCGTAGCTTATACTTCAGTTAAGTATTTTACCCTCTGTGTTCTATGTTACCCGACAGAGGTGATATTGTTTGTTTTATCTACTATTCTCTTATCACAGGCATATCAGTAGGCACTCCCGTGGACATCACAATTATTTCATTTCATGTTAAAGTGGTTAAGTTTTTGTATCCATGGGAGTGCAACTTGTTCGTAGCAGAATGTATCTGTTAACTTGAGCAACTGAATTGGACATCTGATGTGTGAATCATTTCTATTTGAATTGATTGCAATAATTGATCTCAGACTTGCTACAAATAAATTACTAGTACACTCTACGTTTTGCCTGTAACGTTAGGGCATGTTAACAAAACAATTGACAGTTTTTCTTAAAATGTTTGTTGAAATAAAGTTGATTGCCGCAAAGGAAGAGGGAGATTGAATGTATTTGGGCTGAACACCATCTTCTTGATCCTTGGAGTACTTTATCAATGATTTAATCGGGTAATCAACCATTTTACATTCACAACCATTTGCTCTTAAATCTTAAACATTTGAAAGCTATTTTACTTAAGTAAATGATTGTTCTAATGGAACAAAATGGGTAACCCTAAAACCAATGAAACATTTTGAACATCTCTTGGTTTCTTTCTTTCAGTGTTCTAATGACTAAGTAATTAATTGGTGCTGATCATTAACCCTTTAAGTGTTACGTTGTTTCGTCATAGACCGAGAACTATATCCGCATTATGTCTGCATAATAGCTCCGGGATGACAACAAAATAATGTATTTTATTTTAATATGGTTGGTTGAATAGGAAGGCTGAAATAGACAGTAACTATGAGGATCGAAATAGAAAAATTACTTTTTGATGACAGTGGTGCAAGTTGTACCTAGCACTTAAAAGGTTAAGTTGATGACATCAAGAGAACATGTAGAGATTATGTGGTTTTATAGTTTTTGTCTCGTATTATTAATCAGGTGGTGCAAGCTTGAGCGATTTTGCCGCTTATTGCTGGAACTTTTTGGATATGATTGGAGACGAAATGGGTTGACGAAATGATTTGAAATTTTAATCATGATTAGAATCAATCATGATTCAAACTTAGTGTTATCACTTGGTACATTTTTATTTTTTGCTTTGTTAATTTGTAATAATTGGTTGAGTTTTGGTGAAAAATGGTCTATTTTCTTGTCTCGCTGGGTGCCCTATGAAATTTAATTGAGCGAGCGTAGCGACCGTCTCCACTTGAAACATATGGCACAAATCTCTTTTTTTTTGTGTGTATGTATTTGTGCTTTTCGCATTAACTTTTAAACGAAGTAACGGATCTGGCCATTTTTTTTTTACAAAAGATGCATTACTATCCGTAGCAGAAGGCTATTGATTTCCAGCACAATCAATCCATTAATTTCATCGGAATCTTGATTTCAAGTTGTACCTACTTAGCTTGGCAATGTGAAAGAAACTCAACTCTGTGTGCAATAAAGCTGGAAGTGGAATCGGTTAACCCATCATCACCATATTTTGCATAGCCATTGGTATCAGCATTATAAGTGTTTTTTGACAAATCTGTAATCTGTTATGAACTTTTAAAGAAATAGACATTTTACTGACATTTGTATGCTTAATTTATAGAGATGTGAACACCGGTAATATTACCGGTAATATTACCGGTAACGGTAATATTACGGTAATATTACCCCCATCGTTGGTAACATTGTAACTTTCGGTAATTTTAGAGAAAAAAAAATAATGGAAGTGTTCAAATTTTGCCACAGTACACCACAGTGTAAAAAGAGGATGTATAGAGATTTGATTATATTTTTATAAATCAACAAGTTATACTGTAGGTACCGACATCTAAACATTATCAAATGTAATATTTTCCACGTTAGCTACTTATTTTTTTTAAATTTACTTTCTTTTACATAATATACTACCTAATTATTTTGAAGGAAGGGTCTTTCAGAGTTCGCTCTTTGATTGCAGGATATTTCACTGCGACTGTAAAAGCATGATGTTTAATTTCGTAATTGTTAATCATGCCCATTCCAACATTTAATGAAAATTTACCTCGACTCAAAGTCTTTATTTAAGCAGAAATAACTAGGAAAACGCTCGGTGTATAACGCGCTAATGAGCGAGCACCCAAACGCGCAACATCTCCATCCAACCGGAATATCGTAACGCAAAGAAAACATACATCCATAGGAATTGAAATACGATCAAAATAAAATTACACGACTTCATTGAAAATGAGAATAGCCATCACTATGATCCATAAAGAAAAACAGATGGAAGTTGCACAGGAAATTAAATGACAATAAAATACCTTCTGGCATTCTATTTAAATATCAAATGAGTATACACGTTCTCTACCGATTAGGCTGAAAACTTATAAAATAAGAGAAAATGGTAGGTAGTAGTCTTAATGTCCAGGCAAAATTTTAACTTAATCGCAGCATTTTGATTTTTGACCAATCGTGAGATATTTTCATTTTTACTCCAATCGAGGTAAGCTCACAAAAACTATACACGATTAAGCTAGAATGAATTTGTATGTACTATGCAAAAATTTTAGTTCGATCGGAAAAGAATGAGACCTCGTTTAATGTTTGGCGTCGGGCCAAACAAACAAACACAAAAAAAACAGAAAGTGTCCAAAAGTGCAGAATGGAGTCGCTTTTTACGCTCGCTCAATTAAAATCGCTATTGTAAAATTGAGATGTATACCTAGATCCTCAATCAATAAATAGTAAATACACAATACCTATGTAAACTAAGTAATATGAAAAAATTAATTAATTCACATTCATTAATTTTCTTACGCCATATAGTTAAAACTGCGCAGAAAATTCAATATTACCGTGCTCGGTAATGTTACCGGTAATATTACCGGTAATATTACCAATTTCAATGTTACCGGTAACTTTACATCTCTATTAATTTATAATGACCTGTAGCCACACCACCGTTTAACCTAGCAAATAGTCTGATTAACCTGATCAATCAAACTCATATTTTGCATGGTCGTTCAGACCAACGTTGTCTGTTATTTTACAAATTTTCAGCTCTACCAGACAAGAACATATGCACTTATTGACAGTTTTAATAACTGTCAGAAATGACATTTCAAAACAGAAATTCCACTGCATTCTGGGTTGCTCTATGTACCAAAGCAAAGTTTATAGATGGCTATTCTCAGTATCAATGAAAGACATTCTTTTATGTTGATAAGTTAACAATAAATAATGTAGTCAATATAATATATAATGTACGTATTTCATATACATAGCTATAGGTATACCTATCTAAAATAATTTATTTTAGGATATGGATCGTGTTTCACAGTTATGAAAACAACGTTTTGACTAGATAGCATCATATTTTACACATTTCAGAATTTACATACTTATTGCTCTTTTAAGTGTTTTGAATATCTGTCCAAAGAGATTGATGGAAAAGTATCAGTACAATAATCTGTTAATTAATTGATCCAGAGTGTTTATGGAAAGTTGCAAGGAAAATCGGTAATAATGTAGGTAGTTAGTTATCTTTGATTGTATGGATCGTGCTCGATTGGCGATGTTGTGCGTGTCGGTGCTCGCTCATCAACGCGTTACACGGAGCGTTTTCCTAGTTTTAATAATGTGCCAAGTGATAACATTAAGTTTCACTTTTATCCAATCAGTTTAAAATTAGAGATCAATTGTTTAACTGGTTTGGTCTCCAATCGTATCGGAAATTTCATTGTTTTGCGTGGTTTTGTTGAATAACCTAATGATGATTGGCGCCCATTTAACAAGGCACAAAGCAAAAATGAAAAAGTTCTACTAATATACAATCAGACTGATCATGTGAACATAGACATTTATACTCACTGCGTTCGAGATATGCATCTAGCATGGCGACGTGGGAACCTATGCTTGACCTCTATGCGGCATCCATGTTGCGGTACATACTATTTGTTTACATTCTGTCAGTGCGTCAAAACGTGGTAGAAATCATGGCAGATTGCCAATCCTTCAAACAATACCGCAACATGGCTGCTATTGCTTAGCATGACGTCACGGCCTAGGAACCACCTTGGGTACGCCTGTCCAACCCGTAGATGCATCTCGAACGCAGTGAGTATAAATGTCTATGATGTGAACATCCTATCAAAGTTACACCAACTTATGAAGCAATTTTTATCTCTCAATTTGCTAAAACGGCCGAGCGCTTGTGTCACCTTAATGATTCTAATTTTAAAGCAATGCAAATTTTATTCAGAACATAAAAAGTAAATGGCAAACCTGTGTAATCATAAGGAATTCTGTTCTGTAAATTTATGTGAGTATTAGCAGGTACCTATTAATTATTAATGTATTGTACTTGCTATTTCTAATAGTAGTACATATCCCCATAAAAAAACACTCCGTGTAAAAATACCAGCCAAGTCTCTTCATCTAAAAAAAATTATGAAATCTAAAAAATTCTGCACTGAAAAGTAGTGATATCAAAAAATGGGCCAAGTCAAAACTTTATTTGAAAAACAAAAAATACTTGGCGCATCGTGTATACATAGTTTAGAAGTATAGACCAGATAGAAAATATACATCAAATATACATAATACATATAGTATACCTATAAAGCCCTAAAAAACGATGCGCCAAGTATTTTTTGATTTTCAAATAAAGTTTTGATTTGGCCCATTTTTTGATATCACTACTTTTCAGTGCAGAATTTTTTAGATTTCATAATTTTTTTTAGTTGAAGAGACTTGGCTGGTATTTTTACACGGAGTGTTTTTTATGGGGATATCACTCCTTTTTTTAGTGTATTCTTAGAACTTGTGACGTCATATCGATTGAACAATTACTAAATCCATTAAAAAAAGTCGCCATTGACAATTTGGTTTACTAATGAAAATCTGCGTATGGTACTATATATTTGCTTTCAATGATCTTTCATGAAGAATAGCAAAGGTTTCATTCCTATCAGTCAACCGAGTTCCGAGATATGGCAACACTTCGGTTTTCAAAATGGCTGCTGAACTTACTGCACTGCCACAAAGAATGTATATCTATAAATGATGTGTATCATTTTAAGTTTTCTGAATATGTATTCATTATATAGGAGGGGATTATAATAATTTTTAAATTTGTATGACGTCATTTCCGGTCTCATAAATAGGAAATTTCTAGTGTGACTGTTCCTATTTCATAGAGATGACCTTCCGAATCGTTTGGCGGTAGTTTCATACTGATCAGTCAACCAATTTTCAAGATATGACGTTACTTCCGGTTTCAAAATGGCTGCTGAAATCACTGACCCCTTGAATTATAATTTAAACATGATTACATTTTATTATAAGCTGTCTCAAATAGTATATTTATTGTATCAAAATGTAAATTTGTGAGATTTTTAAAATGTGTGACGTCATTTCCGGTTTCGGTATGGGAAACTGCAAATATTATTGATGATAATACATAAAGTTGACCGTCTAAATTGTTTAGCGCTGGTTTCGTTCAATTCTATTTAGCCGTTATTGACTTATGATGTCACTTCCGGTTTCAAAATGGCGGCTTCCGATTGGTTTTATAATAAGTTAAATGAGATATCAAAAGTACATACGTTACATAAATAACAAAATAATCGGATCAAATTTGTTGCCGAAATGCCAATCGATGTATTTCAAATTTCATGACGTCATTTCCGGTTTCGTTAACATAAATTTTAGTCTGTTGCTATTGATAATCCATAAAGTTGACCGTCTGAATCGTTTGGCGCAAATTTCGTTCCAATCGGTTCAGCCGTTGACGAGATATGACGTCACTTCCGGTTTCAAAATGGCGGCACAAGAAATTAATGGGGTGAAGGTTAAATCAGACGCCAAAAGTGCACACGTGGTAAAAATGTGATCAATCGGTTCAGCCGTTTAGGCTGTGGCCTGTTTACCGGATTTGAATTCCAGGAGACTACTACTACTACTACTGAGATTATTATTATTATTATTATTATGAAAACCGCCCTAAAACACTGTTTTCACGGCCCTCTAGCGCGCAAAGGGCGTAACCTATTGTTCCCAAATTTGGTATATGTTGTAGGGTGGGCCATAGCTCGAAATTAAGATATATCGCAACAATGTGAGATTTTCCAATTTTAAGATCCAGTAGGCCGAAAATGCCACTTTGATGCTTACAGTAAAAGTGGGTTTGCTCCAGCCTTTATATGAGAGTGTGCGCGCGCCGTACGACTTGGCTGGCATGGAGCGACCGCTCCACTAGATACTAATGTTTTGTGCATCAGTTGGTGTCTGCAGGTGGTGCTTTAACTTTTTGGTCCAGGATGTAGAAATCACAGCTGTTATTGGTTTGGCTCTGGAAAATTGACAAGGAAAGCTTTGTTATTTCAGTATTTTAGCACCATTTGCCTTGCAGCACAATGTTCTGTTCGGTGTATCTTCGGAATAATGTTCGGAATAATTTTTGGAATAATGTTCAGTAATTTTGTATCATCACTCAGTATACAAAGTCTAAGTCCAACGACACTTTTATAAATGCAAACATAAGGAAGTAAGACCAACAGTTATTTAAAAAACTTTCAACAATATAAATGCTACGGGCATTACTAGTACATATTTACTAAGTTGTACCCTGATAGTAATTGGACCGAGTCGGGTAGTAAGAGCTTTTCAAATGTTCAAACGAGGATGAATTATTAAGAATTGCCGACCTTATTGCATCTGTATTCATGCATTTAATCTTAAACAATTTTTGAAATTAGAATCCTAAAAACTTGACTTTTAATTTAGGCAATGTTGCAAAGAGAGGCGAGCCTAAATCATAATTGGGTTCCAATATAATATGATCTTCTCTTATTGGAAGAGATACATGTTGCATCTCATCTCATACGAGGGAGGGTCATTATATTCGCGGACTCAAAGGGTTGTCCTAGCGGTGTGTGTTTCTAGAGCACATAGTTCAATTGTGTGACCCTTTTTAGGCATATATACCAAATTTTAGCAAAAATGTGTAATTATTGTATGTTTTCCCCGAATAAGCAAATCAACTTCTAAGAACATTTTAATCGTCGAGTGTTGCGCAGTTATCAAATTAATTCAAATTCAAGGAAAAGCACCTCAAACAGTATTGAAAAAGATTTTTCTATGGAAATCCATGCAATAGTCCCCGTAAACACAAAAATCACTTCCAAAGTGGTTTGAGGTGGTTTGAGGTGTTTTTCCTTAAATTTGAATTAATTTGATGACTGCGGGACACTCAATTTGATGATTAAAATTGTCTTAGAGGTTGATTTGCTTATTCGGGGATAACATATTATACAATAATGACACAATTTTGCTAAAATTTGGTATATATACCTAAAAAGGGTCACACAATTGAACTTTGTGCTCTAGAAACACACACTGCTAGGATAACCCTTTGAGTCCGCGAATATAATGACCCCCCCTCATACATCTCATACATGTTGCACATGTTTTATTTTCCATTGTCTCTGGCTTGAATAAATGAGCCAACATCATTAACCAGCTATAATCGTCAAAAATTAAATTAGTAAATATGACACAATTTATGTACCTAGAACTTACGTAGACATTTAAAACATTTATTTAAAATCCTTATAGGTATTTCAATATTATTCAAGACATTAATCTAATAGTAACTTTTAAGTCTCATTGTTCAACATCTAGAGTTTTGCAAAACCAAACCACTCTAGTTGTGGTAAATGTAAGTGATTGGAAACTCTCCTTCATCTTTACGTCAACTTATGGGGGATCAGCGAATCTCTTTATCATGAGAATTCATTAATATGCAGTAGTTTATTTTAAATTTTTCAAGGTGTGTACACTGCCATTCCAAACATCCCACATGCCAAGTTTGATGAAGTTACGAATCGCCCATCCAAAATCTCCCGTGTGAACTATGAAAGTTTAGATTAGAACTCAATCTGTGCAGGTCGAATGTTTTCGAAGTTCACACAGGAGTTTTTTAATCGGCGATTCGGAAAGCCCACAAACTTCGTAAATTTGGAACTGTCTTCTGAATTGAATTTTAGATATTTTCATGTTCGTGTATGATTACCGAGCTATGAGGGTGTTACTGTTTTAGTTTGACTTTTTTTAAATGGGTAGTATTTGCAATTTTAATTGTATTGCCATGCTGAACCCTTCAAACAGTCCTCTAGAAATTTAGATTTCTTTGCAAATTTGTAGCAAATTTCAGAAGCGCAAGGGTATTCGCTCATCCCCCCTTAAGACTTGCACTTGCAAAGCGAACTCAATCCTTGTTCTGTGGCGAAGCCGAGTAATATTTTCACTTAAACGCATCAAGAATTAGTTGTGGACACAATTTTCATTCAATTAGTTTGAATTTGAAATGATAGTTCATCAAGGTTGCATAATATGCGATCATTGCTCTTTTGCTTCATATATGTGGTGGTAAAGTACTCTATAGCTTCTTTCACACTACACTATTGCCCCGGGTTGAAACCTCAGTCCGACCCGAGTCAAGAAATAAAGCGTGTTTACACCTGACCGCCCCGGGTCCAGCCCGCGGAAACTAAAACCCCAGTCCATCCCAGGGTTTCAACCCGGGGCGAGTTTGACCCGAGGCGAAACTGGTTACCTTTTCATCCACGTGAGCTCTGTAATCTTATCATTTTACTTGAAACACAAAATAATGGAAATGTTTGCATGATACTGCATTAATAAATGAACTACTTAATAAATTATTACCTTTATTATCCAAAGAATCAACAGACTGTGCCGATCATTGCTACATTTTGATTTTGACAGCGGCATTTGACGTTTGAAAAAGAAAAAACAAAGAAATCTTACGGTATCCACTGCCTTCTTGATTGGTTTTGTTCAATGACAAAAGCTGTAAATACATCGTAGTGTCATGCAGTGTAAACACATTCAATTTTTTGACCCCGGTCAAGCCCAGGGTCCAGACCCGAGTCGTAAACCCGTGGGTTTGACCCTGGGATTAAGTGGTGTAGTGTGAAAGCAGCTTAAGATTAATCCCACACAGATTATGTACATATCATTTTTTTTAAATCAACTTCTATCAAATATATTGTTAAAATTTGATGTATACCATACTCAATACTGCCCTACAAACGGTAAAACCAACATGAGACCTGTTTCGAGTAATTTGCCTAAACAAGTTTGAATATCTGCTTTGCCATTAGTGAAGTCCTAAATTGGTAATTAGGGAATTCTTAACGAGAACAATAGTTCGAAATTGGGGGCTATGCATAAAGGACGTCAGGCTAAAAGTGGGATATTTTGACATCCCCCCTCCCCCCTGTCACGCTGTGTCACACTTTTCGAGACCCCCCCCCCCCCCAAAAGGACGTCACAAATCTATCTCTACCCCCCCCCCCTTAAATATAATATTTTTGACTCTAAAATGTAACAGAATTTATCGTTTTTAGCGAAATTTCGGGTCCCGACATATCAACTGAAATTTAAAATGGTTGAAAATATCTATATCAAAACGTGACGTCCTACTGCCTCCAGACCCCCCCCCCCCCGTCCCCCTGTCACGCTGTACCCCCCTTGAAGCGTGACGTCCTTTATGCAAAGCCCCTTGATGAACTGATTTCCAACAATACCAAGAACTCAATAATTTAAAAAATGTCACTTGGGTGCTTTATGGTTGGTAGGCAGTGTATACATTATGTGTGTTTCAGATTGTGATGGTTGTGATTGACATTGTTGCTCAGTTGTAAGAAGCCTCGGGATAAGTTCATGGACAGTCACTTGCTATAGCAACGCCAACAGCGCGTGATGATTCAGCTTTTTGCTCTAAAATAACATTTACATATTTCACATATTTCTACATATTTCAGATATGCCAATATGAGATTTTTATTTTTATTTTTTAGTATACTAAAAGCAAAATACATTATACAATATCAAAAAGTCAACTATAGCTTTGATCTTAGGCTTGGATAATACCATTTGTATCCCAAACTGATGTGACTGACTGTCAATGGCTTAGCAGCGTACTTATTGAGTGGTTTAGCATAATACATACAAGTGTGCTACAAAATTTAAAATAGGTATCTACAGTAAATCTTCACGTTATAAATGCATTGTCTGTCATTCGGTTTGAGCTGGTTGCTCTTTTGATGCTTTGTCCTTCTTGTTGGAAGCTGTTCTATCCATCAGCTATGGAGGGCTGAAGAGAGTGCGAGGATTTGGAAAATCAGAGTCCGTAACACAAACGAAACAAAGTTAGTTTGCCGTTTTGAATCACACCTATATGTGAGTGAACAAATAAATACACATAACATACACATAAATCAGCAGCTCTGTAAATATGAAGCTAATAGTGGTTAGTGAGCTGGATGTACAAATGGTCATTGGTCGGAGGGTCAATTTGATTTGTGTAGATCGTGCTCCTGGCCTCTGACTTGAATGACATTGCAGGCTCCTTCTATATGGTTTTTAGCCTTAACAACCAAATCAACCCAAATGACAAACACTGACAATAGTTACAAACAAATGATATTCACTTGAACATTTTACAGTGATGAAGAATAGAAAAGTAATGTTACCAGAAGAGCTATTCTAACTTTCTTTGTCATCTCGTTTTACTTGATACACGTCTTTTATATAACATGGTATTGATGCCGTATCAATTGATACGAGACGACAAGGAAATTTAGAATAACTACCCAGGTTGGTTGCTATTTACCACAAATTACTGGAATTTTATTTCCCATATTCTTTACATAATGTGTGGTAATTCTCCAGCATTCTAAAACAACCATTCAAGAGTCAAACTTTTCATTCATCACTGAAAATGCTACATTGTGTAACATTCCATTCATACATCTACACAGACAGCCCAACTGATATGAGTTGGGTATTAGAGGTCGAGGTACATGACGTGGTAAGCTGATATGGATCCGCAGAAGGCGAGACAAGAGGCAATGGCAACGACTGCGACTGTGGAGCCGACTGCGCGGACGACCGAGCCCATGAACATGGAGAGGATGAACTGAGCGAGGAACACCATGCTGCTTAAGATCGCCACATCGGTTCCGATCCCTCGCAAGCGCGTTCCCACCTTGCCACTGCCGTCTGCACTTGTTTCAAACTAGAATCAGAAGATTTGTCCGTTCAAAGATCATTTTGATACTGTTACTTCAAGATAAACCAGTAATTCTGTCTTTATTCAATCATATTTGGAATGGTATTCAAATTATTAAATTTGTGGAATTTTAATAGGATTTTTGTTTCGTTTTGAAACTTTTATTTTTTAAATAATTTTGTTATTTAAATAGTTTTTGTAGTTATTTCTCGAATTAGAAAACTTATTTGTAAATGCAATATTTGTGCCCAAACTCGACTCAGGTAACAAAATTGTGATACATTTTACTATCGAAGTGTCTATTCGCACCGACACAACAACCGAGAGCTCACAACGAATTCGAAGCTCAAATCAGTAGAACAGCTATTCGCACCAACAATAGCACTAACATCCCATCAGCAGTATTAGAGCCACAATACATTCAGATCTTAATGTCTGCTCCGCTGCAGAAGCATAATATTTTAACCACTTTTGGCCAAAAATATTGTCAAAATGTTAATCGAAAAAAACAATATTAATTCATACAGATTGCGATGATGACCTAGGGTATTATCAACTTGTCTCTCCTCTCGCAAATATTGCGATTTCAGTAGATTCTCCATTAACACTACATTCATGTAACACTACTATACACACAGACACTAAATTTCCATCATTATCAACAATCCACTCGTAGCTCAGAAGTTTGAGCATAGCCATTCGAGAGAGATGTATTCACGTTGTTTAATGAAGGTTCTTCAGTCTTCGTGTATAGGTCAGATACTCGGACTTGCAACCCAACCTTCTTATGTATATATTAAATAACTTGGAATACAAGGTTGTTCTTGAAAAAGCAGTTGCTAAATCTTGGTGGTCCCTAGCAATCAAACTATTTAATAAAGAGTGTAAAAATTCCATTGTTAGTGTTAGTTATGCTTCACCAAAATCAAAAAAGGCTGCTATTATTTCACTTCTAGAAGAAAACATAGACTATTTACAGGAAACATATAGTCAAAGTAGATTATATATTCTAGGAGATTTTAACATAGATCTGAGTAAGAACACTTTGTATGCTAGGAAAATGTTACTCACTATTTCACAGCAAGGAATGATACAATTGGTTAAAGATTTTACTAGGATAGCAAATACCATCTCGATATGCAAACAGTCGGGTATTTCTAGTAGTAAAATGAGCCGAACACTTATAGACTATGTAGTTACAAATATAGAATTTGAGAATGAAGTACGTATAAATATTTTAGATGAGCATGTCTCTGATCATAGAATTATAGGTATAGAATTCAATACATGCAGAGTGAATCAAAATCAAAATTCAAAAACTATGGAAATAAGCTACAAAGACTTTAAAGCCTTTTATAAAGACAAAGATTTGCATTGCACTTATAAGGAAGAGCTAGCTAATATGAATTGGGAATCTAATCAAAAAAACGAAGATGTTAATGACATGATGAATGAGCTTCTGAATAATGTGAGTAGTGCCAATAAGACACACATACATGTTAAAACACTAAAATTAAAATCTATTCACAAGGACAATATGTGGTTCGATCTTGAAATAAGGATGGCACAGAGTGAAAGAAACCATTTGTACAAAATGGCTAAGAATGATCAAAATAACACACAATTGGCTTGGGATAGGTATAAATCCAAAAGGAATGAAGTTCTGGCCCTAATAAGAAAAAAGAAAAGAGGATATTATGAGAGAAAAATCAATGAAAACAAACATAAACCTAAAGAGATGTGGAAGGTTTTAAAATTACTATATAAAGGAAAAGTAGATGAAACTGCGCCCAAACTGAATTTTAGCAATAAATTAGTAGTGGGAACAGATTTAATAGCTAAAAAATTTAACCAATATTTTGTTAACAGTGTGAAAGATATTGCTAATAGTATTGTGAGCGTACTGACGCCTGATCAGGTTGCAGGGAGTATTCCTGAAAGAGAAAATGGTGTTTGTCTCAATTCCTTTCCCCGCATAAATGAACAAAGAGTGTTAGAGTCTGTGAAAAGACTAAAGGAAGTAACGCCAAGGGAAGATAGTATAAACAAACAAATATTTAAAATAGCCTCTCCCATAATTCTACAACTACTGACTAACATTTTCAATAAATCCTTTGACAGTGGAGAAGTCCCTGATATTTTAAAGCTCTCATCTATTATACCAATTCCAAAAGTGCCAAATACTATAGATGGAGAACAATTTAGACCTATTAACACACTCCACATTTTTGAAAAGATACTGGAATATTTAGTTAAAGACCACATTGATGAGTACATTACCAGAAACAAAATATTAATTGATAACCAGTCTGGGTTTAGGGAAAAACATAGCTGTGAAAGTACTGTTCAAACTGTCATCAATGAATGGAAGACAAACATAAGTAATAAGAAAATAACAATAGCTGTTTTCATTGATTTGAAGCGTGCATTCGAAACCATTGACAGGAAAATTCTAGTGGCGAAACTAAGGAGATATGGATTCAAAGAAATAGAGATTAAATGGATTGAGTCGTATCTAAGCATGCGCACTCAAGTAGTCATTTATGGGAAAAGTACATCCGATGCACTGGGAAGCAATATGGGTGTCCCCCAGGGCGCAGTGTTGGGGCCGCTATTTTTCATTCTATATATTAATGACATAGGTAATGTTCTAGAAAACAGTAATATTCAACTTTATGCGGATGATGCTTTAATAATGTGCTGTGGCACAGATGTAAATGTAATACTGACTAGGCTTCACGAGGACCTTAAGAGAGTTGAAATATGGCTGAAAGACAACAAGATGAAATTAAATTTAAGTAAAACAAAGGCTATGGTTATATGCTCAAAACAAGTTAGGCATACACTACAGAAAACCTTAGTTAGCCCTCTGAAGATAGTAATAGAATCAGAGGAAGTTGAAATTGTGACAGAATTTAAGTATTTAGGAATTATTATAGATCAAGATCTTAGTTTTAAGCAACATGCCCTACATATTAGTAAGAAAATTGCAAAGAAAGTAGGATTACTTAGAAGAATAAGTAGATACTTGCCATTCGAATCGAAGTTACTTATCTATCAGTCAATTATCCTACCGCACATTGATTATTGTAGCTCTATCCTGTTTCTACTAAATAAGAATGAAATAGAGATACTACAAAAGTTACAAAATAAAGCCATGAGGACCATCTTACATGTACATAGGTTCACTAGTATCAATAAAATGTTAAATGCACTATATTGGTTAAATGTTAAAGATAGGATTTTACTTAACACTATGACGCTAATTTATAAAATAGAGAAAGGACTGACTCCAAATTATTTAACTAGGGAACTCAAACTGAATGCAAATGTACACAACCATGACACCAGAATAAAACAAAATGTAAGTGTTCAGCGATCAGTTTCAAAGTTTTGCCAAAATACAATTTTCAATAAAGGCACTATAATTTATAATCGAATTCCCTTGGAAATAAGACTGAGTGACACCCCTAAATTGTTTAGAAGGGAGTGCTGCAGATTAATAAAGAATAAAAAATTGGTCCCTCTCCCTCATGAAAATGTTGGCTTTTGGTTATCTTATTAGAATAATAATTAGTTCCTATATAAAGTATAATATACTGTTATCACTTATCATTGTAATGGAGATGTGTATTATGTTTGTTTTGTACTAAAAATGCATAACACGGGTATTATATTGAAATGTATTGCAGATTGTATTGTATTGTATTGGTGTATTAGTATATTGCATATTGTACTGTATTAATGTATTAATGTATTACTAAATGAAATGTAATATATGAAATGTATTGAGCAAAAATAGCATGATGCTAATAAACGGTTTACTACTACTACTACTGATTGAGAATGCGGCCCGGTATCTTAATGGTTAAAGCATAAAGGATTACCAGAAAATCTGGGTTCAATTCCCAGTCGGGGTGCGCGTTTTTATTTCGCAGGCTTCCTCTTCAACACACAGTCATGTTACACTACTACACACATATTCACACACTGAAAACTCTCACTTCCCTGGCTATAGCAACTAAGAAACCGGACATTAGTGGACACAACGCACAAATAAGGGTTAGAGATCTCCTAGGAGAATGGAATGAAGGTAGAGAATATTCACTACGAACTGTCATACCACCAGTGACCATATACTGTCATCATGTCTCACTGCACAACCATCTTATACTCACATCTTATACTTTTCACAAGTTGCTTTTCAGCTTATGATTAGAAAATGAGTTTTATGGAAAACTTCCAGTGGAAGCAAGATGATGAAGGGAATTCCAGTTTAGGTAATTTGATAATAACTGTTACACATATTGGATTTAGCGATTGTTAAAAGCATGAAACATAAATATTACAAAATTACAAATGGTAGCAGATGTAGGATTTATTTTCTTATTTCTCTTTACTTGATGGTGAAAAATGCTATTATAGCAGCCATTAATAACATTTTGCGTGATACACTTTGTATGTGTCTAATGGGAAAGCAGATTTCTGTAGCTACCGTGAGGTGACAAGAAACGAGAAATGCGATAGTTTTCCAAATCACTTCATTTCTTATTGTCACGGTGTAGAAACTGATATCGTTGCTGGTTAAACTAGAAATTCTACTAATAAGCCTGTGATTTTGATGGAGCTAGATTTAACTAGACGTAATTATGTCTTGAGAGGTACAACTTTATTCAACACGACCTCTGTAATATTGATTGAGCAAGTATTCATTCATCCATGCATATAATACCTATTGGATATTTCATTGTGAATCTAATTGTATTTGAAGTTATAAGTGTGGAACATTAAAAAAGTTACGCATACAAACTCTAAACCTGGACCCCTATTTTAGATTAAATAAAGTGACATACCCAGAATAATTTTATTTTCAAAAAAAAAATTATTGGTGTTTTAATTTGTATATTTTTTAATAATATTTTGATATGTTTCTAGAGACGCCCTGATTTACTGGTCCCGACTTATAATTGATTTTCACATGTGTTTCTATCAGCCACTGTGGGGTGATGAGAAAATACTTAAAAGAATGTAAATATCTTGCAATGAAAGTTATTTTTACTAAATCTATGAACATGATCTATATAATCGATTGTCAAAAGTACCAAACTTAAATATTACACATTTCCAAGTGTAGCAAATGAAGGATTTTTTTATTTCTCTGTAATGCTTTATACCGTAAAATGAGGTGATTAGAACCAACTTTCCACTTTGAACAGTTATCTGGATATGTGCCAAAGATGTTATGAGAATTTCACGTCTTGATGTAATGAGTGATTTATCTATAGATTATAATAATAATAATAATAATAATAATAATAATAATAATAATAATAATAATAATAATATTAATAATAATAATAATAATAATAATAATAATAATAATAATAAACAAACATGGCGTGAGGGAAGTCATCGGATTTTGAGCTCTACATTTTTAACTGTATTTTACCTGTATTTTGAAGGAAAATACAGGACCTCGAAACGTCGGCACAAATAAAGTTGTTTCATACACGATAATAACCCATTTCATTTCAATAATATATTATGAATCGTGAAAATAATCTAAAAACATGCAGACCTCTGAGTGGTATCTATGTGAGTACGAAGGATTTATATAGCGATTTAAAAAATAATTATATCTTAATTTTTATTCTGGAGTATTGAAAACACTTACCCAGAATTTCGTTTTTACATCTTTGAAGTAAATTTAGAGGAAAACATAAGATATTGGAGAAGCACAGCCTACCAAAATCAACTTAAAATTAATTAAGAAGAGCCAAAGAGATACTTTGAATCAAGGTCTCAAATCACGGTGTATAGATACAACCGAATATACTTTTCTCAGTATGCCTGCAAGAGGTGCCATGTGTCTTTCGTTGACGAGACAAAGTCATCTAAATGGTCAAACAACTCAAGACCAACAAGAACCAAGTGAAGCTCTAACATCTAATGGTTTAGGATTATCACCACTTAGTGTTGAGAATCCTCCCGGCAGAATGAACAAGCGAATGCGCTGGACCAAAGAAAACAACATAAATGTAATGAAGGCGTATTATAGAGCTAGCATGTGTGAAACTCAATTATCAGGATATAGAGCAACAATCCTAGAAGAATGGTCTAATATCTATCCAGGAACTGAAATAACAACTCAGCGAATATGTGTTCAAGCCAGACAGATCAAGAAGGGTAAATTTCTTACAACTGCAGAGCTGCAATATGTACGAGGTGTTGTACGAGCTGAATTGCAGCTAGAAGACCATGGTGTTGAAATGAGATGGGACGCTAATGTTAGTCATGGTAAAGAGGATAACGTTGATCATGGTGAAGAGGACCAAGAACAAGCAGATATTCGAATGTCAGGCGAGCGCAGGGTTGAGGCTACACCTGACACTGACAGTGCTAATCTCGAAGATGCAATTGATGACGATAAGTTTGGAGAGGAGTTTGGGAGAATAATGCAAGAATTCCAAGATACTGCTGAGTTCGCCAGACCGAGACTTCCAAAGTTAAAGTACAATTTTGCAACTAAAAGAATAGTAGAACAAATGAACACATTTCTTGCTAAGAAGTTTGTTGCAATAGCTACATTTGAACAACTTGATCTAATTGCGTATTGTGCTGCTACTACCGTTGCCCGTCGACTAAATGTGAGATTTCCTAGAGTAATACCAGGAAAACACAAAGTAAGTCATGAGAATCTAGAATGGAAGAAGAGATTGGAGAAGAAAATTGCTATATGGCGTAGTGATCTTACGAGATTAATAAATTGGAAGAATAGTGATTATGCGACACCTCAGAATAATAAGAAGAGACATTTCTGTTTGTTGCAAAAGTATAATTTGCAGTTGCATGCATGTAACAGTAAGAGTAGTGTGGTTGTACTTATAGACAACTTGAAACAAAAAGTAGCTGCAAACGGTAAGAGATTGTCACGATACAAAAAATGTTTGAAGAGAAAACTAGACAACGAATTATTCAATTCCAACCAAAAGCAATTTTACGAAAAGTTGGTAAATCAAGTTCCTGAGAAACCAGGAAAGTTACCATCGGAGAGTGAATTGGTGGACTACTGGAAGAATATGTGGTCAGTGCCGAAATTCCACAACGCTGAAAGTGAGTGGATAAATGACGAGAGGCTATATAATACCACCTTTAATTCAATGGATGAAGTACAAATAACAGTGTCTGACGTTCAAAAGGTAGTACGGAAGATGAATATTTGGAAATCTCCGGGAATAGATAACATTCATAATTATTGGTGGAAATACCTCACATCTTTACATCCGTTCATTTCGTTATTAATATCAAAAGCTCTTCTAGAACCACAAATTGTCCCAGATTTCCTACTGAAGGGTGTGACGTATCTCAAACCCAAATCAGACAAAACAGACGACCCGAAGAACTATAGACCTATTACATGTCTCTGCACTTTATATAAATTGTTAACATCGATTGTAGCAGACAAAATAAATAGTCATTTAACAGAAAATAACATTTTGGCAGAAGAACAGAAAGGTTGCAGAAAAGGTGGGCAAGGATGCAAGGAACAGTTGATAATAGACACGACAATAATCAAGCAAGCTCACAAGAAAAGTCGAAACATTTCTGTAGCATGGATTGACTACGAAAAAGCTTATGACTCAGTACCGCATTCATGGTTGTTAGAAGTGTTGGCGCTTTACAAAATTGATAAGGGAGTGATCAAGCTACTATCATTTTGTATGCAACATTGGAAAACATCTTTAAGCAATTATCTCAGGCTGATAGTAGGATCTCGTCTGAAGACATAAGTATCAGGAGAGGTATATTCCAAGGAGACACGCTTAGTCCATTGTGGTTTTGCTTAGCAATAAACCCACTCAGTAATTTGCTCAATTCTAATGGACTAGGGTCTCAAAAAGTTCATTTCAAAAAGAACTCGAGTCTCTCTCACTTAATGTACATGGACGATATCTAGTGGAGCGGTCGCTCCACGCCAGCCAAGTCGTACGGCGCACGCACTCTCATATAAAGGCTGGAGCAAACCCACTTTTACTGTAAGCATCAAAGTGGCATTTTCGGCCTACTGGATCTTAAATTTGGGAAATCTCACATTGTTGCGATATATCTTAATTTCGAGCTATGGCCCACCCTACAACATATACCAAATTTGGGAACAATAGGTTACGCCCTTTGCGCGCTAGAGGGCCGTGAAAACAGTGTTTTAGGGCGGTTTTCATAATAATAATAATAATAATAATAATCTCAGTAGTAGTAGTAGTAGTAGTAGTAGGAGGGTGGAGTTAAAATCCGGTAAACAGGCCACAGCCTAAACGGCTGAACCGATTGATCTCACATTTTTACCACGTGTGCACTTTTGGCGTCTGATTTAACCTTCTCCCCATGAATTTTTTGTGCCGCCATTTTGAAACCGGAAGTGACGTCATATCTCGTCAACGGCTGAACCGATTGGAACGAAATTTGCGCCAAATGATTCAGACGGTCATCTATATGCAGGATCAGTAGCAAAAGACTAAACATTATATTAAAGAATCCGGAAATGACGTCACGAAGTTTTAAATACATCGATTAGCATTTCGGCAACAAAGATTGATCCGATTATTTTGATATTTATGAAACATATGTACTTTTGACGTCTTTGTGACTTGTTATAAAAAAACGGAAGCCGCCATTTTGAAACCGGAAGTGACATCATATCTCAATAACGGCTAAATGGATTTGAACGAGAGCAGCGCTGAACAATTAAGACGGTCAACTTTATGCATTATCATCAGTAATATTTGCAGTTTCCCAAACCGAAACCGGAAATGACGACAATCATTTTAATAATCTCACATATTTACATTTTGCTGCAATAAATATACTATTTGAGACAGTTTATAATAAAATGTAATCATGTTTAAATTTTAATTCAAGGGGTCAGAGATTGCAGCCGCCATTTTGAAACCGGAAGTAATGTCATGTCTCGAAAACTGGTAGACATATCGGTCCGAAACTATCGCCAAACTATTCGGAAGGCCATCTCTATGTAATAAAAACAGTTAAAATTTAATTTTCCTATTTATGAGACCGGAAATGACGTCATTCAAATTTATAAATTTTTATAATTCCCTCTCTATACAATGAAAACATATTCAGAAAGCTTAAGGTGCTGCAAGCGCGAGCGATATTGCTGCTTTTTGTAGACACTTTTTGCGATACGATTGTAGACGAAATGGGTAGACCAAATTATTTAAAATTTTAATCGTGATTAGATAAAATACAAACTTAGGGTTATCCCTTGGTACATTTCTAATTTTTTGCTTCGTTAATTAGTAATAATAAGTGGATTTTGGGTGAAAAATTAGCTATTTACTCGTCTCCCTGGGCGCCGTAAAAAATTAAATTTAAAAAAAGTGCCAAGGGATAACCCTCCTAAGTTTGTCTTTCATCTAATCATGATTAAAATTTGAGATTAATTAATTTACGGGTTTGGTCTCCAATCGTATCGCAAATTTCATCGTTTTGCGCGGTTTTGTTGAATAACCGGCGCCTAATTAACGATGCAATAAGCAAAAATTTTAAAAAGGGCTACTAATATACAATCAGACTGATCATGTGAACATCCTGTAAAAGTTCCACTCACTTATGAAACAATTTTTCTCTCTCAATTTTCTAAAACGGCCGAGCGCTAGTATCACCTTAAAATGATACACATCATTTATAGATATGCATTCTATGTGGCAGTGCAGTAAGTTCAGCAGCCATTTTGAAAACCGAGATGTTGCCATATCTCGGAACTCGGTAGACCTAGAGGGTAGACCTATACTCAAGGCTGATAGGAATGAAACCTTTTCTATTCTATATGAAATATCATTTAAAGCATATATATAGTACCATACGCAGATTTTCATTAGTTAACCAAATTGTCAATGGCGACTTTTTTTTAAAGGATTTAGTAATTGTTCATTCGATAACGTCACAAGTTCTAAGAATAAACTAAAAAAAGGAGTGATATCCCCATAAAAAACACTCCGTGTAAAAAAACCAGCCAAGTCTCTTCAACTGAAAAAAATTATGAAATCTAAAAATTCTTCACTGAAAAGTAGTGATATCAAAAAATACGCCAAGTCAAAACTTTATTTGAAAATCAAAAATTACTTGGCGCATCGTTTTTTAGAGCACTTGTGTATTTGATGTATACTTTATAGCTGGCCTATACTTTTAAGCTATTTATATATACGATGCGCCAAGTATTTTTTGATTTTCAAATAAAGATTTGACTTGGCGTATTTTTTGATATCACTACTTTTCAGTGAAGAATTTTTAGATTTCATAATTTTTTTCAGTTGAAGAGACTTGGCTGGTTTTTTACACGGAGTGTTTTTTATGGGGTCAAGTTATACGCTAAGAATGAGAAAGAGATGTCTTCATTGCTGGAAACAACTGCACTGTTTAGTGGTGACATTCAAATGAAGTTTGGTTTGAGTAAATGCGCGGTACTGCACGTGAAGCGAGGGAAAATAGAAAAATGTGTCAATATGAAACTTGAACTGGACCCGGCTGAAAGTGAAATCCCGGGATTAGAAGATGATGGAACTTACAAGTATCTCGGTATCAAGCAAGCTTTTCTCAATGAAACATCACAAGTGAAGGCAGACATGAAGATGAAGTTCAATGATAGAATTAATAAAATACTTAACTCAGGTCTCAGTGGGAAGAATAAAATAATTGCTATAAATGGTTGGTGTATTCCTCTAATACTATACACCTTTGGTGTTTTACATTGGAGTAAAACAGAGATTGAAAATCTTGATCGCCAGATAAGAGTGAAACTAACAGCGTACAGATGTCACCATCCTAAGGCAGCAATGGAGAGGCTTTATCTTCCACGAGAAGAAGGTGGTAGGGGACTAATGCATATGGAGAAGAACTATGCATGTCAGGTAATGAACCTACGGAAGTATTTCTACATGAAACAAGAAGTGTCACCACTACACAGAGCTATTGTACAGGCGGATGTCAAGCTTTCTCCTCTAAACTTATCTGATGATGAATTGATAATATCCCAAGTAGATCGACAAGACCTTATTTCAAGATGGAAAGGAAAAACATTTCATGGTAGATTTGCCAAAGCGTTGGAAATGGCTGATACAGTAGCGTCT
The DNA here is from genome assembly GCA_934045905.1 of Leuctra nigra. Classification (NCBI taxonomy): domain Eukaryota; kingdom Metazoa; phylum Arthropoda; class Insecta; order Plecoptera; family Leuctridae; genus Leuctra; species Leuctra nigra. The sequence goes on from OW203763.1 coordinate 48,126,849, forward strand.
GTGAAGTGGTTGCGAAATGGAACATTGTATGGTGAAACCGAAGGGTTCATTATAGCCATACAGGATGAAGTGATAGCAACCAGGAACCACCAAAAGTATATTCAGAAATTGAGTATTCGTAGTGACGAATGTCGTTTATGTCAAGCACATTCAGAGACTTTTCAACATCTTACATCAGGATGCTCAAAGATTGCAAACACTGAATATCTGCAGCAGGCATAATCTATCATGTAATATTATTCATCAATATTTGGCTATAAATAATGGTTTACTTCTGGAAGAGAGTCGATATTATCAATATAAACCAGAGCCTGTTCTTGAAAACGACAAGATCAAACTGTATTTCGACATACCTATAATCACAGACGTAACGATTGCACACAACCGTCCCGACATCATCATCGTCTACAAGGAAACGCGTACAGCTCATTTAATCGACGTTACTCATCCCAATGATCACAATATTAACCAAGCGTTCATGACGAAGATAACAAAATATCAAGAACTTGCTGCAGAAATGAAAACAATGCGGAGATTGAAGCAAATTAATATTTTCCCAATTGTCGTGACTGTCAATGGATTGGTGCATAAAGAGCAAGAAGGATACATGAAAAGACTGGCAGCTCCATGGAAGATAATAGAAGTCATTCAAAAATCAGTAGTATTAGAAACATGTAGAATAATTAGAAAGATAATGAGTTAAACACAATACACATGTAAAATCCATTGCGTTTGCAATTATGCCCGCAATGAGATTAGAAGTAGCCAATTATGTAATTGAGAATGAAAATAAAGGATAATAATAATAATAATAATAATAATAATAATAATAAATATCTTTATTTTTAGAGCGAAGTTAAGCCAGTGGCTTCTCTTCCACTTAACTCTTTTGTTAACATAAGTGGTACAGTGTCAAGTAAATATGTGAATAAAAGGAAAATTTTACAATGTAGGTATAATTCGACTATGGATAAATTATTGATTGACAATAAGGAACAAAAAACATTTGGATAATTAGAGTAATAATAACAAAGACAATAGTAACAGATACTTGAAGGAACTGAAAACTTCATGATTAATGAAATTACAAGGTATGTATGTAATGTGATGTGCGTCTGTAGTAACATCTGGCTAGGTACTTATCTACAATATGTTATTTATTAGCTCTATTTCTCTCGAGGATTTTTTTTTAAGAAGTGGTTTAAATAGCTTGTGCTGTACGCTGTGCATAGAGTTTGGGATCTCATTATAATATTTCACTATAATATTTCACTCTCAATATTAATTATAATATTTTTTATAATATTTTTATAATATTTTGAATGTGAAGAGAGTTTATTTTTACCACGTGTGTTTACTGAATGAATGTCTTTTCTTTTAGTGTGTTTGCTATGGAGGTATTCTGGTTGTCCAGTTTCTAGGATTTTATTGACTAGGTTGCATATATGTAAATTACGTCTTTCCTGGAGTTTGAGCCAGCCAACTTCTGCATAATGGCAGGAAATATGATTTGGTCTCTTTAAGACAGGATCGTAGCGTCTAATGTTTAATGCGAAGCGTAGGCAAGAGTTTTGCGCAGTTTGGAGTCTTTTAGCGCTCACACTATCAAGACAGTTCCCATAGATAACGTCGCCGTAATCAAATTTTGAGATTATTAATGATTCGACAAGCAGGAATTTAACTTTTCGTGACAAAATATTTTTAAATTGGTACAAGTGTTTTAATTTGGAATAGCATGATTGCAGAAGGGTTGACGTATGCTTTTTAAAACGTAGGGTATAGTCGAAGTGTAGACCCAAATTTCTTACATTTTTTACAATAGGTAACACCTTTTGATCCCCCAGGATATCTGTGTTCTCATTTTGAATGAAATTAAGTCCACTGCGATTGCTAAAGTGGATTACCATAGACTTGGATGGATTTAAGTGCAAGGCATGTTTCTGTGAGGCAGACTCTATTAGCTTAAGGTCACTGTTGATTCTTTCCACTGCTGTAGTCTTTTCTGATGGTTTATAAGAATAATATAGCTGAGTATCATCGGCAAAGCAATGTGCAGTACAGTGATTAACTAATGCGATGTCACATGTATAAATGGAATACAGCAAGGGAGAGAGTACTGAGCCCTGCGGCACACCTGTTTTGATTAATTTATAGTCGGAATTGTTAGGCCCTATATTGACTTTCTGCAACCTGTTTGTGATAAAAGATTTGAAAAGCTCCAATGCCCTCTCGTTCAGTCCAAAGTAGTGCAATTTAGAAATGAGTAAAGTGTGGTTAAGGGTATCGAAGGCCTTGGAATAATCTAATAATACCATGGTCGTGATAAGTCCTTTGTCCGAGGCTCGTAGAATATCATCAGCTATATTTGCTAGTGCTGTTGTAGTGCTGAAATTTTTCCGAAAGCCAGATTGCCAAGCAGGTATGATTTTATTAGAATTGCAGTGTCTGTTTAGTTGTTCACAGATGGCTTTTTCAGCAAGTTTTGAGATAAGCGGGAGTACACTGATGGGTCGCAGATCCTTAAATTCAATAGGGTTGGTTACTTTTGGAAAAGGTTTAACAGTAACTACTTTCCATATATTTGGGTAGTAGCCTTCATTTAGACAGCAATTAATTATATGAGTTAGATCAAATGAGATATTTCCAAGGCACATCCTTAGCATTAGTAGTGAAATCCCATCTTCCCCCGTCGCATTTGTCTTAATATCGCTCAAGTAAGTACACATCTCTTTAACTGAAATTTCATGGAATGATAGTAGAGAATCCGTTACTAATGGAGATCGATTAGACGAGTAAAAATTGATCAAGTCTTTGTCCGGAGTAGTTGCAACAATTGAACTGAGAAAGTAGTTGTTTACTTCATTGACATCCGATAGTTGTTTGGGTATCTCAATATTGTTACTTCCACTGTGTGTATGTATGTTTATTTTTCTACAATTTGTTACATTGAACAGGTGGTAGAGGTCTTAATACTAAATATTTTCTAGAATCTAAGTCAAATTAAAATACAACTAAAACAATCTTATAGGTTAAAGTAATTTATATAAATTAATAAGAATAAATACTTATATAAATATAAATATAACTATAACTATTACTGTTAATATTAATGCTAGATCGCTTTTAACTGTTAATTCGCCGACTTAATAGGTACTCTTAATACTCTTAATAATCTTTATACTCAATAATACTTAATACTTAATACTTAATACTCTTAATACTCTTAATACTCTTAATACTTAATATTCTTATCAATAATTTTAACATTCAATAATTCTGACATCTAAAATAAGCTTTTCAACTCGGCCAAGTCGGCTGGAAATTCCCGGAGATCCATCGAGTTCCATTCTCTAATGGTTCGGTTCACGAACGAATGCCTACCACCCTCAGTACGCGACCTTCTCTCCTTGATTTTCCACGAATGGTCGTTCCTGCTGTAGTAGTCCGGCATCGCAAACCTACTCGCCACCTCCTTCCAAGCCTCCTTCCCGACTAACGCTCTGTACATGTTTAAAAGGCGAGCCTTCCTCCTCCTATCCTCCAACGATTCCCACTCTAGCTCCTTTAGCATTTCGCTTACACTTTCGGGAACCTTACACTTTCTTACACTGTGAATATTAAGCTTTGAACCGAACTGAACCTAGCCTTCGGACAGCTGCCACTCCCCCCAATTTCAACCTCAGAAAGACTTGCTGCCAACGGTGAAAAACAAAAAACGCTAAAGTTTAATTACTAATTACGTCATAATAAGCGTGTACAGATAGCTTTTTTAAGTCATATTGTTACAAATACACCTCCATTATTAAATCTGCGCGAGAATAAATGTTAATATATTAATGTAACCTGAAATAAATATACAATAAAAAATATGTAATTAATTAATTTCAAAGATGAAACTATATTTTATTTTTTATTTTTTATTTTTGCACATGAGTTTCATGACACAATTGTTAACAACATGTAAAAAGATTTAGATGCGTCATTGAAATCTTCTTTACCAATTAATTGATCTGATCGAATTCGATTTTTTCATTAAAAGATCATACTTTTTTTAGTCACACTAACAATCAAATTCCGTTTGTAAAGCATATACTTACAACATGAGAAATTCGCAAAGCTAGGATGCAATTGCATCAATGCTATTTCGTTGATACAAGTCTTTAATCAGCATTCATTAATCAGCATCATTCAACTCAAATTTCAAAGATGAACCTATTTTTTTTATTTTTTATTTTTGCACATGAGTTTCATGACACAATTGTTAACAAGTTGTCAAAAGATTTAGATGCGTCATTGAAATCTTCTTTACCAATTAATTGATCTAATTGATTAATTGATCTGATCTAATTCGATTTTTCATTAAAAGATCATACTTTTTTTAGTCACATTAACAATCAAATTCCGTTTGTAAAGCATATCTAGTGGAGCGGTCGCTCCACCCAGCCAAGTCGTACGGTACACTCACACTCACTCAACATACTGTAAATGCCTAATAAACTGAGGAGCAGACCAAACACTTTTACTGTAAGCAACAACATGGCATTTTCGGCCTACTGGATCTCAACATTGGAAAATCTCACATTGTTGCGAAATATCTTAATTTCGAGCTATGACCCACCCCACCCCCTATACCAAATTTGGGAACAACAGGTTATGTCATTTGCGAGCAAGATGGCCGTGAAAACAGTGAAATTACACCCCTTTTAAAAGCTATCTGATGATGATGATGATGATGATTCAGATATCAGGAAACACTGTTGACAGGGCCACAGCCTAAACGGGTTAACCGATCGATCTGAAATTTTTACCACGTGTGCACTTTTGGCGTCTAAGGTGCCTTTTGCTATAACCGGTTTTATGCCGCCATTTTGAAACCGGAAGTGACGTCATATCTCGAAAACGGCTGAACCGATCGAAACGAAATTTGCGCCAATCGATTCAGACGGTCATCTATATGAAACATCAATAGTCGAAATAGAAATGCACTATTACTAAAACCGGAAATGACGCCATAACAATGCCAAATCTGACTAAAACCATCTCTTATAACAATAAATACATATTCAGAAGGCTTATAATGTTACATAACATTTAAGATACAGATATTAGGTGGCAGTGATGTCAGCCGCCATTTTGAAAACTGGAAGTGATGCGATAACTCGAGAACAGTTGGACCGATTGGAACGATGCTTTCGCAATTCATCATGGAATATAATTTTAAGCTTACATTTAGCACCAAACACAATTCTTCTTAGCAACCAAACCACAAAGGCGTATTTTTTTAAAGGAATTATAGTCATTGGTGAAACAATGTTACAAGTTATAAGAATAAACTGAAAAAAGGAGTGATATCCCCATAAAAAACACTCCGTGTAAAAATACCAGCCAAGTCTCTTTACTTTAAAAAAATTCAACACCGAAAAGGAGTGATATCAAAAAAGGAGCCAAGTCAATGACATTTCCAAATATTTAATCGTATCTTTGAAATAAAAGTATAAACACCGAGAAATACTTTACAAAAGGACTTGGCGCATCGTTTTTTTAAAGACATCTTTCTATCCTAAAAGTGGAAAGAAATGTACAAGTTTAAGTACTTTTCCTCTTTCTATTAGAGCCATCAAGGCTCTAATAGAGTACTCAAGCTATGAATCAAGCTACTTTTAGTAATTGCTATTTTATAGTTTTGTCAATGGCGATAGAAGAAAGATTTCATGTTGTAATAGATAAGTGATATGGTAAAAGAATTAAATAACTAGGAAGTGCGCTCATATATATTCTTATAACACTGTTAATATGGTGATATAAGAAGGGTATCTTTTCATAATATGATCTTGACTCTGAGGGAAATCATGAAACGTTGTCAAATAAATTACTAACTATCGATAGAACACTATTATATATTTTTCAAGTGTAAAGTGTATGAAGTTAAAAATGTTAAAGAAATTCAATGTGCCGTCACTGTGTACTTCGTGAAATGTACTATTATAAATTGCGGATTAATAGAAATTTATTTCATGATGAGAAGGTATAACGCATGAGACTTAATTAATATGTTGACCACGAAACAATATTACGAAGATATCTATTGTGTATTTATTACAAACATAGGCAACAAGTTTCATGTGTACATATTCAAATAGAAAATTATTTACAGTAGGTATATATAATATGTAATTGAAAGATGTGTCCCTATTATGATAAAAGTTCTTAATGACGGTTGTATATAAATGGCATATTACGCTTATGAAAGAAAAATGTCTTTAAAAAAACGATGCGCCAAGTCCTTTTGTAAAGTATTTCTCGGTGTTTATACTTTTATTTCAAAGATACGATTAAATATTTGGAAATGTCATTGACGTGGCTCCTTTTTTGATATCACTCCTTTTCGGGGTTGAATTTTTTTAAAGTAAAGAGACTTGGCTGGTATTTTTACACGGAGTGTTTTTTATGGGGATACTTACAACATGAGAAATTCGCAAACCTAGGATGCAATTGCATCAATGCAATTTCGTTGATACAAGTCTTTAATCAGCATTCATTAATTAGCATCATTCAACTCAAATTTCAAAGAATGAACCTTCTTTCTTTTTTTTTTTTGCACATGAGTTTTATGACACAATTGTTAACAACATGTCAAAAGATTTAGATGCGTCATTGAAATCTTCTTTACCAATTAATTGATCTAATTGATTAATTGATCTGATCGAATTCGATTTTTCATTAAAAGATCATACTTTTTTTTAGTCACACTAACAATCAAATTCCGTTTGTAAAGCATATACTTACAACATGAGAAATTCGCAAACCTAGGATGCAATTGCATCAATGCTATTTCGTTGATACAAGTCTTTAATCAGCATTCATTAATTTGCATCATTCAACTCAAATTTCAAAGATGATAATATTTTTATTTTATTTTTTATTTTTGCATATGAGTTGCATTACACATTGTTTTACAACATATCAAAAGCTTTAGACGACACAGGAAAAGCTTCATTACCAATTAATTGAAGTAATTATTAATCATATGATTTTATTCGATTTTTCATATCAACATCATACTTCTATGAGTTACTAACCATTCAATTCTGTTTATAAAGTACATACTTACAACGTGAAAAATTCGAAAACCTAGAATGCAATTGCTTCAATTCTATTTCATTGATACATGTTTTTAATCAACATTCATTTATTAGCATCATTCAACTCAAATTTCAAAGATCAAAGTATTTTTTGTAATTTTTTATTTTTTTATATGAGTTTCATTACACATTTTATTACAACATATCAAAAGCTTTAGAAGAGGAGGCAAAAACTTCATGACCAATTAATTGATACTAATTATTCATGATTTGATTTATTTGATTTTTTATATCAACATCATACTTCTTTGAGTTACTCTAACCATTCAATTATGTTTATAAAGTATATACTTACAACATGAAAAATTTGCAAACCTACTATTCAATTGCTTCATAACCAATTAATTGATACTAATTATTCATGATATGATTCTATTCGATTTTTCATATCAACATCATTCTTCTTTGAGTTACTTTAACCATTCAATTATGTTTATAAAGCATAATATACTTACAACATGAGAAATTCGCAAACCTAGGATGCTATTGCTTCAATGCTATTTCATTGATATATTTTTTATTATAATTAATTAAAAATAACCACCTATGTAAATGATACTATTAATTGCCAGATAACTCAATATAATAATAACACCAAATATCAAATTCATCGTAGATTAATCTCGGATAAGCGACCGACAATTGTGTGATATTGCACCGTTTTACTCATTTACCTACTCTTTACTCTTTTTTTTTTACCATTTTACTCAGTCATTTTTAATCGTTTTTTCCTGACGCTGAATCGTTAATTATTTATAAGCAAATATAAATTGAATTGATTTACTTTATTTTATTAAATTGTTTATAAATTCAGTTGAATCATAACCAGAATTGTATGATTAAAATGATTGAAGAAAATTGTATTTAGGTATGGTAGACGCTATTCTGTATGTCAGTGTACAGTGTATACGTGCAACGCGTTGATGATAAGCGATCATCGATATGTGCACATCTCGAACGAAAGCTGACACGTTTTATATACATGCATAAGAAATGAAAACTATACAAAGGTCAACCTTTTTCTTACTGGGGGGTCTGGAGAGGGAGGTAAAGGAAGCAACCCAGCAGGGCGCCAAGTGACCACCAAACTCCAAACTCGGTTCATAGTCGTACTGCCTAAAGACCCAAAAAAAGTACCTGTCAACTCATCAAAAAGCATTGGCGTACTGCCTAAATGAGGGGACTGAGGGGAATTATAGTGTGCTATAACAAAGTGAAAACATCAGCTGTTACCAACAAGTGTACTATGTTGCCAGATCTAACACCCCCTCCCAGCAGGCTTATACTGGCTCCGCCGTCCAAGACGGACTACTGGACTGATCTGATCTGTTCTCTGACTGATCTAATAATTAAAAAGTAATTATTATTATTATTATTTATCAACAACAGAATACAGGATTCCACATGTGTGGAATCACTTCAAATAGTATAGGCTTTGTTATACCAACTTAATAATCACAGGATTTTTTTTACAAAATAAATTGGCTTGATAAACAAACACATTTTCTGATCAACCTTTTACAAAGTACATTTGTATTTATTTCTTTTTCACATTACAATAGTATAAATATTTAATGTACCTATTGACCCTTGAGAGCTGAAATTAATTTGATGCCCTACCTTAGGGTATTTAGGAAAGAATTCTTTATAATTAGGGTATCTATTTTGTTACATTTAACAATAGAAAGACAATTTTGAAAATGTCCGGTGTCGAATAAATATGAATTATTAAATAAAATAATACTTATATATTATTTTGTCTTTATTCAATAAATGATTTCTAAAAGATTCGATTATTAGACAGTTTTTATTTTGAGAAAACGAAGATTATTTGGGATAAAATCCTCGTTTGGTGAAATAACGCAATTTGAAGAGCCCCAGAAAGGGATATCAAAGAGGTCCGTGAAGGTACCCCCGCCCATTAACGCACTAATTATCTCATGTGTGGGATGAATTAGTGAAAAACCGTGAGCGGTGCAGCACTCGAAAAGTAAGCACTCGAACTCGAAAAGTAAGTGCGCACTAATTATGGGAATAGGGGGGATCGAACGCACTAATTGTGCACTAAAACATGGCGTGCTGAAAACCTTGAAATTTTCAATGGGCGGTGCTGCACCGCCCACGGTTATTCCCGAATAACTCGAAAAGTAAGTGCGCACTAATTATGGGAATGGGGGGGATCGAACGCACTAATTGTGCACTAATTACCTGTGTGGGTTTTAAAATTAGTGCGTCAATGGGCGGTGCTGCGTGAAGTTGGCACCGCCCATAGTAAAGTGCGTTTTTCTCGGAAACGGATGACGCACTAATTATAAAATTAGTGCCGATCGAACGCACTAATTGTGCACTAATTCATCCCACACATGAGATAATTAGTGCGTTAATTGGCGGTGCTAACTTCACGGACCTTTATCAAAGTGCCATCTTCGGATTCGAATGCTACGGCCTTCATCAGCTTTCATTTGCCAAGTTTTATATTTTTCACAATATAATATATAACTCTTTTTGTGACGTAATAAAGTCAGGAAAATTTTATAAACGTATCACAGACGTTCGGAATGAGCGAGAGAGCTCTGGTTTCCGCTGTTCGAATCTGCATCATCCCTTCTATCTGATTAGATTATAAAACACTAGTTTTCCTCTTTCAAAAGTCCAAAAACCGTAAAACAAAGTGTTTTTTTTGATTTTACCATGTACACTCGGCCAAACATAAATTGATCGTGATGAAAAGTTAGAGTATCATCTCTTGTCTATGAATTTTCCGATTGCCTGTACAAACCGGTCAGACCTCTCACTCTAGCTGCTATCTCTCTCTGTGCTCGAGTAATAACAAGGGATGGGGGAGATATTGACGTCAAATAGAAACAGGTAATTTCTCAATCGCATCAGCCTAGCAGGTCGAATCTTCATTCGAATATTGCTCCTGGTCCTGGCTAACCCGATCGTGGTCTACCTAGATTTCGGCTCGAATTTTCTCAATAAGTGCAATCTATATTTTGTTTCAGATTCATAATTTTAAAAGTATGTATATTTTCAATTTTCCGATCTAAGTGCAGTTAATCAATGGAACAAAATATACACGTCTATAGATTGGGCTAACATAACATACCCTTTAAATTAATTTTATGAGAAAACGTAAATTTCAAATTAACCCTAACATTTTGATTTATACTTTTAGTATATACAAAAAATGTTACAAATTGCCAATAGGACAGTTACGATTTACTTTTGAATTTATTTCAAACCCGACTATAATATTCCTTTATTCATAACAAAAAATATACAATTTTCATTAATAAATATCAATTTGAAATTCCGTAAATATTATTCAGTATGTGGAAAATCAGTGTGATGTTATATTTATTAACCAACAATGATGTTGCTATGGCAACAATAAAACTAGGACAGCACATGACGTTAATTCTTTGTCCCGCCATAATGTGCACTGAAATAATATTCATATTGACGGAGGAAAATTTTGGCTATTGATTATCCTGACAAAATTATTCTACGCCCACTATTTATGGTATTCGTGAGTATGCGAATCAAAGGAAATTTTTAGTTGAAAAGTGTGCGCCGTTAATATAAAAGTGACGTTGTTACCATAAACTGCATGCATTGCATTTTATGTAAATAAGAAACTATGGAAAACTATTAATCGTAGAAATCAATGTATGTAACAACTAACAATGATCTTTTCTTTGCTAAGTGTGCGTTGTTAAAGAAACTCGCCAGCCTTGTTGCCGTGTGTGCGTCATTAATATTCAGTCAAAGCGTGATACATTATGTGTATTTATTCAGTGAGAGCAGAAAATTTAGTTTTGGACATAAGATTTAGCTCGTTTTATTAATTACTTTTTTTAGTGAATAAATATTCATTGAGTAATTGAATGGATAGGTAACATTTTTCTGATATTATAACCGTTCTAATGCATCTCCACTAATTGGTATTGGAAAGTGGAAGTTTCTGTACATAGGGGATGTTGCAGTTTGAGTCCACTTGATGGATGATAAAGGGTTGCCGGTGGAAGGTGGGAAGGAGGCGCTCGTGGCTTATCAAAGCGAATAAAGCAAGCATCTTTATCTGAAACGTATGGCTCGAATCTATGATTTTTTGTATATTTGTTGTTCCTTAAGGTCAAACGGAATAACGGATTTGGCCAATTTATTCACAACACATTTTTTATTATCCTGATTGAGGCTTTAATGATTTCTAGAAGATTAGTATTAGTTTTAAATACCTCTTGAGTGTTTATCGTTTAAAGTGGAAATGCATTTCCATGGAGTCATCCTGACTCAAGTAACTCGTTCAGTCGAGTAAAAGAGGGTTGCGCACGCAGGTGCAAAGATACAGGGTGACAGTATCGTCACCGGTGGTATGACAGTTCGTAGTTAGCATTCTCTACCTTCATTCCATTCTCCTCGGAGATCTCTAACTCTCATTTGCGCGTTGTGTCTAATGTCCGTCCGTCCGACCGGATAGCTCATTTGGTAGAGCTCTCGCCCGGCTATTGAGAGGTCCCGGTCCGATAGGATATTTTAACAACGCACATC